>LR812534.1:27457877-28057877 GCA_903798195.1 Danio kyathit
TTGGGATCATCTCGTCGTTGGTCTTGGATCACATCAGTGGCACTGCATAGTCTGAGGGCCTCAGGATGAGTACCCCCAGGTGGAAATACAGAATAAGGAGAATAATTAGCGTAGCTGCTGTTCATAGTGTATAAAAACAAGAAGCAAAATCCTGCGTGGGGCACACTCATGCGTCATATCGCTATGTAATGCATTGAGTGTATGCTTTGCTAAAAAGATAGGTCTTTAATTTAGTTTTGAACTGCGAGAGTGTGTCTGAGCCTCGGATATTATCAGGAAGGCTATTCCAGAGTTTAGGGGCCATAAATGAGAAGGCTCGACCTCCTTTACTCGATTTTGCTATTCTAGGTACTACCAGAAGCCCTGAGTTTTGAGATCGTAAAGAGCGGGTTGGGTTGTAGCGAGACAGGAGGTTGGTTAGATAATGCACACATAAAGTGACATGAATTTACAGTTGAAAGCAATATTATTAGCCTACTGTAAACTTTGTATTCTTTTTCGAATATTTTCCATGTGATGTTTAATGGAGCAAAGACCTTTTCAGCAGTATTTCCTATAATATTTTTTTCTTGTGGAGAAAGTCTCATTTCTTTTAGTTTAGCTAGAGTGAAAAGAGTTTAAAAATTTTTTTTTTAACTATTTTTAAGGTCAATATTATTCAAAAAGTTAAATCATTGGACTGGCTACAGAACAACCACTGTTGTCCAATGACCTGCCTCATTAAACTGAATTAACCTATTTAACCTAGTTAAGCCTTTAAATTGCACTAGTAATACTATCTTGCAAAATAGCTAAAATATTATGTACTGTCATCATGGCAAAGACAAAAGTAAATGAGTTATTAAAAATTAGTTTTATAAAACTATTTGTTTAAACAGTGTATTGAAAAAACTTGCTCTGCGTTAAACAGCTTTTGCTAAAAGAAATACAATTTCACAGGAGGGCTTATAAATTTGACTTTAACTTCACATCTATAAAGTGATTTGTTTTATTTCTAGACTTTTAGTAATGTTACAGTTTTTCTCAGTGGCTTTGGTGCATTTCTCACAACACTATTTACATTTGCACAACAGTTGATGCATTTCTCAAAACAATTAGTGCATATTGCAAAACCTATTGATAACCTGCAGTAACGTGTCACTTGCTCAAAATAGATAACTCATTCCTCAAAAGCAAGTATCAGTGTCATCAAGATGAAAAGTCCTTACACCGTTGTTTATGAACAAGATAGTCAAATGGCTTTGTCATGTTTTCATTATGACAGTTTACTCTGTACATTTTTACTGCATTTGCTCTTTGCAATTCTTATTTATTCACAGCATCGTGCAAAAAGATAAAAAAACACCCTTATTTAAAACATAAACTTCCTTTGGGTAGAGCTGTGCACAACTGTAAACAATATTGCAGTACATATTGGAACTGAACCTACAACATTCATAGGTCTGTAAATCATTTATGAAATTGTTCAGTTTAGAAGACATTTTCAGAAAAAAATTATTTAAAATCTTTTGTAAATTTTGCTTGACAGATTTTGACAACTAGTTCAACATTTTTGTATGTAATGACTCAAGTAATAAAATGAGGACTATTAGTTTTATATGACTATTCAGCATTCACAAGTTTAGTTCATTTTGACTGACATGACATAAGCAAATGATAATGTTATAAAGCAGCAGAGAGTTTTATGAAAGCAATTGATGCATGTCCAAAAGCATTTGCAGTTTGTTGGAAGGAATGAGAAACTGCTACTATGATGTGCACAAATGACTAATTGTTTTGAGAAATGCATTAACTGTTGTGCAAATGTAAATAGTGTTGTGAGAATGCATCAAAGCCACTAAGACTGTAACTGTAATACATTTAAACTGAACCAAAGTCAGGTGGTGCTTTTAAAACACATCTAAAAACACCTTCAAAACACATTAGACCTATGTATTGGTCTATATATTTCAAAGTTGACAAGCTTCTTAATTTATCAAACAATTGGATCTTTTATAACATTTTATGAGGATAAATTGTCATGTCGTGCCAAAAAATGGCTTGATTTCATTAACACTAAAGTAAATCAGCAATAATATGAAATAGTAAAAAATACAACATACAAAGCATAAAAGCGTAATCTCATCTCTACTATAAAACCAGAGACTGTGAAGATGAGAAAGTCCTCTAAAGTTTGCAAGACTGAAACCAGACTAATGCCGAGTTCAGACTGCATGATTTTCTATGTAGTCGTGTCACAGATGTTTTTACACTGCATGACTATCCGGGGTAGCATGCAGCTGCTGCTGTGTTTACACTGCAAGATGGATCAGTAATAGGGGATTTCACACTGCATGATTTTACAATAGGAAGAATCACAGACAACTTTTGTCTCAGTCCACAAACTACCTCTCACAACCAAGAATAGAGATGTGATATGGAAACAACGTGAGGTCACATAGTATATCTTTTGTTATTAACTATATAATGAGAAAGAAGCCTTTAGTGGGGTAGAAAATGGACTTATTTTGCTCATCGGCTTTTGAAGGGAATTCGCGATTTCTCCTCAACTTTTTTCTTTTTCGACCAGGTTGTGGTATTGCTCAGATGATGCTTCAAACAGACATGAGTGCTCCTGTCGAATTTCCACTAGTTTTTCCTCCATTTCTTGTGTCCAAATAGACAGAAAAGAAGCATTTTAAACTTCTCCCCAACTTCCCGCTGGCCTGCAGATACCCATACTAGTAGATGCTGCTCTCTCATTGGCTGTAGGTAATCGGCGATGTTGCTTTCAATCAGAACTCATTTCACATGGCATAATTTGAATCACAGACAGCTCCAGATATTTAGCACGCCAAATATCTCACGGGTCTCGGCGACTCATCGGCGATTCTCTCAGATCACGTCTTTGATAGTTCACACTGTGTCATTGTTACTTACGCGAACGACACCGATTTACCAGTGATTTCAGGCATTTGTCGACGATTTCTCAAAACCTGTCGGCAAGTCAAAATCGAGGCTGAAGTCATGCTGTTTGAACTCGGCTTAAGAAGAACACAGATGACTCATGAACATATAAAGTTAAAATTGCAGACAAATACTGAGGGACTAGACAATGAAGTGGCTTATACATACTGTAAGCATGAGATTTTTAAAGCCGTCACTGGATGTTCAAATTGAAAGACTTCAAAATAAGAGTGATGTATATACAGTACATCATATATGCCAGCAGGAAGACGTCTAATGAAATGTCACTTGTTGATGTGACGGTTTCGTTTTCTGAGGTACTGTAGCTTTATAGCATCAACAGTCTAAAACTTTCATTATAGTCAGGTTATAAAATTTGAGGAATTTGCATCAGTCATCAGTGCCACAGGTATAAAAGAAATCAGTCTATGATACGGCTTAGCTTATATATTATATGTATAATCTATAGGCTACACTAAAGTTGCCACAACACACTTTTGAATGCTTTACATGCACCTTCAAATTCTCCATCTCAACCACCTTTTATCTTTAAAAGGACACAGTTATCTCTGCCTTTTACTGCCAATTTAATGTCTGTTTACTGGTACAGTTGTGCGTCATCTTTGTGTAAGAAAATATGTAAGGTTTACATGTTTAAATGTTATATAGCAGTGTTTTCCCGAAAGTGGGTCGCATGGTGTTTTTGTGATGCACACCTTTAATTTTAAAAGGGGTGCTTGTGTGTATGGGTACAAGTTGTTTACGCTTCTGCCAGACATGGTTTATCTGTGGGAGAAAAAAACACCTTCTCCTAAAGGCCATTTCACACGGGATGTGGCAGTCTGTTTGTTTGTGGGATGCAAGGGTCTGGTTCATTTTTAATGGGAGAAATGCAGAAAGCGGTAAAATGCCAACGGTTTCAGTGGTGGCGGTGATGCGCTACACAGCTGGTGCTCGTGTTCACAAAGTCCTGCCTCTTTTATGAGCACTTCACTTTGAGGCAGACACCACTGAAGTTAAAAATACTTTATCTATTTGCAAGCGAAAGCTGAGTTTGCTTTAAGCAATTACTGAACAGATCATTAATAACAGATCTAAGCATCAGAAAACAAAACATGATGGAGAAGTTTTGTGTGAACTAATAAAAATCTTGGACAATGATAGAGCACGCCAGTGTAATTGGCAGTTCACTCCGCTGTGGTGAACACTGATAAAGTAGGGAATGAGCCAAAGCAATGTGCATTAATGATTATAAAGATTAATTTAGGCTGAGTGAGCTTGCAAGGTAAATAAAAAAAGAAATTGTATCCTACATGAAAATGTCATGTTACTTTTAAAGGGGACCTATTATGCAAAAATCACTTTTGTAATGGGTTTTAACACTTTTTAAATTGTGTGGCAACAGTCTGTGAATATAACCAGCCTCTAATGGTAAAAATGAATTAATTGTATTTTTTATAACCACACTTGATAAAAACAGAAACACTTTGATTGACATTCTCCCTTTGTACATGTCATTAGAGGGGGAAAGTCTCACTTATTAGTGATGATCTCTCCCTCATTATAGCATAAATAGCCCTGAGTGAGTAGCAGCCGTCAGCCTTTAAAGTTTTCAGCTGCTGAAGATAATGTCAGTGACTAACAGGATTATAAATGTGGAGTTTCAGGATGAACACTGTAGTCTCCATAGGCCCCGTTTACACTAATACGTTTTAATTATAATCAATAATGCCATTATAAAAGTATAACGTACAATAAATTTATAAATTATAGGAAATAAAGGCAGGCAATCAGTCAAATGTGCAGAATAAGTGTACGTTGTTACATAAATGAATATATTAATTATCTTTGCACTTAGCCAAAGTGTGTTATCTGAGAACAAGTAATAATTAATAATTTTACTTACATTTATATAGCGCTTTTCTAGACACTTAAAGCGCTTTACACTATGGGGGGATCTCTTCATTCACCACCAGTGTGCAGCATCCACCTGGATGACGCGATGGCAGCCATATTGCGCCAGACCGCATACCACACACCAGCTGATTGGTGGAGAGGAGAAATGTTCATTAGAGTGATGAAGCCAATTATCATATGGGGATGGTTAGGAGGCCATGATGGACAGAGGCCAATGGGTGTTTAAACCCCTACTCTTTTTCGAAGGACATCCTGGGATTTTTAACGACCACAGAGAGTCGGGACCTCAGTTTAACGTCTCATCCGAAAGACGGCGCTCACTGAGCAGTATAGAGTCTTCTTCACTATACTGGGACCGCAGGTTGAGCGCCCCCTGTTGGCCTCACTAACACCACTTCCGGCAGCAACCTAGCTTTCCCATGTGGTCTCCCATCCAGGTACTGACCGGGCGCAGCCCTGCTTAGCTTAAGTGGGTGACCATGTGAGAGTTGCAGAGAGCTAGCTGCCGGCTAATAGATTCAAAAGACCATTAGATGGAGATCAAATTAATTAAATATCACGTTTGACAAATATAGTGAGATGAAATCCAGCGAAAAATCTTTGATAAATTGTCCGACATGCGCTGCTCACACTCGGGAAGCTGTGCTCAAAGCACCAGCTGACTGCCTGGAGCTCAGATATGCGCATATACGCTGCAGCGCATGCAGGAGTGCGTTGTGATCATGTAATGTGCGTTTTCAGCGCTGTAGTGTGAATGGAGAGCTTTTCAGAAACGCTAGATGAAACGCCAGTGTGGATGTGGATTGTTTTCATTCTAAAACGCTGTTTTAAAACTAAAATGTATTAGTGTAAACGGGGCCATAGATAACCTTTTTAGGGGCCGATCACAGCGAAGACGCTTTTACTTTCCAAAAACTCACCGCAATGCCTTTTTGTTGACATGAAAAAAAGTGCGCTTTTTATGTTGCTAGACAACGACTGAATCAGCTGCCTTTTGTGCGAGAGTGGTGCTGTTGATGTTGGTATAATTTTAATATTTAATAATATTGTGATATTCAAGATTTGTGAAGTCATACAGCTCCAGATAACTCAAAACAGTAACCTCTAGTCTCTCCTCTATCTTCAAAAGTCTCCGTAGTCGCCTTGACAACACAAACACTTCTGTCACCTCAACGGAAACCCCGCCTCTGCTTTCATTTGATTGGAGAATGAAAAAGACGCGACTGACGTAACGTGCTTTTTCGACTCAGAGTTGACTTTTTTCACAATTAAACAATCTAATTAATACACACACTCAATTTCTTATTCACGGACTACTACAAGAACACTTCCATCATAATAACAAATCTGGTAAATGTCTGGCTAATCAAATCAAACACAATTAAGAAAAAACAACAATATCAGTCTTTAAGGACTCAGCAGGGAAACCCACCAACTCACCAGAAGAACTAAAAAAATCTTTCAAAAAATTTACAGGATATTATATTACAGTGAAAAAGACCCATCCCAGAATGACATAAATTCATTTCTTATAAATATCAACTTACCTCAACTAAATAAACCGCAAATAAATACTCTTGAATCCCCTCTATCAGAACAAGACATTTTTAATGCTTACTCATAAGAATCCGAATCAGAATCAGTTTTATTCCAAAGTTTGCTTTACACACACAAGGAATTTGTTTTGTCTACAGAAGCTTCCAGTGTACATAAAGTGACAAGTGACAACACAAAATGAATATGAAAAAAGTATGCTTGAAAGTATTGCTCGTTTATTGCACAGTAGGGGAATATTTAACTCTTCATGAGGTAGATGGCCTGAGGAAAGAAACTTTTCCTGTGTCTGGCTATTTTTGTGCTTGGTGCTCTGTAGCGTCGACCAGACGGTAACAGTTCGAACAGGTAGTGTGCTGGGTGTGAGGCGTCCCGAGTGATTTTGCGAGCCCTTTTACTCACTCTGGAAGAGTACAGTTCTTGAAGTGTAGGAAGGGTATTGCCAGGGATTCGTTCAGCAGTCCGGACTATTCGCTGTAGTCTACGGAGGTCAGTTTTGGCAGCTGAGCTGAACCAGACGGTGATTGAAGTGCAGAGGATGGATCGGATGACAGCTGAGTAGAACTATACGAGCAGCTCCTGTGGCAGGTTGAACTTCCTCAGCTGATGAAGGAAGTAGTCTCTGCTGTACTCATGCCCAATAATAAATCACCAGGTCCTGATGGTTTCCCTGCTGGTTCTTCAAACACGTTTGGCCTATTTTATATCCACTTTTCATCCGGTTAATAAACGAATCAAAACAAAAATCAAAACTTCTAGACTCCATGAACACAGCCACAATTGCACTCCTCCTCAAACCCAATAAAGATCCAACATTACCAGCTATCATCCAATTTTCCAATTAACATAGACACTAAAATAATTGACTTTTTTCAACTGCAACAGCAGGCAGTTAAAACGCGAGGCGCGCAGGGCGCATAAGCAGCGTGCAAAACGCTTGCAGCTTTTAGTATATCACTCAAAAAAGGCGCCTCTCAATGCAAAAAGTGCGTTCGGTGTGATCGGCCCCTAAGATGATAGAGACCCTTGATGACCTAGATCTCCATAGATGAACTTTATAGATGACATTTTCACTTTTTCACCAGATATAATGTTAGTCCTGTTTTAAATCTGCCGTCATGTTGACGCACAGGCATTTGTAGCCCCGCCCCCTTTTTTAAAGATGGCGGGAGCACAATCTTATTTGAATTTAATGCGACACATTAAAATGGCACAACAACACTCTAGGGACATTAGAGATTTATTTTACATATTGTAAAAGTGGGCATAACAGTAAAACTAAAAGTAGGCTAACACAAATACAACAACTTTGTTATTTGTTACAATATATATGTATATGTCTCTCACACAAGGAAAATATACCTGAAAATATACTTGTACATCATCACTTCATTGAAAAGAGCAAAACTCTAGCATGTGACTAATATTTAAAGAGCTGTGGTGGCTCATTCAATCGTACAAATTGTATCAACAATTGTGCAATGTTTATTCATCAGTTTTAGTTATATTCTTCCAAATTTGGTGTATGTTAAGTAAAGCATAATGCATTTATATGAATTTATATACAGGGCATCCGGAAAGTATTCATAGCGCTTCACTTTTTCCAGAGTTTTTTTTATGTTACAGCCTGATTCCAAAATGGATTAAATTAATTTATTTCCTCAAAATTCTACACACAATACCCCATAATGACAATGTGAAAAAAGATTTTTTGAAATTGTTGCACATTTATTAGAAATAAAAAAATATGAAAAATCACATGTACATCAGTATTCAATGGTTTTCTCCAAACGTAACACCTGGCATTTACTCCAAAGAGTTGAATTTTAGTCTCATCAGTCCAGAGAATTTTGTTTCTTATGGTCTGAGAGTCCTTCAGATACTTTTTGGCAAATTCCAAGCAGGGAGTGGCATCTGTCGGGCACGCTACCATACAGGCCTGATTTGTGGGTTGCTGCACAGATGGTTGTCCTTCTGTAAAGTTCTCCTCTCTCCGCAGAAGAATGCTGGAGCTCAGACAGAGTGACCATTGGGTTATTGATCACCTCCCTGACTAAGGCCCTTCTCCCCCGATCACTCAGCTTAGATGGCCGGCCAGCTCTTGGAAGAGTCCTGGTGGATCCAAACATCTTCCACTTACGGATGATGGAGGCCACTGTGCTCACTGAAACTTTGAGAGCAGCAGAAATTTTTCTGTAACCTTCGCCAGCCTTGTACCTCGAGACAATCCTGTCTCGGAGGTCTACAGACAATTCCTTTGTCTTCATGCTTGGTTTGTGTTTTGACATGCACTATCAACCCTGGGACCTTATATAGACAGGTGTATGCCTTTTCAAATCATGTCCAATCAACTGAATTTACCACAGGTGAAATTCAAGTAAGCTGCTGAAAACATCTCAGAATGATTAGTGGAAACAGAATGTACCTGAGCTCAATTTAGAGCTTCATGCCAAAGGCTGTGAATACTGATGTACATGTGATTTTTCAGGGTTTTTTATCTGTAATATATTTGTAACAATTTCAAAAAATATTTTTTCACATTGTCATTATGGGGTATTGTGTGTTGAATTTTGAGGAAATAAATGAATTTAATCCATTTTGAAATAAGGCTGTAATATAAAAACACCGTGGAAAAAGTGAAGCGCTATGAATACTTTCCGGATGCACTGTACATAAACTCTTTAAATGTCAAACAAGTGAAGAGCCACTGTTGTATAGTGCTCTAATGGTTGGGACTTTAGATTTCTGTGAAAACATTGTATGAAAGGCATTACCTAGCGAAAAAAGGCTGTAATCTCTCTGAATATTTTATATCTCAGTAGACGCATGTGGGTGAGCAGTAGCTCATTATCATTTAAAGAGACATGAACTGAAACAACATGATGTGAACAGAGTTGTTTTTGATGAGGTAAAGGGTGTTTTATACACCACTGAGGGCAATAAAGTATATTACAGACATTTATAAAGACCCTAAAGAATCTTAACAACTTTTGCCAACTGATGTTCTCTTTAAAATGAGTTTTCTTGACAGACACAAGACACAACATGGTTAGCTTTATTTTAAGGTGTCCCTGTTACAGTCTAACTATTCATTCAACTACCGATTAAGATAAATTAATTACATGATTAGGCTAAGAATATGGGTTAGATGTATAGTTAGTTTCATGTAGTTAGGCATAATTTATTGCAATTACTATAGTTATAAACGGGACATGGTATACAAGGACACCTTAAAATACAGCGTTTCTCACGACACATACAGACAAGTCTGTGGAAAGATTTCTTAGGCTTACAATCACAAATTGAGGGTAAGGTAGAGTGAGATTTCTGAGCACTAATGTGTTTTCTACTTGCTCAATAACCAGGCTCATAGCCAGGGGCGGTTTGGGTGGTTCGAAAGACACACCTCCCCACTGACAAAGTCCAGCATTTGGCCCCTAAATGAGCTCATACTTTGTCCTATTTTTGACAGTATGCCATCATAAACTGTGAAAAAATCCATAGAAGAAGGGTTTAAGAAGAAAAAACAAAAATAACCAATAAAAAAAGGCTTTTATTATTAAAATAGACTAATTCTGACTATGGAAATGAGCTGGCTAGTTTGTTATTTGCATATAGGGTACACTTTTTAATTTAAAACAAGTTTCAACAGATTGCCTATTTATTTTTTTTTTATGATGGATGATAATAATTTAGCATTTAAAAAATAAGCATTTTTTCCTATTTCTAAAATTTTAATCTCATTACATTATAGATATAAAACTGTAATAACTTACTGTTTAAATACACATTTGTAAATAAACAATAAAGCAAATAAAATAGAAAAGTAAAGTTTGTAGACAAACTTTATGGTGGCTTGAGAAAGCCGAGTCTGTAAGTTTGAAATAGTTTCAAAGTTGAAATAATTGAAGTATTTTTAGGACGTTTGAAACAGTCATAACTACATACGTGTTAGCATGTTTCTAGTATGCATTGGCATGTTTCTTGCTAGGCTGTTGATAGGGGGTTCTGAGTGGTTGTTAAGGTGTTGCTAAGTGGTTGCTAGGGTGTTCTGAATGGTTGCTAGAGTGTTCTGAGTGGTTGCTAGGCGGTTGCTAGAGTGTTTCAAGTAGTTGTTAAGATGTTGCTAGATGGTTGCTAGAGGTGTTCTGAGTGGTTGCTAAGGTGTTGCTAGGCGGTTGCTAGGGTGTTCTGGGTAGTTGCTAAGGCGTTGTTAGGTGGTTGCTAAGGTGTTGTAGGCTATTGCTAAGGTGTTGCTAGGTGGTTGTTAGGGTGTTCTGAGTGGTTGTCAGGCGGTTGCTAAGGCATTGCTAGGTGGTTGCTAAGGCGTTGCTAGGTGGTTGCTAAGTTGTTGCTAGGTGGTTGCTAAGCCGTTCTGAGTAGTTGCTAGGTGGTTGCTAAGCTGTTCTGAGAAGTTGCTAGGCAGTTGCTAACAAATTAGCATGGTTCTAGTATGAATTAACATTATGTTAGCCTGTTTCTAGCATAAATTAGCATGTTATAAGCATGGTTCTAATATGAATTAGCATGGTGCTAGCATGTTTCTAGTATAAACTAGCATGTTGTTCCCATGAATTTAGTATGAATTAGTATGTTTCTAATATGGATTGGTATGTTAGTATGTCCAAAAATGTAAAGTCAAAGGCAGTATTTTATAATGAAAGTCTATGGGACAGTTGCTAGGGTGCTGTAAGTAGTTGCTAGAGAGCGGCTAATAAGTTGAAATGTGATTGGCAGATTGGTAGTCGAAGTTAAATGAGCCCAACCTTAAGTCTGTATGACAGTCTGGTGCAGAGTTATGAGGTCACAAAATTTGGTCAAATGTTAAGTCAATTGGACTTTTCTGAATTTTCGGGGACAGTTTTCGGAAAACCATAAGTCGGATTAGTTGGAAAAGGTATTGTAACTTAATTCAGTATAGTTTGGAGGTTGTAGTATGAACGGTCTTGAAGGAGATGCGTTCTTAAAATAGTCTAAGAAGAAGAAGAAGAAGACAGAAGAATAATAAGTTTATGTGGTATAGCAGTTTGTTGGCTTTCTCAAACCACCATAATAAAGCAAACCGATAACAATGTAGGAACAATTTTTTTACATCAAAAAGTGTGGCTATGATAACCATCCAACAAACTAATCCAGCACAAATTGGTGCTTAAAATGTCACTAAAATACAGTATTTTAACCTCATAATTTGAGGCGAATAACTACAAAAAGGTCCACTTTTTGAGAAAAAAGAACCACTCCTTTTAATCGGCCGGCTACTGGCCTGATAACTGATTTTTGTTTTATTAACCAAAAAAAGTGTTAAATACAGCAGATTTAAGTCTTAATTTACAGTCATGTCGATTCTGCAGAACAAGCATTAACATGAATGTATTAGTCTGTAATCAAATGCTGGTTTTGTTGGATATCTTGTCGTTCACCCACACACAGATGACATATGAAGGATTCTGGCAGCATTTAGTGTTGCACTGTTTTGTTTTTGACAGACTAAGACATACTTAGAACTTTTGTTATGATAGAGTCATGGGATTGTTTTTTTTTAATAAAATGCAGAAAAAGAACTACATTTTGTATGAACTACACTTCCCCAGATGCATCACTCTGCATAACTACAAGGCATATGCCTGCAGGCTTCCCATTAAAAATGCATTCATGTGAAATATTAACGTGTATCTTAATGCATAAGTCTAATTAAATACTAATTTGGTTGTTTTGATTTTTTATTGATCAATTAGCATTATGTAAGTCAGATTATTTGAACAAAAGGCCTCAAGGTAATTATAGCTTTAACAAGCGCAATTTTCAGGTCATGTTTGTAAGTGACAAACACAACAGTGTGGTTTTCTGTTATGCGGTGTATACGCAGATACACCTCAGGGGAGACTATAACACTAACAGTAAATAAAAGCACTACTTATCCCTCTGGGAATGTAATGTGGTCCATTGTTGTGTAAATCAAAAACCTTTCTTCTGGTTTTGCAGGTCTCGCAAGATCTCTCTTATGTAAAGCTCTTGTCATCTCTCCCTTTTTTTCTTCCTTCTTGTAGTTAATTTTTTAAACGCAATGCATCTACGCTAAAAATAGGACATTGACAGAATAGTTCATCCTGAAACTGAAGTTCTGTCATTATTTAATCAACCTCATGTCGCTCCAAACCCGAATGCTGCTATTTATTCTGTGGAAGAGCAGTTTCCAGGTTGCGGGGACACATCTGATGGCATTTTGATATAAGATTTTGAGATTTGACCAGAATGGTCAACAAGCCACCGCAGCTGTGGGAAAGCAATAGATTGGAGAGGTAGATTGAGTGCCCAAGAAAACATTGCTCTGTTTGCCTCCACCACTGTTAACAGCTGCAATAAACACTCAACAGGACATTAAAAATAACAAATTCCAGTGCCGGATCTCTACTCATTACAGTACAAAACATGCTAACAATGAAAACTCTGCTTGACAGTTGGAGATTTTTCATCCGGATTAAATATTTTTTTCATGGGGACAAAAATGGCCTGGGTAAAATGTGACTGGGACATGTTGCATCTGTAAGCAACACATTTTGTCAGAGGAAAGATTGTCTGTGAATAGTTGCTACCGAACATCTGCTGTAGGATTCAATACTTGGAGTACTATTCAACCATTCGAAAGTCTGGGAGAGATTTAAAAAAATGTTTTCAATATACACTTACCGGCCACTTTATTAGGTACAACCTGTCCAGCTGCTTGTTAACCCAAATTTCTAATCAGCCAATCATTGGAAGCAACTCAATGCATTTAGGCATGTAGACCGAGCATCAGAATGGAGAAGAAAGGTGATTTAAGTGACTTTAAACGTGGCATAGTTGTTGGTGCCAGACAGGCTGGTCTGAGTATTTCAGAAACTGCTGATCTACTGGGATTTTCATGCACAACCATCTCTAGGGTTTACAGAGAATAGTCTGAAAAAGAGAAAATGTCCAGTGAGCGGCAGTCCTGTGGGCGCAAACACCTTGTTGATGCCAGAGGTCAGAGGAGAATGGCCAGACTAGTTCAAGCTGACAGAAAGGCAACAGTAACTCAAGCTCTACTTCCAGCAGGATAAGGCACCATGTCATAAAGCGCAAAATAATCTCAGTCTGGTTTATCTACTGAGCATCAGAATAAAAAAAAAGTGGTTTGAGTGACTTTAAATGTAGAATATACTGTAGACTGGTCTGAAAATTTCATTCATCTTTATGTTTGTTTAAACTTTATTGTGCATTCTGTTTGGCACAGAAGGAAATTTGTCTTTGACACTAGATTCAAGACAGCAACTACATACATACAACAATCACACAATAACAACACCCATCAAGACAACAACATAGGTTAAAAGTTTAAAAACCAAATTAGCCCCATACAGACTACTGCAAATCATTCTTGGCAACCACCCCTTCAAACAGTGATCCGATTTAAAACAACAACTGCAATTGGGATAAATGTCTTTTTATATGCATTTCTTCGTGCTTTAGGAATCCTAAACCTGCGTCCTGATGGTAACAATTCAAATGCTGAGTGAAGGGGATGTGTATTATCTTTATAAATCGCAACTGCTGTTTTTTCCATAAAGGAGTCAAATAGAACCTGCAGTGAAAGTTGTTTGTGACCAGTTATCTTATTTGCCTGATTAGTAATTTGCCATAATTTCTTCTTCTGTTTAAGTGTAGTGTTACCAAACCATGAAACAATATTATATGTGAGAACACTCTCTATCAATGATCTATATACCATGTTTAAAGTCTGTGTACTAACACTAACACTTCTCAACTTGCGGAGGAGACTGAGGCGTTGACTTGCCTTCTTATACACAGCCTCTTCATTACTATTAAAATTCAGTTTATTGTCAATAATTGTTCCTAGATACTTAAAATTCTTAAAACTTTAAAGAAAAAATAGAAGATTTCTTGTAACCTGCAATAATGAATTTCCAAGAAAATGATTGAAAATCATAGAAAGACATCAGTAGCTTGGTAATATTGGTGTGGGGAATATTTTTATTACACGTTGCCCCTTATAGTAAATATTTTTGTGACTAGTTAAATAAACACAACCTTTAAACTGACTTTTTTTTTTATACTCAACCCAAATAAATCTCAGCATATGGGTTTAATGACTTAAAGGGACAGTTCACCCAAAAAATGTAAATTGTCTCACCAATTAACACTAGGGGCTCTGTTTTAACAATATAGACTCAAAGTCTAAAGCGCATTAAAGGCATGTCCGAATCCACTTTTGCTATTTTAAGGACGGAAAAATATGGTTTGCGCCCTGGTGCATGGTCTAACAGGGCTGTGCTTATTCTCTTAATGAGTTATGGGTGTGTTTTGAACATAATGTGCATTAAACCAATGAGAGTCTCATCTCCCATTCCCTTTAAGAGTCACTTGCTTCGCGTCATGGCGCTTTTGCTATTTACATGACGGACTTTGTAAGTGGAAAAACTGAACGCTTCACTAGCGAGAAAACAGTTAAACAGACCATCTGCAGCGCGAGGATAATGAATTAGCCTTCTCCATTCGGCCTCTTTAGTTTCTCTTTGCTTTTACCCTTTACTCCTTTACTTTCTTTGTTAAGGAAATGGTGTTGTACGCACACCACTGAATTAGCCTACATATTAAATTTCGTTTGTTAAGCTCAAAAATTTGCTTCAAAACTATTTCTAAATTCAGTTCTAATTTCCAGCAAACGAATAAATGAACAATAATAACAAAGTGTGGTCAAAAACTGAGTTATATCCAAAGACACGTCCTATTCTTATAGTGGCGCATACATCTCCAAAACCTGACAGGTGGACAAATCTAAACTTGTTTTTATTCAAACAAATATAAATATGCATATAATAAATAATACTGCTAATAATAACATTATACAAAAGCAAATTGTCATGAATGAACTGGAAAAAAAGGCATGGTGGCATGAAGGGGGCATGGAGGCAGTGGTTTTTATATTTATGTAGAAAATATTAGTTTTTGTAACATTTTAATCCTTTAATTTTTTTTATATGTAAAAATATTTGTGTATTGCTGTACATCCTGTGTGTATTAAGCAATGCCACATAGGCACCTAACTAACGCGCTCTGCGCTGGACATTAGACCTGCTTTTAGTTGGTCAATGGTGCTCTCTGTTTTAGTTTCTCAAAATAGCAACGTGCCAACGATGCGCCTTAACAAACCTCTATTTTAGACCAACACACCCACAAAGTGGCGCAAATGGATTTGCTATTTAAACAACGTGGCGCAAACCTTGAAAATTAGGGTTGCGCTGGTCTAAAAATATCAACAAAAGGCATGAAACACGTCTTGCGCCTTATTGCGCTGGGTGTATGATAGGGGCCCTAGAACTACTGAGGCAGTCATTTTGAGCGTTTTTATTTTTGCAATTTAATAATTTTATTCTTTTTCTAAGTATGTGTATATTTCCTTCCTAAAATTGTTATTTTATTACAAAAGTGTTCTGATAAACAGCCCCCCTGTTTATTCTTTTTCCTAATTTCTGTTTAACAGAGAGAAGATTTTTTTCAACACATTTCTAAACCTAATAGTTTTAATAACTCATTTCTAATAACTGATTTATTTTATCTTTACCATGATGACAGTAAATAATATTGTACTAGATATTTTTCAAATCACTAGTAAAAGTGATATTTAAAGGCTTAACTAAGTTAATTAGGTTAACTAGGCAGGTTAGGATAATTAGGCAAGTTATTGTATTATGATGGTTTGTTCTGTAGACTAGCAAAAAAAAAATAGCTAAAAGGGGCTAATAATTTTGACCTTAAAATGTTTTTTAAAAAATTAAGAACTGCTTTTATTCTAGCCAAAATAATAAAACAAATAAGACTTTCTTCAGAAGACAAAATATTGTCAGACATACTGGGAAAATTTCCTTGCTCTGTTAAACATCACTTGGGAAATATTTATTAATTCTGACTTCAACTGTAGTTGACATTACACACTTCTCTCTGACGCTCTCTTACTCTTCCAGGCATCCAGTGGAGAGACGAGGGAGGGCTGGGTGAAGATCGACACCATCGCAGCAGACAAGAGTTTCAGTCGTGTGGAACCAAGTCTACCTCACCAGTACAAATCTGAGAACGCACGGCGCATCAATGTCAAAACCCGCAGCTTTGCTCCGCTCACACGCAAAGGGTATGATGACCTTTCACCTTTTTCCCCCAATCTTCCTAAAATCCTTGATGAGTAAGGGTCACTGTGTGCAGAAGAAATGAGGATCCTTCTGTATGTGCTCGCTCAGGATCAGGCAATCCGGCTGAGTAAATATCAGCCGCAGTGATAATATTTGCCTTGATATGGTTTGAATATGAAACCAAACAACAGTTATTAGTCTGCCTGGTCTCAACAGATGTTCTAAGATTCTAAGCTTGTCGTCTGTCTTCTCCATCACTCTTTTATTTCTCTCTCTCTCTCTCTCTTTTAGGTTTGTGTTAGCAATAGTAGACAGCGGAGCATGTGTGTCGCTCATGGGTGTTTCCATATTTTACCGTCGATGTCCAGCCACCAGTCGTTTCCTGGCCTTTTACCCGGCCACGCCCTCTGGGGCGGAGCCAACATCTCTGGTGCCAGTGACTGGCACCTGTGTACCCCATAGCCAGTCACAGGGTGGCACAGCACCAAGAATGCACTGCAACACAGAAGGAGAGTGGTTAGTGCCTGTTGGAGGATGCACATGTGATGCGGGATATGAGCCCAATCATAATGGCTCTGCATGTTTAGGTGAGTCTACTAATCTTATAGTGTAATGGTAAAAGATTTTGATTCTCCTGAATTTTTTTAAATCCGTTTGTCAGAATCATTTGTTCGCATTCACTGACTGATATATTCAAGGATGAGTTATAATTGGGGCAAGACAGAATCTGTAAATTTTTTTGCTATTTCTGTGCAGAATTTTGTAAAAAAATCTGTGGATTTATGTGGAATGATTTTTGTGAGTATCGTAAAAACTTAATATATAAAACTTTTTATGTCTTTCATATAATTCATTCATTCATTTTCTTTTCCACGTAGTCCCTTTATTAATCTGGGGTCACCACAGCGGAATAAACCGCCAACTTATCCAGCATATGTTTTGCACAGCAGGTACCCTTCCAGCTGCAACCCATCACTGGAAAACACCCATACACTCTCATGCCACACATACACTAGGGACAATTTAGCTTACCCAATTAAGCTGTACCGCATGTCTTTGGACTTGTGGGGGAAACCTAAGCACCCGGAGGAAACCCAGGAGAACACGGGGAGAACATACAAACTCCACACAGAAATGCCAACTGACCCAGCTGAGGCTCGAACCAGTGACCTTCTTGCTGTGTTCAATTGATTAGTTAAAAAGGGAAGTTATTTGCAATTCAGCAGGGACTTTATTAATATTTGCATGTTTATGTGAATATAGGTTTCTAGAGAAGAATCTATAGTCATTACAAGTGTTTAATTTACAAGTAACAACAATAATTTTTTTTGCTATTCACTGTCCTTTGTTTTAAAACTACGGTGGCCGAGAGAGCTTAACGTGCTGCACTTTAAGAAAACACATGCAGTTACAAAAAGCACCAGTAAGTATCCTTACAATCCTTACAGTAAGTATCCTTACAATTCAAACACATTAAAAAACGTGCTGCATTTACTCACATCGCAAACTAATTAACAAAACACGCTGCATTTTCTTACAACGCAAACAATTTTACAAAAACTCGCTGCATTTTCTCACATCACTTTCAAAAACATCGGAACACAATGGAAATGTTTAAAGTGAACCCAAAAACCTGATGAACGTCGATGTGCCGTGACTATTACTCAGCGAAGTTGTGGGTGATCTTTACAGGTGAATTTTTTGTTTGTTTATTTTAACATCCTGATTCCCTTGTCATTTGTAATTTATTAGCCTAAATAACCATCACCTAAATAGCCGGGTCTGTTGCGTTTTAAGGTCCCCTTGAAACACTTCCGTTGTGTTCCGAGCTATTTGAAAGTGTTGTGAGAAAATGCAGCACGTTTTCGTAAATTGTTTGCATTGTGAGAAAAATGCAGTGTGTTTTATTAACTTGTTTGTGTTGTTAGAAAATGCAGAGCATTTTTTTTTTAAATGTGTTCGCGTTGTGAGGATTTGCAGCACGTGTGCTGTCAAACGAATG
This sequence comes from Danio kyathit, assembly GCA_903798195.1. Lineage (NCBI taxonomy): Eukaryota > Metazoa > Chordata > Actinopteri > Cypriniformes > Danionidae > Danio > Danio kyathit. The sequence continues at coordinate 27,476,460 of LR812534.1, forward strand.
AAGATTGTCAAAAGATTCGAAATTTGCTGGCGTTTTTTGTAATTGCAGGTGTTAAGCTGTCTCGGCCACTCTATATAACACACTGTTTTTACGTACAATTATTTAATTCTTTTCTAAATCATTGTTAGTTTGAAATGGAATTTAATTTAATCATCAATACAGTAAAATTAATATAAAAACAATTTTGACATTGTAATTATCTCTTCATGCTTTATTTGTATTTTCTAAACTAAATATTACACCTAAAGTGTATACTTATACATTCACTGTTTTACTTAAAAAGAAGGCGATGCAGTGGCGCAGTAGGTAGTGCTGTCGTCTCACAGCAAGAAGGTTGCTGGTTCGAGCCTCGGCTGGGTCAGTTGGCATTTTTGTGTGGAGTTTGCATGTTCTCACTGCGTTCTCGTGGGTTTCCTCTGGGTGCTCCGATTTCCCCCACAGTCCAAAGACATGCGGTATAGGTGAATTGGGTAAGCTAAAATTGTCCATAGTGTATGAGTGTGAATGAGTGTGTATGGATGTTTCCCAGAGATGGATTGCAGCTGGAAGGGCATCCGCTGCGTAAAACATGTGCTGGATAAGTTGGTGGTTCATTTCGCTGTGGCGACCCCAGATTAATAAAGTGACTAAGCCAAGAAGAAAATGAATGAATGAATCAACTTAAAAAGAAATGACATGGACATTGTACGATTTATTCGCTATTAAATAACTTTTTTTCAGGAAAACTTTGTGTTTGAACTTGTCCTGGTCGTATTCAGCCCTTATTCTTTTGTTAGTACAGTCTGCCCCTGAGCTCATCACATTTACTCACACAAGTATGATCCGCTAACATTTGACTGAGAATTTCTACCACCAGCCCCTTTCGCACACCTTATCAGTTCATTGTGTATGTGTCATTGTTATGTCAGTTATCTCTGAATCAGATCTCTGCAGGCCTCCTGTCATGGTAATTACGAACAATATTTGATGGACAGAAAACGACACACAGTGTATTCAGGCAAACAGAAAGGCTCCCATAAACACAGATCTAATTAAGGACACAAAAGACATGCGCTGCGATGCATGCACTGTTTCGTGAGCTACGCATTTATCTCCACAAGTTCACTAACAAGGGGCTGTTCCCTGTTAGAAAAAAAAATAATATGATCAAGGGATACTTTGCCTAATACTGAAATATCTGCTGTTAATTTACTAACCCTCAGGTCATGCAAGATGTGACTTTTTTTCATCAGTAGGGCATAAAGAATGTTTAAGCAGAAACTGTGGTTCTTGCCGATTCATAATGAACAAGTTATTGGTTACAATTCAATTCATCTTTATTTCTGTAGCGCTTTTACAATGTAGATTGTGTCAAAGCAGCTTAACATTGAAGAGTAAACATTTCTAGTAAACTGAAACTGTGTCAATCCAGTTTTCAGAGTTGAAGTTTAGTTTAGTTCAGTTCAGTGTGGATTAATTTTCACTGCTGGAAGTCCAAACACTGAAGAGCAAATCCATCAATGCAGCTCCACTAGTCCCAAACCAAGCAAGCCAGTAGCGACAGTGGCAAGGAACAAAACTTCACCAATTGATGAAAGTGAAGGCAAAAAAACGAGAGAAAATCGAGAGAAACCAAGCTTAGTTGGGCACCATTTCTCCTCTGTCTAAACTTCTTGTGCAGAGTCTTTAGGCAAATGTTCTCGGCTACGGTTGCCCCAATTAATGCAGCCTTACAATCCTTGAGAGGATTTGAATTTCAAAAGCATTTATGTTTCATGTGTATGCTAATGCAAACAGACAGGCACAGGCACTTTGAGAGTCAAAACACCTACAGTGTATATAGGTAAAACAAAATGAATATTATTGGCTTATGAAGATGCATTGAGGTCTTATAACGTAAAACTGTGCAAAAAAAAAAAAACAGCATATGCTGGTAAAGTAAGTTTTGATACATGGCTGCTGGTTTAAGCTGGTTCTTGCTGGTTATGTGGTGGTCCCGACCATCAAATGACCAACATAGAACCAGCAGGAACCGACTTAAACCAGCAGCCATGCAAAACCTACCTTAGCAGCATAAGTTGTAGCTCCGCAGCTAGCTCTCTGTAACTCTCACATGGTCGGCCACTGAAGCTCAGCAGGGCTGCACCTGGTCAGTACCTGGATGTGAGACCACATGGGAAAGCTAGGTTGCTGCCGGAAGTGGTGTTATTGAGACCAGCATGGGATGCCAAACCTGTGGTTTGTGTGGGTCCTAATGCTCCAGTATAGTGACGGGGACTGCTCAGTGAGCGCTGTCTTTCGGATGAGATGTTAAGCCAAGGCCCAGACTCTCTGTGGTCGTTAAAAAAATCCCAGGATGTCCTTTGAAAAAGAGTAGGGGTTTAACCCCGGCATCCTGGCCAAATTTGCCCACTGGCCTCTGTCCATCATGGCCTCCTAACCATCCCCATATCATAATTGGCTTCATCACTCTGTCTCCTCTCCACCAATCAGCTGGTGTGTAGTGTGCGGTCTGGCGCAACATGGCTGCGGTCGCGTCATCCAGGTGGATGCTGCACACTGGTGGTGGATGAGGAGATTCCCCCCCTACAGTATGTGTAAAAGCACTTTAAGTGTCTAGAAAAGCACTATATAAATGTAAGGAATTATTAATTATTATTATTGTTGTTTTTATTTCAACAGGAATGTGCCAGAAAATATAACATTATTTAATCCACAGCCTCTGCAATGGTTTTGAGGGTGATCATGATATTCTGGAGAATGTGAAGATAATGATTATTAGGGGTACAGAACTTACCTTACCTTTACATTTTTTACATTCTTTACATTAAACTTTACATTTTTGAAAAGTTTTGCGTACATACAGCGTTTTCTAATTTATATCTGACCACAAAGAAATTGAAATAAAAATCACTAAAATGCTGTTTTATTCATGCCAGGCCATGTCACTTTTCAGACCATGACACCAATTTCAGATCATAAATCTAAGGGATGCACTGATCCAATACTCTTATTGCTGTTGGCTCCAGTTATACTTTTCATTCATTTTAATCAGAAAATTCATTTTCATCATTCTAACAAAAGATATACAAACACATACATATACAACACTGTAAAAAAGGACTCCGAAGTCTTCTGAAGCCACTCATTAAATCGTTAACCCTTGGGCACTGTTCAAATTGACTACCATTTTGTTATGTTGGTGGCTGTTTTTGTCCTATTGACTTCCATAACAACCACATTGCAAATCTATGACACCAAATAATCATGCATTCTTGATTGTTGGTGTTTTCCCTGTTGGGATGGGAAGAGGTAAAATGTGGCATTTCATCAGTTGGCACCAATAACCCTTTAGATAGGCCTGTGCAAAAATGTTTCTGGCTTTTATATGGAGTTCTACATGTATGTTTACTATGTTCTGAGAGCTGAGCTGCTTATTTTTTATTTTCTCGAACATATCAAGGTAAGTGCACAAATGTCTTTCTCACACTCTCACACACATATACTCCAAATAACCATATAATTCTTATCCAGAAACTAAGCTTGTTTTGCACTGCAACTAATGATCAACAGTAAAAAATAATAAATATACCTCTTTCAAACAAGACAAACCAGCAGCAATCAAGAATGCATTATTATATGCTGTCATAAACTTGCAATCAAAAAATGTGATTATAAGGGAAACCAATAGGGCAAAAACAGCCAAAAAATAAATAAATAAATAAATAACAAAAAGGAAGTCAATTTACCCAGAGTGCATTGTTGAATTTTTGAAAATTTCCAAAACATTTTCCCAAAATATGTCAAAATAAGATTTGTCACAAAAAATGTTCCATTTGCTGAAACACAGAGAAAGTTGTGGCCAACATAAGACACAAAATCAGCCCAGAGTGGATGAAAACATCCCCAACAGTACATAAGGGTTAAGTTGTTAAATCAACATTCACATAAACTCTTCCTCCTAGCTGTGGCTGTCAGTCATTTTCCGCTCAGCATCAGTTACCACAGTAAGCACAGTAAATCTGTCCAAGCTCATTCAATGTTCCCATTGTTACACGTTTGCAGTTAAAAGTATATAGTTTTACACAAAATTACTTTTTTATTGGTGGAATTTATTTCTGCATCTAATTAATATTTGCTGCCAGGCATCAGTTAGATAATACCATGTCATAACCACACTAGGGTTGGGCCGATAGACGATGTCATCGTCCATCGCAGATGGCTGATATGCTTCACAATGCTGAGCCAGCATAGCGATGCATCGCCCCGCCCCACATGTATATTGATATATAACTTATTATTTGCATGTCATCTTAATAGCGATAACGGTCTTTTCATGAGCTGTGTTATATTATACTTATAGCTGCTGTTTGCATGGCTGACAGCATCGTGAGGATTAAATACATCGTGAGGATTATACAGCACCTCTCGCGCTTAAAATGTGTAGATTCAGTGGCAAACGCTGTTACCTGTAAACCCCGTCCCACAGACTTTACAGTGAATGGCTTTAGTTATTTTCATAGCGGACTTGAAGCCACTGGAAGTCTTTTATCCACTCTTGGAAAAGTGTAAATGGTGGATTAACATTCAGCACACGATCACTAATAAGATGTGCCATAATTTAACTTCAGGTGGTTTCTAAAACTAAATCTGTCAGTGTTATTTTCATTCTCTCATCTTCAGCGCTTCACATTTCCGTGGTTGTAGCTCCTGTCATGTGAAGGCAGAAGGCATTGACTGAGTGATTGACAGCTGATATTAATCAATCCATTCGCGTTCAGTTCTAGCTCAGTGGGCCAATAGGAAGAGCACAAAGGCGGGGCAAGCATTGGGGGCTTTTTTTACTTCAGCAAATTCACATGACAACTGTTTTAATCTGTTCCTGAGCACTGCATTTGGCGTCTTTAGGTGCAAAGATGCATTCTGCATAAATCTCTCCTAAATTCGCGCACGCGGTGAGGATTCTGCAGTGAAAACAGGTCGCACGGTAAAAATGTATGCACTACCACAAATGCTTTCAAATACATATTTTAGGTCGCATAAAATATCGGGTGCAAGTGTGATTAAAACGGTCGAGCTCTAGCATCTTTACTTGTTATTATGTCCTCATAATAATAATAAAATAAGGAATTTATCATTAATCACAACACAATTTACAGTGAACTCTAAACCAACTCTCGTCTCGTCATTGCCACCAGCTGTGGGGAAAAGCCATTATTAGGACACAGACCACTCCGCTTGATCATGCCAGAGTCCCGCGGAAAAAAGTGATTGACAGGTGGTAATTTGTGTGTAACTTTATTTATTTATGGTTTGGTTATGGGTAAAGCAAAGACCATGTGGGTCAGGTAGTGAAAACGATAGGCTACAATTATTAAATTCGTTATGTATTAATTGATATTTAACAACAAAGACCCCCACCCCGCCTACGACGACGATACCATCGTCCATCGCCGATGTTCACATTAGACATCGTACGATGCCAAATTTGTCAACATCGGCCAACCCTAAACCACACGCAACATAATGCTGCGATTCCCAATAAAGGTCAATTTTCTATGGTGGCTGAGAAAGCTCAAATGTGCTGCAAGTCAAGAAGACACATACTAATAGAAAAACACTAAGAAAACACATCTTATGCACATCCTTACAACTAGGACTGTGCGATTTGTGGAAAATATCTAATAGCGATTTATTTATTTTATTATAATTTTTTTTTGGCAATTTCCATTTTTATTTGCGATTTTAATTTTGTTGTCAAGCTTCAGCTCAATTATCTGTATTGTAGCCTCTTACTGCTAAAATGCAGTGAGTGTTGCTTTAAAAAAAAGGAACTGAAAAGATATTAACTTCAACATTTATTCAATTTTTTTTTAAATATTCAGAAATTAAACACTAATTTTTCAATAGAGCAAAGAGTAAGCTCAAATAAAATGACCTTACCTTTCTATAACCAAGTTCAACTCAAACCAGGGAGATAATGAAGCTTATTATTAAAACAAATAAATAATAATTATAAAAATACAGAAAAAATGACTGATAAGAGGCAGATTGGAAAGTTCTAATTGGGTAGAATGAAAGTGTGCTCACTCAATTGGCTAGTAAGACTATCACACACAGACAGCAGTCACACATTTGCTCTGGCTTGGGGAAATAATACATATATACTCCATATCGCAGCCTCTTGTGATAAGCTAATCGCAATGTTTCAAATCGCGATTGTGATTTGATTTCGATTTATCGCACAGCCCTACTTACAACACACAACTTTTAGCGTACTTCTACCCCACATTGCTTCAAGCACTTCATTTGTTTTTATAACAATACGAATTGCAATATCTGTAAGGTTTAGCTCTGAACTTATTCACTTTATTCATTTTCATTTTTTTTTTACTTTATTGTGCTTTAGAAGTTATTGTGCATCCGTGTTTTTTTCTTTAATCATTTTTTTGGTGCTCAATTTTCCTCTATCCTAGTTTTTGCTGTTATTGTTCTTTATAGAAATTCTACATTGAATTCTATATTGAATGAGAGCACTGCACTGTGAAGGCAGGGGTGGATTTAACCAATAAGTGAGGTAAGCGGCCGCTTAGGACCCCAGGAAATTTGTGGCGCAGCCAATAAATACCTAGAAATATAAATTATATCTATAAATTATATCTAAAACATTGTATTCTCTCATATTTAGTAAGTCGAGGGTCTAATAAATAAAAGTCTATCATAATTATTACGTCTGCACAAATTTGTCCCCCACCCCAATAATGGAGCAGTTCAGGCATCAAATCAGATGAAGATTTGGTTTTAAAAATAAAACTATTTAATTATTTATTTATTTATTTTAGTTGTTTTCATTTTGTGTTGAAGAGATGTAGAAAATAAGATTGAGTTATATAAGAAAAAGTAAGCAAACAAACAAACTAATAAACAAACAAACAAATAAATAAATACAAAGGGTGTATATTAGAACTTTTGGGCCCTCGGCTGGAATTGCTTAGGGCCCGCAAATCATTAAATCCGCCACTGCTAACAGAATTGATTGTGTGACCAGTACCTGTGCTTTTGTCAGCTTTTTTGTCTGTTGATCAGCTGAGAAACTAAAAACGGATCAAACTTAAGTATTTTTAAAGACATTCTGAGCAAAGCTGGGAACGAGGTCAGAGAGAAAGAGAGAGATGAAACGGCCGTGGCAGAAAAGTAGAGCTAAAGGGCACTTCATTGACTGCGAGGGTTAAATTTTAAGGGTGATGCGAGTAAATCAGACAAGAAGTTTTGGGAAATCTTAAAGACGAAAGCAGAGGAGAGAGTGGGATTAGAGCGAGGGTTGTGACACATTTAGGTCACGGTGATGTAATGGCCATTCAGCTGAACAAGTGACAGAAAGCCCAGGCTGGAGGAGGAGGAGGGGAAGGGCATAGTAGTGGACGCGAGTTAAAGACGAGATGACTGAGAGAACATGTCCACAGACAGCAGGAGAGATGGAGGAGGAGGTTGGCTTTGGTTTGTGCGATCTGCTGTGGGGCTTTTCTAAGTCTTTTACATTTAGATCTGAAAGGATTTGAAGTCTCTTACTTTGTACTGGAGGTTAAAGTGATAAATGTGGATTATGAAATACTGTCTAATAGAGATAAGGCATAAAACAACAGTGACATCTGTAAAGAATTGTTAAGAATTTTTTAAATAACTTATATTTAAATAACGCCACCTGGAAATTTAGTTTCTCATAATTTAGGATTTATAATTATGTGTGGTTGAGAAACGCATCATTTTTGTTTTATTCTGTAAGCTACTGATTAGTTTTCTTCCTATTGTTGTAATTTAAAGCACAGTTTTGAAAACAATTATCATGAATATATTTGTTTTTAGTCAAAACAATAATAGTGTTTTAACTGTATAGGAGTTAAAGTAAAAAAGGTCTAAATAATGTTTTTATTATGAAATTTAGAAGAAATGCTATCAATAAAGTTTATGATGTTTTTATAGATTTAAACAAATATTAAAATTCACTTAAATCCATACATATTAAATCTAAATGTAAAATTCTCAAATTCTCCTTTCTCTCTTTTTCCCAAGCAATATTTATTTAGTGAATTATTATTTTACTTCTACTACTACTACTACTAATAATAATAATAATAATAATAATAATAATAATTATTATTATTATTATTATTATTATTATATCATTAAAAGTTTACATTTATGTAATAAAGATATTTTTATAAAAGATAATAGTAATAATTATTATTATTATTATTATTATTTATTTTCTGTTTTTTATTGAGCTGCACTTATGTTCAGTGCATATTACATATTTAAATGCTCATTATAAATGTCTCAAACAACGATATTTGCGAGGAGTTGTATTGTTTAGTGTGAATTCGAGACACTGAAAACGCTTATCATGAGATGATCAAATAACTTCTAAATTTAAATAGCTACACTTTATTATTTTATAATTATATTAAATCATATCTTGTTCTCAAGCATTGTTAAAGTTGATTTAAAATATGTAACTTGCCAGTAAGACTGTTTTAAATTTGAAGACAAAATATCAGCCTCCAAGGACATTTTTACACTATTTCCTGTAATATTTTTTCTTCTGGAGAAAGTTTTATTTATTTTAGTTTGGCAAGTTAACCTAACTTGACTTGTTAGCAGTGTTGGGGAAAGTTACTTTAAAAAGTAATGCATTACAATATTGAGTTGCGTTACTTAGTTACTTTTTATGGTAAGTAATACATTACATTACTTTTGAGTTATTTTTGGGTTACTTTTTCTGACCTGGCTGAGGCTTGATCTCTTTCTGAACTTGTAGGGGGGGATCTTTTAAATAGATGAGTTAACAACACACTGTATAACCTTCATTTTACCTTTAAAAAAAACATTAAAAATTGATGTCGCATAATGTTATCTTCCTGACCCCAGAGCTCTATATGCCGTATATACAGATTAATGAAAGTTTAAAACAATGCATTGCTACTTTTGTACTTTTTTTTTCTTCATTCAGATAATCATATTTTCCTTTTCTTTAATGTCCTCAAAATAATGAGAATATTTCCATCGCAGAAATGTAAGGCTCTGCCGTCTTCATTTCTGTCTGTTCCTGCATTCTCTTATTGCGTGCGGGATTGTATGATGACTATAATTGTATTGATGACTATACGTTCATTTTAATTTAGCAATTTTTTTGAAAGCTAATTAATTAAACAAAAAAGTTGCTCTAATATTATTACTTACTTTTTAAAAGTAACGCATTTACTCGTTACTTAGAAAAGTAATATTATTACGTAACTCATGTTACTGGTTTATACTCGATGTGTCCGCTAGTTCGCTTGAGTGCGAGCGGTGAATGTGACGTCATTGCTGTGTTTGCGGAGGTTCGCTTTGGGTGCGCGCGACATGATTTCGACTGGCTGAGCTTACAATTTTTTTTGAGACTCGAGTGAACAGTTCGCACGGTGCCTCGTTTGGTTTGAGTTGAATATTTGAAAAGATTTTATATGAAACAGGTACACCTGTACAGACATCTTTATGATCCGTCCATGCATGACCATAGGGAGAACCAGATGACCAATAATTCTTGGCTAGAAATTGCAACAGTGGGAAAGGAGGAAAGTTTTTGTTAAAAAGTTTAGAAAAACTTGAAGGATAAGTTTGTTAAAACCAAAAAGAGAGGCCATGGAAAAAGTGGAGACCCAGGTGGTTTTAATACACAATTACAGAATATGTTTTTCCACCATTTATAGGTTTTACACTGGTGTATATATTACAACTTAATGGTTACAAAATTAAAATGAAGTCATAGTTTATAATCATTCAAATAATTTATGGGGCGACGCGGTGGCGCAGTAGGCAGTGCTGTCGCCTCACAGCAAGAAGGTCGCTGGTTCGAGCCTCGGCTGGGTCAGTTGGCGTTTCAGTGTGGAGTTTGCATGTTTTCCCCGCGTTCGCGTACGTTTCCTCCGGGTGCTCCGGTTTCCCCCACAGTCAAAAGACATGCGGTATAGGTGAATTGGGTAAGCTAAAATTGTCCATAGTGTATGTGTGTGAATGAGAGTGTGTCTGTGTTTCCCAGTGATGGGTTGCAGCTGGAAGGGCATCCGCTGCATAAAACATGTGCTGAATAAGTTGGCGGTTCATTCTGGTGTGGCGACCCCAGATTAATAAAGGGACTAAGCCGAAAAGAAAATAAATGAATGAATGAAAATAATTTCTAAAAATAATTAGTTTGAAAATCTTGAACGATATTAATGATATGACGTAATTCCGGAAACTTCCTATTTCTATGGTTATCCGTCTGATTTTACGGTCAGTTTCTTTTGACCGCTCCCTGTTGTTTTAAAGAATATCTCAACAATGAATGCGTCAAATATAAAATTTAATATTAATATCAAATATAATATTTTATTGAGGTGCGCACACAGTCAGCAGAGGTCCGCGACGCTGCGCCAGGCGAAAATATAAATCAGGCTTAACCCCCAACACTGCTAGTTAACCTAGTTGAGCCTTCAAACTGCACTTATAGCTGAATACTAATATCTTGCAAAATAACTAGTTAAATATTATGTACTGTCATCATGGCAAAGACAAAATGAAAAAAATTATATTAAAACTATTGTGTTTAAAAATGTGTTAAAAAATATTCTCTTCATTAAACAGGACCTGGAAAATATTTGACAAATAATCAAAATTTCATACTTTCATAATTTTGCCTTTAAATATACTCACCAACGCATATTTAGACTCTGATGGGGCTTAAGAAAAAGCACATTTTAAACACATTTTGAATTGAAAGTTAAATATGACTAAAAATTCCAAAATTTAGACACTAAAGCTTTAAATGAGTTGTGTGCTAAAGATCGAGTGTCAGTCAGTCCTCACAGACATCAGTGTTCTTTCTCTTTGACCTCTGTTGTCCTTCAAGATTGCAGACGCTGAAGCACGACTGAGCAGATAAAACAATTACACCGGCTCATCCACACATGAAAACTTTTTTAGCATAGCGGACAGCTCAATGTCCATCTTTTCATCCTCTTCTGCCAGATATCAAATGTCACCAACAGAATCTTCCTGATTCTGGGTATAATCAACTCTTTTCTGTTAAATTTGATGGCGTTCATGAAGACAGAATGACTCATTTCCACTCTTGACGTGCTAATAAACTGAACAGCAGCTCTGAATGCAGGGATAATGTTGACTCGCTGTAAGATTTATATCCGAAAGTTGTTGAAGCCATTCATGTTGCAGGAATCCAGACGCTTGATATCTTTTATTCAGTCACTGGGGTTTATTATGACCATTTTAACTTGAGCATGATGATCAGTGACTCTTTGAAAAGGATCAAACCAAATCGTGACCTCACAGTTGTTTATAATGTGCTGAGAGCTTCCTGTTTGTAGTGCTTATGTTAGATTGCCAATATTGCAACTAATATAAGCACATTCTCCTCTGTAATCCTGGCCAGTAAATACTATACTGTACATTAAAGCACTTTATATTGGACTGTCCTGATTTTAATGACTGCAGAAGGCTTTTTTATGAAAGATTTTATGTTTATCATCAACATTGTCATTCATCATAACAATTTTAACTAATTTAAGTATTCATTTGTTTGTAGATATAAGATATTAATTTGTTTGTAGATACAAGATATAAGAACTAAACTAAGAAGTACAGAATACATACAGTATATACTTTGCAAGTGAATATCCACTATTAAAAATGAAGGTTCTTTATTGTTATTAAAGGGATAGTTCATCCAAAAAAGAAAATGTCCTCACCATTTACTCACACTCAAGTGGTTCTAAACCTTTACACATTTCTTTCTTGTTAACAAAACAAGATATTCTGAAGAATGTTGGGGAAAAGTGACTATTGGCATCTATAGTAGGAATAAAAAATACTGTGAAAGTTGATGGTTGTTTTTTCCCAACATTCTTTATAGTATCTTCTTTTGTGTTCTACAGAAAAAAAGAAGCTCAAACAGTTTTGCAACAAGTGGAGGATGAGTACATTTTAAAATTCATAGAATCTTTTCAAATTGATAGAATATTGGTTTCTCTGCACAAAAGTTTATAGTGAACATTTTTTATTTAGATTATTAAAAAGTTCTTCACACTAATAAAAACACAAATCCTTTAAAAATCATATTTTGTTTTCCTAGTATGAATATCAGTTTTTTAAGGCAAAATAAAACTGAATACTGCATACAACTGTGTATTTTGCTGAAATTGAGAAAAAATATATGTTTCAAAAATATTTTTATAAATGATAAAAAATAGTGGAGTTTCCTGTTTAATCAAGTTTTGTTTGTTCTTAACCCATTGGCAGATTTTTGTTGTGTTTTAGACATAAAATTGCTTCGATTTTTAGGTTGTGCAGATTTCACTGCGCATGTAAATGCACATGGGGCGACACGGGAGCTCAGTTGTTAGCACTGTCGCCTCACAGAAAAAAGGTCGCTGGTTCGAGTCCCGGCTGGGTCTTTTGGCATTTCTATGTGGAGTTTGCATGTTCTCCCCATGTTTACGTGGGTTTTTACCGGGTGCTCCGGTTTCCCCCACAGTCCAAACACATGCAGTATAGGTGAATTGAATAGACTAAATTGGCCATAGTGAGTGTGTGTGTGTGAATGTGAGAGTGTATGTGTTTCCCAGTACTGGGTTGTGGCTGGAACGGAATCCATTGTGTAAAACATATGCCGGAATAGTCGGCGGTTAATTCCGCTGAGGCAACCTCTGATAAATCAGAGGCTGGAGGAAAATTAATGAATGCATCAACCTGATTTCAGTCAGTTTATTTTAGGTGCATATATTAAATGTCACATTTTACATGTACACTTAGAAACACTCACTTTGAAACACTCTTAAAAGAAAATGTACTGATTGGTTCTGTACTTAATTACACTGCAAGCTGCGCTTTTCATTTGCAGTGTAGAAGGTGGAACCATTTTTACAGTACGTTTGAGTACTTTTAGAAGGGCGACTTGCACTACATTTTTAGCAAGTTATGATACTTTTATATGGTACTTTTTAGTTTTGTTTTTTTCCCGTACTGTTACAACACATACCAAAGACATTTGAATGGACCGAAAACAGCACAGTTTAATACAACAGGCAGAAACACACACATTTCCTTTTTCTCTAAATGTATTTTCTTCCTAGTTTATGCACATTTTTTTTTTTTAATTATCAGACTCCGTTTAGATTTTTAATGTGAATTTTAGAATTCAGTCATTCATCTTTTTCCTAAAATGTGCAAAAAATAGGTGAATGAAAATGTAGCTATAATTATTCAATATGCTATTTAGCCCCAAACACTGAACATTTAGATTTACAATGTGAAACACCCTACAATCAGTGCAATATCATTTTGCAGTTATTTCACAGAAATGTTCTCACTATTGTATAGACCCACATCTCCAATGAAGAAGAAAATGATACAGCTTGTAGTGCCTCTTGTGGAAGTGTTATCTAAAAACTGCAGAGCAATGAACTCAGAGCGGAGCATTTTGCAGTAATGTTGTAGAAAATATATTTCCAGTGAGAGTTTTGTGGTATGTTACATTTACTTTTGAGATCAAATGCAGGAAAAGCCTCTTTCCCAAAAGAGTTTCTCTGTACAATCATAATTTGGGTTTATTCTAGTGTAAATCAAGCATTATCAAACAACCGACCCTTACAGATGGGACGTCCAGGATCTCTCAGTCTCTCAGTTCAACTATTGCAGAGCACTTTAATCAGCGGAAAACAAGAGTATTGAGCCAGCAGAGCATTACAAGCAAATCATTTCACATTAAATAGCATAATTATGGAGATTAATTAGAGGGAAATGTATTTCCTAGGGTGCTTTTTTACTTCGCAGCCTGCAGTGCACTGACAGAAAGAGAGAGAGAGAGTACAAAATAAGCGCATACCTTTTTATGTCTTTTTTTTTTTGAAGTTGTGTGTCAGTCACTGTGTTGTTTGTGTGTTTATGTGTGTTTGTGCATCTGTGTGCTTTAGTCAGAACGCTGCAAGCCAAATAAAGAGAATGAGAGCAGCCGCAAGAGGGAGAGAGGGAGAGAGAGAGACACACACAGAGAGAGAGAGAGAAATTGGGTCAGCGATCTAAATACCACGTACGATGTCAACGGCAAATTATACACTTCACTGAGGTCTCTCTCTCGCTCTCTCTTTGCCCATTTGCGTTTGCAGTTTCTCTTCATCTGCATCTATTAAAAATCACTCTTTTGATACTTCTCTGAATACAGCAAGCTCCATCATTTCAGGGTTTTTTTTTTTTTTCATTTGAGTTTTGTTTTTGTCTGAGGTGTGCTCGATTTGAACATGAACAGCCCTTCCCCCATTAATGCCTTCAGCTTAATTCACTAATGATTTGTCAAACATATGCATATTAGCAGAGATGGGCAAAAATACACTGAAATGTATTTTAAAATAAAATACCAAATACCTCAATTTTACATGTATCAAAATAAACTACAAAATACAGCAGCCACAACAAGTATCAAAATAAAATACTGTATTTTAAAAATACTACCAAATACTTTTACATGGGAGTATAACATTTCTGCACAAACCTTCTCTCAATAGGCCTATTCCATCATTCCCTTCACCATTAAACTGACTTGGGGAAGTAAACAATGTTTGATAACAACAGTTTTTTTCTGAGCAAGTTTAATCAGCCACTGTATAGGACTTGTTTTATGTTGTTTGTCTTATTTTCTTGGCATCTACAGTGCATGTGGAAAGCGCTTCACTTTTTCCACATTTTTTTATATTACATCCTGATTCCAAAATGGATTAAATTCATTTATTTCCTCAAAATTCTACACACAATACCCCATAATGACAATGTGAAAAAAGATTTTTTGAAATTGTTGCAAATTTTTTAAAAATAAAAAACCTGAAAAATCACATGTATATAAGTATTCACCGCCTTTGCTCAATACTTTGTTGATGCACTTTTGACAGCAAGTACAGCTTCAATATTTTTGAATATGATGCCACAAGCTGCCACACCTGTCTTTGGGAATTTTTGCCCATTCCTCTTTGCAGTACCTCTCAAGCTATATCAGGTTGGATGGGAAGTGACGGTGTACAGCCATTTTCAGATCTCTCCAGAGATGTTTAATAGGATTTAGGTCTGGGCTCTGGCTGGGCCACTCAAGGACAATCGCTGAGTTGTTGTGAAGCCATTCCATTGATATTTTGGCGGTGTGCTTTGGGTCATTGTCCTGCTGGATGATGAACCGTCGCCCCAGTCTGAGGTCAAGAGCACTCTGAAGCAGGTTTTCAATCAGGATGTCTCTGTACATTGCTGCATTCCTCTTTCCCTCTATCCTGACTAGTCTTCCAGTTCCTGCTGCTGAAAAACATCCCCACAGCATAATGCTGCCACCATCATGCTTCACTGTAGGGATGGTATTAGCCTGGCGATGAGCGTAACACCTGGCATTCACTCCTCAATTTTAGTCTCATCAGACCAGAGAATTGTGTTTCTTATGGTCTGAGAGTCCTTCAGATGCCTTTTGGGAAATTCCAGGCGGGGAGTGGCTTCCGTCTGGCCACTCTACCATACAGGCCTGATGGTAGAAATTTTTCTGTAACCTTCGCCAGCCTTGTGCCTCGAGACAATCCTGTCTCAGAGGTCTACCAACAATTCCTTTGTCTTCATGGTTGGTTTGTGGTTTGTACATACACTATCAACCCTGGGACCTTATATAGACAGGTGTATGCCTTTTTAAATCATGTCCAATCAACTGAATTTACCACAGGTGAACTCCAATTAAGCTGCTGAAACATCTCAAGAATGATCAGTGGCAACAGAATGTACCTGAGCTCAATTTAGAGCTTCATGAAAAAGGCTGATTTTTCAGGGTTTTTATTTTTAATAAATTAGCAACAATTTCAAAAAATGTTTTTCACATTGTCATTATAGGGTATTGTGTGTAACTTGTGACATTAGGAGTTAAGAAATGCAATACAATTTTTTGGGGGGTGGATGGTGGGGCAGTTAAAGGAATATAATATAATATAATATAATATAATATAATATAATATAATATAATATAATATAATATAATATAATATAATATAATATAATATAATATAATATAATATAATATAATATAATATTACATTACATTATAAAATGTAGCATTATAAAGTAGGACTAGTAATAGCAATGCATATTATAATAACATATTAGATTGTAAAAGAGTAGCAGAGAAGACATTTTTTATGTTTTTATTTTAAAAATATTTCTATTAATTCTGCTATTTGTGCAGCATAATTCATGACAGGATAACAATACTGTTATTTAAGCTCCAAATAAATTCCATTAGAATTTTTTTTTAAAATATAATACAGCTCTTTTATTATAACAATTGTTCACAAGGTTATTGTTTTACGACATCTTACACAAAACTCATGATGGATTGAGCATTTTTACTGAGTTAGCTGGCAGAATCTAAGCCAAGCCGCCCACTTTGTCATGTAATGCAGGAGGACTGCATACTGTAAACAGCATTATGATTAAATATTTCAGACCTTTACTGCCAGCACAGTGATTTTGTCTCTTGCAGACGCTTAACTCCTTCATTCTCCGCACTGCTTACAGCAGTCTTTTCTCAAGAGGTCAAAGCTGTTTAATATATTCGCATGCAAATCTCTGAGATAAAACGGATTATAGTCATATGGCAAGACTTTTAAATAAAGTCTCCTTTATTAACATTATAAATAATTGACTTAAACTAGGAATTGATGTAGCAATACATTTTAATGATAATAATTATATTGGTGGGCGACCATGTGAGAGTTGCAGAGAACTTGCTGCTGCTTATGTTATTTATAATGCGCTTTTCTAAAATCCAAAGCGTTACAACAGCAGAGATAACCAAACATGCAATACAATACAAGGATTCAACATAGAAAAATAATAAAATATAAACACATTAGAATGATCAAGAATCTAAAAATGCAATCCTAAAAAAATTTCATCCCCCACAATCCAAAGACATGCGCTATAGGTGAATTAAATAAATTGGGCCGTAGTGTATAAGTGTGTGTGTGTAAATGAGTGTGTATGAGTTTTTCCCAGTACTGGGTTGCGGCTGGAAGGGCTTCCGCTGTGTAAAACATATGTCGGAATAGTTGGCGGTTCATTCCGCTGTGGGAAGCTGAAGGAAAATGAATGAATGAATGAAAAATATTACAGCATATATTAAACATTGCTAATGTTAATGGATACAACTTTATCCCTTTTAAGAAGATGCTACTTTTTTCTTCATTCAAACTTTAAAGTAACGTATGAAACTGGACTTCTGTGATACATAACATCAAATTCTTGCTGCCACAGACACTTTGAAAGGCAAAAAAATATACAGACAAAACAAAATGATTATCAATGATTCCTAATGATATATGGAGGTTTTATGAGGTGAACTTATTGATCTGTGTAACATTATTACATAATCCACAGCTTTGGCCAAAACAAAAACCTAAGTAAAAGACAGGATAATCCTGTATTTAAGGTTAAATACTAAGTCTGCATCAAATCAATATGGAACACAGGCTGTCCCAAATTTCAAGCCTACACATAGACATTTCTGTGTGTCACAAATGTATAGAAAACACAAGCAAATTACATTCATAAAACAAAGGAAAGAAGCTTATGCTTTCATCTTTATTTCCCATTTGATGTGATTATTCATAGTAAACCCGCACTCATTTTAATGTTGAGTCTGCCTATTAAATGCAAGTTCTGCCAATAATCCATGAGTGTGTCTAGCTAATAAAGATAAACATAAGGCTAATTGAGCAGTTTGTTGAAAAGGTTTTCTGTCACCCAGCGGACCGTCTGACCTCACAGTGACAATTATGTCAATACTGCTAAAGGGAAACATCGACCAGTTCCTGATACCCCAGACATACACTGAAGCTCATATGATATGATATAATTTTAATGCACTTTCATCATGTGCAGAAACAGTCAAATCATGCCCATTGGCCAGGCAAGGGTTAATTCTACTCATTAAAATGCAGCTTATAACGTTCGCCTGATAGCTCGCAGAAGGGTATGGCAAAAGTGTCACTGAGAGGTCAAAAGCTGCTATTGCGTTTGGGAATAAATAAATAGAACCATTATGAATAGAGGCATGAATGTGCATGTGTTATTTTGCCACACTGAAAGTGAATATCATCTTAAGTGTGGGCTTCCTGTCTCATAAGGACATATAAAAATCTTAGCCATTGACTTTCATAGTATTTTATGGATAACAAAAGAAAAAAATAGTTTGAAATATTTTAGTAAATGTTTATTTTTAAAAGTATGTATATATATATATATATATATATATATATATATATATATATATATATATATATATATATATATATATATATATATATATATATATATATATATATATATATATATATATATATATATATAGTTTACTTCATGTTAACTTATGCATTTATTACAATAATAATAATAATAATAATAATAATAATAATTTGTATTATTATAAATTTAATTATTATCTTTCTTAAATCTTTAATTGTCCATCTATAATATTCCTTATTTATTCCTTATCTGGCTGATTGTCCTGCTTATTTGTATTTATTTATTTATTTTAACTGCTAAACTAAGCCAGGCCTGTCATGGCATATATTTATTGCTGCTCTCCTTTCATTTGAAGTTGAATCTAAAACTGCTTTTGATAAAAGCGTCTGCTAATTGAATAAATAAAATTAAATCCCTTAATTATCAGTTTTCAATTCCAAATGTGGGGTGACAGTTTAGGGGTTAAACTGTTAAAAAAAATTGTTGTTGTTTATAAATCAGGTGTGTGTTACATTCGTTTATGCTTTTGAACGGGCTGTATGCACACAGGCTTTTAATTTTCAGTCAGCCATTACAAAATCACTACATTTATGATCTGATTTCTTTAAAAATCAATGATCTTCAATGCCTGATTGATATACGATATAAAGTGGGACTCAGACCGAACAAGAAGCAGTCCTTTAAACTCCATTTTTCCCAGCCATGGCTTTAAAATGTGGAAATTAATTTTACCCCAGTATTTTTAATGCTACTGAACTGATGGCGCTAGCGCTTATGCAGTGTTTCATCTCATTTTATGCTTGAAAAACAAAACAAATGCTTAAGTTTATTTAACGCAGTGTATTTTAATTACTTTATAACGTCAATGCTGTAAAAGGAGCATTATAAAATTGAAAGTAGTCACATTAACCTTTCATTGGAAGTTTATTGGTGACTAAAAATACTAGCTGTGCATATAACCCATTGATTTAAGATTTTAACAAAGTGACTTTTTAACAAAGTGACGTTTTATTGACATTTTTGTTGTTTGAAATTATATATCGTCTGGGCTGGTCACGTAAGTTACAGTGAAAAAGCCCTGCCAGTGTCATTTTTTTCTGTTATATTTTGCGTATGTATTTATTTCTTACGCCTCATTCACACTAGCAGCGACTTTGCAGCTGCCTGTCGCTCTGGCTGGCGATCTGCTGCAAATGTGCTCCTATTGGCTGTCGCTCAAGAAAATGGCTCTTCATTTGCATAAAGTTGAGGGATTCTCAACTTTGTTGGGTCGCTTGACATGTCCACCTGGTCGCTGTCGCTCGTGTAGACGTAGGTCGCCGGAAGTCGCTCACTCTCCGTTGAAATAAATGGTTGCTTTGCCTATGCGAGTCCATAGACTGTAAAAGATGTGGACGTAGTATCCGTGACGTCACCCATAGGTTTCTGAAGAGCGCAAATGAAGCTACAAGTGGGCGTTGCCAACCAGCGCCATTTTGTTCGCGCGTCATTGCTCCAACTGGGGGTAAACAAATAAGGGCAAAGAGGCGGAACGTGAGCGGAGCTACAGGCGCCTGCTAGCATTTTGCTTAGACGGGCATTTCTTTGAGAGAAACGCTTAATACTTCATTACCTGTCACTCGTTTGTGTTCTGACCACATGTGCTTGATTGTATACTATAGCAATAAAGAGTTTAGTCCTTTAAAAACACTGTTGTAACACATTGAGCCACTAAGCAATGTTCTTATGACTTTTTTACAGGAGGAAAACACTAATTACTCCCAAACACTTCAAATATACAGTAGTCTGTGTTAGTAAATGCAAGGCTATTTATGAAATCCAGGCATAACACTGTATGACAACGCTTCAGATGACTGTTCTATAGCCTACAGCTAATCAATCTGTCAGATTCTGGAGTGCATTACAGATCTAAAGAACATTATAAATGATAAATGATCTTAAATAAAACAAATACATTTATAGAGATGGTATGTAAGTATATAATTTCACTTACGTGGAAATGGAGGCCACGTGAATGGTTTGTAAGCACAATTAAGTGCACACAGCATGCCATATTATCTGATAATTGTAAGAAATAATTTCAAAAAGGTAACTGACTGTGTAAAGCCACATAAAGCAAAACAAAAATACGATGTATATGCCGAGTTCAGCGGCTAATCAGCTGGAATCAGCTGGGGTGAAGTGACGATGACCAGCTAGACCTAGCTGTCACTTAAGTGACCATGCTCTTAATTATGCAGACTTAATATAACTTAATGTAAACAAAATGGATGAGTTATAAAAAAATTCACCCCCCTCACAGATGTCATCAAGGGTAATATTAGCTATATGCACCAAAATCGTTCTTTGTACCAGGCTGTAAACACCTTTTTTTCTGCTGTAAAGTTGGCCGTTTTAACATTGGGCTCGATAGAAATTTGCTCTATTATGGAGCCAGGACTAGCGGAATTTCGATGAATTGCAGTTTCAGTTACTTCCGTATTTGCTTCACGAGGGAGAGCGGGAGGTTGCTGGTTGTGCAAGATGAGGAATGAGTGTGAAACAAAGGAAATGTGTGAATGAGGCTTTATACAATACAGGGTTTAAAACCACTAAAGATAATTAATTTATCAAGATGCCATAAATCAATTCCAAAGTGTAAATAAGCGGAAAGCACTCCAAAATGCTAATTCTGCCATCAGAGTTTCTTTCTTCTGTTTAATGCAAAAGAAAACATTTTGAAGAATGTTTTAAAAAACAGTCATTGACTTCCATTGTTTTGTTCCCACCATGGATGTCAAGGGCTGCTTTTTTCAGAATGTCTTTTTTTTTTTTTTTTTTTTTTCAACAGAAGAAAGAAACTCATAAACGTTTAAGACCCTTTGAGTATAAATAAATAAGGAACTTTTTTAGTGAACTGTCTCTTTAATGTTTTTATCACAGTGACTGTGATAAGAACATATATTTTTTGTGTCTTCTCCAGATCAACATCTGAATCAATTCACTGGCGTCTCATTAATTGATAAGAAATCTGGGCTAGTTAATAACAGCTACAGACATATTAAATTACTTTTATGAGGAAACTAGATGCCTTGTGGGCATCAATGAGAGGCTGTGATTGGCCGATGAGCGTTTGAACGGGGACCGACAACAGAAGAGAGCAAGTGTAAAACGGTGTTGGAGATGTCTGAGGAGTGAGGAAGCTTTGTAGCTAAAACATGTCTTTTGTCACAGCACACACTGGATAATATAATCCAGCCACATCAAAGATAGATGGACAATGCTCTCTTTCTTTTCTCACACTTTGGCCCATCTTTCATTCGTCCTCTCTCACTTCTCGCAGCAGTGTTTGGGAGCTAATATCAAATCTGACAGACAAGCGAGAACATAAAAATCCTTTT
The DNA here is from genome assembly GCA_903798195.1 of Danio kyathit. Lineage (NCBI taxonomy): Eukaryota > Metazoa > Chordata > Actinopteri > Cypriniformes > Danionidae > Danio > Danio kyathit. Next base: position 27,498,167 of record LR812534.1, read on the forward strand.
AGCTTTCTGAAAAGCTGAAATCTCTTTCTTCCCCTCTTCTCTTCTTCCTCTCTCTCTCTTTCTCTCTTTGTTGCTGAAAGTGTTATACATGCCTGACCTTTCTCGAAGCCGGATTTCAAAGCTGACAAGAATAAAATGGCAACTGAGCCGTAATTATGATAGTGTCACAAGTTTTCAGCGCTTCACCGAATCACAATACGGGCTCTTCTGTGACTCAGCAGATGCACTGGATGTTTCGGTGTGATGTTATGCAAACATATTGATTGACCGTTGTACCTCATATTGTGTTTGTTGTGGTTTGTTCTTTGGCCGCACAATTGAAAGGATAGAGGTCGTTGCTGAGCTTCAAGCTGGGTCACAATCAATCTCCAATGAAACGTTGACATGTTTCACAGCCGCCCGGCATATACTGTAATTATATCAAGTGCAGCGGTCCAATGAAGCGGTGTTTCTTGCAAAGGACTCAAATTAACAGCCAATCAGAGGTCACAGGGTCATATCAGGGATATCATTCACTGTAAAAAATGCTGGGTTCCACACAATCTCTTCATCTTATCTAAACGCAAATCTATTAAGTAAAAGGTGCTGTATGTAAGTTTTTGACTCTTCTAAAGCATAAAAATACCATAATGTGTTTGCAGATATTTAAGAAACATGCTAAGTGATAAACTAAGTCTTGTTTATCTGAAAAACAAATGCTGGAGTCAGTTATTCTGCTTTGAAAATGTCTGTTATGTGCCGGAATGCTGTCTTTGTTTTGGTTCTTTTAACCCGCCCAATGCCAGTTTAGCCGATTATCCTCTTAAGGCCCAAGGTGTTTTTTTACATGCATTTTTTATTTCTCTTTGCTATTTGGGCTTATTGAAACCTAATTAGAATAAACATGTAAGTATCATCTTTTGATATGATGTACTTTTAGAGAAAAATTATGTTCATATATGTGGACTCGTGGTCCGAATTTACATAAAACACTTTTTCCCGAATTTTCTTTTATGCATATTCAACATAGAATTTTTTTTTTTTACCTTGCTTTGACTATCAGAGAGTAAAAACAACATTTTTTCCCATTTTGGACAGTTAAAAATAGGGTTCACACTCACTGAAAAATGAACTGAAATAAAAGATAAAAATGAAAAAAATATTAATCATTTTCAGAATTAATACTGGTGCGGAAAATTTGATCTGCAGCTGTTTGGAGAAATAGCTTGAGATGGCGCCACAGTCAAGTACATTATTATATAAAATACAAACATCTTGTACATACAACATGTATTTTATCTTTGTTTCATCTGCCAAAATATTAACAAACGTTATCTTTAGTATGAAGATATTTCTAATTATTTCTTCATAATACTTCATCTTTTTTTTTTTTTTTTTTTTTTTTGGTTTTATTCATTTAACTTTCATCGGTAACACTTCAGTTTAGGTCACAATTCACTGTATTACAAACCTTTAACTAACACTAGTTTAATAAACTACTAATTAGCTGCATATTAATAATTACTTAGATAAAAGTTGGGTTTAGCTTTCGGCTAGTATTAGAATCTTTAAATTCAATTCAATTCATCTTTATTTCTATAGCACTTTTACCATGTAGATTGTGTCAAAGCAGCTTAACATAGAAGTTCTAGTAAATTAAAACTGTGTCAGTCCAGTTTTCAGAGTTTTAATTTAGTTCAGTTCAGTGTGGTTTAATTTTCACTGCTGAAAGTCCAAACACTGAAGAGGAAATCCATCGATGCGCAGCTCAACTAGTCCAAACAATGAAAGCTAGTGGCGACAGTGGCGAGGAACATAATTCAACAACTGACGAAAGGGAAAGAAAAAACCTTGAGGGAAACCAGGCTCAGTTGGGCACAACTATTTCTCCTATTACCAAACTTCTTGTGCTGAGCTGCAGTCTAGGCGCTGGAGAAAGCTGGACGTCCATCGTGGAGAAGTTAATTAGTAACCACTAATTAAGAGTTAATATCTTAATAAAAGGCAGGTAATAATAAGCCAGTAGTTAATAGCATGAATAGTGACCTAAACTAAAGTGTTACCGTCATATTTATGTGTTTTTTGCTTCAGTGTCTGTTCAATTATTTTATTATTATTATTATTAAACACTAAACTTTACGGGTCGACACTGCATGCTTTGTTAAACTAGAATTACTGAAACAGAAAAGAAATATAAAAAAAACTCAATAGAAATGTGTTCACAAACAACAAAACCATCAATGAAGCTAACTAAAACAGAACTGAAATAATAGAACATTTAAAAATAGTATCAAAATAAAAACTATAAACTATAAAAATACTAAAGTATTGTAACCTTGGTTCACACAGCTTTATATCTTATTTCGCAATGTTACGAAACTAGAAACGATTCCTCATAAATCATGCTGTCAGAATAACAGCAATCAGGCCGAGCGCTTCCCTTCTAACAATGTTTTTGCTCTTTGTTTTCTTACTAATTATACATGTGGCTAAATAAATCAAGAGAGAACAGTAAGCCAGGCTTATTAAATTTGCACCCACTAATTGAGTGCGTCTGAGACAAATTGTATTCCAGTTCTCTTCGCAACAGTTTACATTTCATTTGCCAGCCATTACATCCAGTTGGATCGTTATATTTCCCTTCTGTATACTCGGCATCCAATTCCTGGTGTAATTGACACATTTCCAAAGGAGGAATCTGACACTTTCTGAACAGCTTGAGTGCATGGTGTGCCATGATTGTCATGTTTTTCTTTTCTCTCCTCTCAACAGTGTGCCCTATCGGCTCCTATAAAGCCGTGGCCGGCTCGGTTTCATGCACAGAGTGCCCGGCTAACAGCAGGACCAGTTCAGAAGGGGCTAAAGTTTGCGAGTGTCGGAGTGGATATTACCGTGCACCAGCTGATGCCAACACCACCGCCTGCACAAGTAAGAGAGCAACCGGCTGTGTGTAAGAAGAGGAAACAGTTAACAGTAGAATAAATGAACAACTTTAATAATTGTACTTCAAAGCCCAAAGTGTACTTCAGTTTTAGGTGTTTCTGGGAAAATATGCAATATTGTTTTTGAGTACTACAATAACAAGTTTTTTTTTTTTGCAAGATTTTCCTATATTCCCTATATGTTATTTCTATATTTGTGTATTCTTTATTATTTACTCAAATAGATAATAACTAGTAATAGATATTTTTCTGATCATTCGATATTGTTTCACTGTTGTCATTGACCTCAATTGTTTCAAAGACCCTAGAATACACAAAACATGTCACTCGTATTGTTTTGAATGGGTAAAAGTGTAACGGTCAATATGGCAAATGAAGCAGCACCAACTAGTACAGGAGCCAATCATCTATTACTATAGACTGACGTTTCTCTGGAGGAGAAGCTCGGAACAAATGTGTGCTTTTACAACCGTTTTTGTGGTCAACAAACACACTGGAATCTCAGCGAATACTTGCTTCACAGACATAAGAAATATATCAAGAAAAATCTTGAAATCTTTTCTTTTAAATGAACCAACTACACTCGAAAACAAAACTTTTTTGGTTTTGTAATCTGTATGAAATTAACGCGAGGTACAGTCCATCCTGTCAAACGCACATCACATGACAGCAACTACTCAAACGCCCACAAACTTGTAAACAAAGAGTCGCTGTCATTTCTGGAGGAGAATCACCATCAAGACCAGGTTGTGAATTACTTCAGAAAAGCAGCGCGATCTGATGAAACATTATTCAGAGGATGATAATGTGTAACACTGCTATAAATGAGGTTGGTGTCGTGATCACTTTTTTTTTTTTTTTTTTCTTAAGGGTGCATGCGCATAAGCTCGGGCACCCTGAAAAATGTCAATTTTGTTTGATTCGAACATTTAGAAATGAAACTTATGAGACAGTAGTTGATTAATTTTATTGGTGATTCCAAATATGTAATGTAATCGTAAGCTTGGCAAACTGTTTTGGAGAATTTGATGTTTCCCCATTCAGACAGAATGCCTGAGCATGCTGCCCGAGAGGCATTTCAAAGATGGTTGCAGCGTGAAATGACTTGCCTTAAAGGGACTTTGGTTGTTTCTAGTCCTTTCATTAGTGTTTATTTTTTAATTTCTTCTAGCCAATGTCATAAAAATAGCATTAAAGCACCCATTGTGGAGTTGGGAATAAAGCCTCATCTGTCATCATTTTTAAATGTGAATGTGTAATGATCATTTTATTGATAAATTATAATTTTATACAAAATGTACATTTGAACAAAACAGATTTATTAAATGGATATATTTGTTAAAATAATATTTTAGTTAATACTTTAGAAATAAAAAGATAATTCATTTAAATTCATGCAAAATATTGGAAACAAAATTACAAACTACAAAATTTCAACAAAATTGTATACATTTTTTGTTTTTCTTGAATTTTGCTCTTTTTTTAAATTTGTATGCAATATTTGTCTATAACATAAATTTGGGCTACAAATTTTTGACCGTTATAGTAAGTTATTTTGCTAGATAAGCTTCAGATTTTGCTTCAGTACTGACTGATCTAATGTATATGCACAAATATATTATTGTAAAGCTTCCTATAGAAAATATTAATTTAAATGAGAGATTTGTAAGGGGTGTACTCATATATGCTGAGTACTATATATAAATAAATATATATATATATATATATATATATATATATATATATATATTTATTTATTTATTTATTTATTTATTTATTTATTTTTTATATATATAAATCAGGGGTGCCCAAACTCAGTCGTGAAGGGCCAGTTTCCTGCAAAATCTAGTTCTAACCCCAGACAAAACCTTGGCTAGCTAACCAAACTCTTACTAGGCTTTCTAGAAACAACCGTGCAGATGTGTTGAGCCAAGTTAGAGCTAAAATCTACAGGACACCGGCCCTCCAGGACTGAGTTTAGGCACCCCTGATCTAAATGTTTAAACAACCCTCTTACAAAAATATTAATTAAATACACTGTAAAAAAGCGATTAGTTGAGTTTACTTAAAAAAGAGAGTAAACTTATTACCTTCTAGTTATTACGTAAACAAACTATGTGCATAATTATAAAAGTTAAGACAAGTCAATGGGTTTACTGAATTTTATACGTGTAATCAATTTGTTGCTTTTAAAGCAACAGGTTTACTCACTTGTAAAAAGTAAAGCAGCTAAATGTTTTTTTACAGTGTAACGAATCTTGACAAAAATAAATACTTAAACAAGAGCAACTACATAAACTATACATATATTCACTGATTTTTTTTCAGTTTAAATGAACCATGCTTTTCTTTAACAGGAAATTAAAATGATGTAAAGTCCACAAACTGCATATAAATGATTTGTTCGTAACGTCAGTCATTTATAATTTAATGATGGGTGCCTAGCTGTAAAATAAAACCAAAGGACATAATAAGCAGCATGCACAATCTTGTCTTTTTTTAATGACGCACATGCTGTTCTGATCATGAAATGTTGTGTAGTGTACGCAGAGTTTGCTTATCTGCTTTTGAACTGCTTAGTTTGTCCACAAGGGTGCAACACCGATCAGGCCACCTTTTCCAGTATAAACAAAAACAAAACATAACATGAAGATAAAAAAAGAACCACAACAAACTGCTGAAAAAACAAATGCTTGCATTGAAGAGTGTATATGCGAGATGAATAAAATATACATCAAAAGCTCTTTTTTTTAAGCAACTACAAATGCTTCAATTATAACTTTGGAGAGAAAATGGACAAGGATGAAACATTCTTATACAGGTTTCAAGTTTCTGTGGAGAATCTAAAGTTTTTATATCTTATACCCAATGATCATGCTTGGATTATAGGAGTAACTTCTTTTAAAATGTAAACAATCTGAGAAAGGTTCTCTAGTAATAAGCTTTTGCAAATTTGGCTATGATGACATTAAAGGCACACTCACACTCACACTCTCTCACACTCATAAGCTTTTATTTCTGTTAAACACAAAAGAAGATTTTTCATAGAATGTTGGAACGTAGTAGCCACTGACATCCATAGTAAGAAAAAAATACTATAGACATCAATAGCTAGAAGTTTCCAAACATTTTATGAAACTTGTCTGGATGTTGAACAAATGGATGTTGATTCAATCATTGTGGGGTGAACGAGGCTTTTGATTTACTCACCCTTCAACAATTGAACAATAAAAGAAAAGATAAAACTTACAGTGCTTTAATAAAAAAACATTTAACAGACCACGAGTAATCATAAAAATATGATTATTTCTGCAGCAGTATATATCTTTAGCATGTAAGACACATAGCCTTAATCAAAACTGTTTACTAACTGGAGCATTCAGTTATAATACTCCAAAGTGCTTTCCGTCATTGACAGATAACAAATAATGCGTTTATCTACTTTTGAAAACATTCCAGTAAACACTGCTAATAGGGATTACAAGGGAAAAGAGGAGACAATTAGACTACATTTTAAAGCATCCCTGTGAAAACAAACCTGGACAAGAGACGTGAGGATTTGGAGAGAAAAACAAGAGATTTTTAGCACTATATTACAAATGAAAACGGAAGTGCAGACGCACAGTATATATATATATATATATATATGTTGTCTTTTATTATATTTTTACAGTGGACAAAGGAAAATTTATTTCATATTTATATAAATATAAAGGGGCAGCATAACTGCCCCTGCTAGGTGCATATTAATCCCTAAACAATGTGTGCCCTTAAAGAACTAATAGAAATAGGAACCTTTCTAAGGAACATGATTGTCTCTTTAAATGTTCTGGCTATTAAGCTGTTGTAACCCTAAAGGTACACATTTCGTTTTTTCAAATATATTTTTATTGAGCATTTTTAGTGCAAAAACATGTCAGAAATTTACATTGAATAATAAGATCATTTTCATCATTCATGTCATTTGAATCCTGACCCCCACATTAAAAAATTATAACAAAAAAATAAATAAAATAAAAAATAAATAAAATAAAAATAATAATAATAATAATAATAATAATAATAAATACATTAAATTGTAGGTACACAATTGTGATTTTTATTTTTTTTATTTTATTACTTTCAATTTCACATTTCAAAAAAATGTAAAAAAATAAATTAATAAATAAATGAAAATGTGAAACATGATGATGAAGAAAAAAGTTATTTTTAAAAAATTATAAAAAAGCTTATTGTTTGCTGTGAGATGTTTTCTTTTTATTATCAGGGGGATGTGATTTAACAAATTGATTTCACCGCGTATTCATTTACATTTGTTTAGCCAAATCAGGACATGTGGTGTAACTAACATGCAGAAAAAAAATAATAAAACAGGAAATTATATCATAGAAGGACATCCACAGAGCCCTGTGACATCTTTATAGCAAGACAAGGTTGGTTGTACAATGTCAGGTGGTGTGACTCCCCCAAAACTTGATAATTATTCATTAATAATAATAATCATAATAATAATAACAATAACAAATGTGTTATTGTGATAAACAACTTAAAGAAGTTTCAATAGTTATTTGGATTTAAAATGGTTCTAAAATTTTTCATACCACATGAAAGAAACATGAACACAAATTAGGGCTGCACATTATATAATCTCAGCAGGTTTTATACAGATATAACCATGTGCACAGGGTGTCCGCTGGGTTTTAGAAAGTCTTAAAATGTCTAAATTACTAAAATTACCTAAATTCACTAAAATATCATGTTGTATGCCTTAAATAATTTTAACAAAGTCTTAATTTTGCTTTGTCCAAGTAAAGCTACTCAATTGGCCGACATCCATCCAATCACCACCAATACAATTTTTTATATTTAAATTTTTTATTGCAAAGAGATACAATTCACAACAGCTGTGAGACATTTTTACAGCAAATTCCCCAAATAAAAGTCCTAAAAAAAGGAAATCAATTACACCATTCCTCATGATAATACCAGGCAATTAGAACCCTGCAAGTCAATAAATTTCATTCTTAATGGTCTTAAAAGGGTCTTAAAAAGTCTTAAATTTGACTTGATGAAACCTGCAGAAACCCTGGTGCGAATCTGCAATAGTCACATCACAGGATCTGCAATGTTGAGTTGAGTTGTTGTTCTAATGACCAGCCACCACGGTTCAGAACATGTGATTTGTGGATACATTTGAAGCGATTTGAAGCAGATTTAAGCCAAGAATTTATCAAGTTTGAAGCTTAAATGTCTCCACACTACCACCAATGTGCAGCATCCACTTGGATGATGCGACGGCAGCCACAGGACAACAGTGCCAGTGCGCTCACCACACACCAGCTATTGGTGGAGTGGAGAGGCAGTGATAGAGCTAATTCAGTGGATGTGGATGATTAGTAGGCCATAATGGGTAAGTGCCGATTGAGGGACTTTGGCCAGGAAACCGGGGTTACACCCCTACTCTTTACGAGAAGTGCCATATGATTTTTAATGACCACAGAGAGTTAGGACCTCGGTTTAACGTCTCATCCAAAAGACGGCGCCCACTGGCAGTGTAATGTCCCCTTCACTTTTACTGGGGCATTAGGACTCACACAAACCACAGGTTGAGCGCCCCCTGCTGGCCTCTCTAACACCACTTCCAACAGCAACCTAGTTTTCCCATATGGTCTCCCATACAGGTACTGACCAGGCTCAGCCCTGCTTAGCTTCAGTGAGTAACCGGTCTTGGGCTGCAGGTTGATATGGCTGTGGCTATTGAACTCTGGGAGGCATGCTTTTTTTGCTATTCCTGATGACTTCATCAATAAATCACATAAATCCATGCCAAACCGCATGGATGCAGTTCTTCAAGCTTATGAAAGTCATACAAGATATTAAATTTGGATCTCACAGCACCACTACATAATTTGCTGACATATTTTTGCATTTGCAGTAAATTTGCTCAATTTCTGTATAGGCGACAAAACTTTTGTTTTTCTAAAATTTGACCTTTCTTTCTTGATTTATTTCAGTGCATTAAACATCATTTGGGAGGGTTTTAGCTTTTCTTATGACCTATTTTTAACACCAATAGATTAATTGAAAGTCAGGTTAATAGCAGGTGTTTCTACAAAATCGATAAGCGACAAGACTTTCGTCAGGAACTGTATGTTTCTAATTTGCTGCCCTAAAAAATAATCCAAATGAATCTAAAAATGTTTACTTATTTCCAAATAGAGTTATCTTGGGATATCACATTCATACTGCAAACAAAATATCACAGTGTCAGTTTATTTTCCACAATCATGCAGGCCAACAAGTGATATTCCTAAACAGATGTTCTGTTTCTTTCTCATGCTCACTCATTTGTCATTAACCCACATATTAACCAAACTCCTCCAGGTCTCTTGTGGTTTATAGAAGGTAATGATTAGCGTAAATAAACTGTGTGTGTTTGTCAGGTTCTCCGTCAGCGCCGCTCGCTCTGTCCTGGGAGTATGAGAGCTCAGAGGGAGGAGTGTCTCTGCGCTGGAGGCCTCCTGCAGATATGGGCGGTCGGACTGATGTCTGGTACGGGGTGGTTTGCCGAATCTGCCCCTCTGCCACCAACACACCACCCAGCATGTGCTCATGGTGCGGAGAAACAGTGACATATTCCCCTTCTCAAACTGGCCTGAAGCAGACAAGAGTCACCCTCAAAAACCTGCTCACTAGGGTCACCTACCTCATACAGGTACTTACTTATAGATTACAACTGTACAATATTGTACAATAATTGTACAATATGATGATGTAAAGGACAATTATTTTATTTTTATATAAAATTCTTACATATACAGTATATTATATGGACAAAATAATTAGTCTATTGTTTCATATTATGCTCTGTCATTTATTTAGTGGTGTCACAAAATACATTGTTTACAGTAACACTTTTTCATAATTTACACGCACAATTTTACACGCCATTATGGGATGTAGAGAGAAAAATTAAGAATAGCATTGTGAGAAAGATGCGATCCTGAAAGTACAGTGTTTACATTTTGCACTTTACTTATAGTGATATGTTTTATTTGGACCTGCAGTCATTAGGTTTTATGCTTTATTAACATTTGTTTTGTATTTCTACATTTTTAATCAAACATCTGCGCTGAAGTACTAAATAAAGGAAGAAATAGTGCATATGAATGAGTACATTTCTGAGGATATACTTTAATATGTAAAAAGAATTGCCCTTTACATGTGCTTGATATATATATATATATATAAACTATTACTTGGTTTAATTTACAGAAATGGTACTAAATCGTGATATATCGTTATCAGGATATGAGACTTTTGTCATATCACCCAGCCCTAACAGGTTATAGCATGTGTTTTTGATGTGATCTGGGGTGCGTTTCCCAAAACCATCATTAGCCAACTAAGGTCGCTCATTTCATCGTTACAAACATAGTTCATTGATTTGGTGTTTTTCAAATCCATCGTTCCAATGAACAATTGCAAACTGCGTCGCAAACTTGTACACTTGCAACTACACCTCTGGAGCTGTAGTTAGAAGCATAGTTCCTGGCTGTGTTCTATTTCCAGTTATCCCCCTATGCCCTATTCATTTAAACATTCTAACATTTAAACTTGGAATTATTAAAAAAAAACATTTAATGTCATCTCTCTTAGGTGTAATTTGCTTTCAAAGTATTTTTACAGTTCAGTATTAGTGATCTTCATGTTTACAATTGTGCTCCCTTCGCAGTGCACTTTGAAAACATTTATGTCATTTTGAACACAGCCTTGGCTCATGACGAAATCTATAGGTGACCTATTATTTAAAAGCGGAATTTATGTTACGTCTCCAAAGCTTGTGAAAACAAAAAACATAGCATACGTTAATTATTTTAATTTAGAGTAGGTTATTTATTAAGTATCTGTACTGTATATGACATAGGCCTGTTGGTTAGAACATTTCTGCAGTGGTTTGAATGTGTCAAATTGTAAAAGTATAAAAAGTAAAAATAAAAAACAATATCCGACTTCATAATAATAATCATCATCATCATCATCATAATCATCATCATCATTAATATTATTAATATTATTATTAAAGTAAGATTTTTTCATTTCCTAATAAATAATAAATATTACATTTCATTTCTTAATAAATAGCCTCATTATTTATTTATTTATATGATTTATATATGATATTAGAATACGTGTTAGCTTTTGCTAGTGATTTTATGTTTTAGAATAGAATATGTAATCTTCTCAATAATATTTGTAAAGCTTTTATAGGCCCTATACAGTTGAAGTCAGAATTATTAGCCCCCCGAATATTAGACCCCCTGTTTATTTTTTTCCCCAATTTCTCTTTAATGGAGAGCAGATTTTTTCAACACATTTCTAATCATAATAGTTTTAGTAACTCATTTCTAATAACTGATTTATTTTATCTTTGCTATGATGACAGTAAATAACATTTGACTAGATATTTTTCAAGACTCCTCTATACAGCTTAAAGTGACATTTAAAGGCTTAACTAGGTTAATTAGGTTAACTAGGCAGGTTAGGGTAATTAGGCAAGTTATTGTATAGCGATGGTTTGTTCTGTAGACAGTCGAAAAAAAATATATCTTAAAGGGCCTAATAATATTGACCTTAAAATGGCTTTAAAAAAAGTTAAAAACTACTTTTATTCTAGCCGAAATAAAACAAATAAGACTTTCTCCAGAAGAAAAAAATATTATCAGACATACTGTGAAAATGTCCTTGCTTTGTTAAACATCATTTGGGAAATATTTAAAAAAGAAAAAAAATTCAAAGGGGGGCTAATAACTCTGACTTCAACTGTATGTTCCATTTACATATACTGTATTTCAATTATTATGGAAAACGAGTGCATGTTTTTACCAAAACTAATATTGGATTTTATTTTAAATGCGTGTTTGTTTAAAACAATATAATTTGCACAAAGAAATTATGGGGTTCTTCTCCAAAGAAGTTGTTACTCCACCCTGTTTAGAGCATCATTATGGGCGTTTTACGTTATAACTAATGTTGTTAGTTAGAAACTACGAGTTTTGGAAAACACTCGTTACTACATCCTTCTTTTCCCAAACGATGCATCGTACTATGATAGTTCAGCTGCGAGTTATGTCATTGTTTGGGAAACGCACCCCTGATCAGAGGTTTATAGCCATAGACGCACTTTATAGACGTCTTATAACCAAGACACACATTAGTCTTTCTACCTTGCATTAACATGCATTCAGATGGTTTTTTGTAACTGCTTAACAATTATTAGCTGATATGAGCATCTATGCTATGAAAGCCAGCCAACCTAATGGGTTTTTGACTACCTCTGGAATTGGTCAAATTTAAACCATATCAATACCAAACCAAAGGTTTTAGACCCCATTCACGTTAGATTGAAGACAATGTGCATTAATCTCATTCTGGAGTCTTTATAAAAACTAGCTGGATTTATTTGGTGGTCTTAAACGTTGAAGTGCAATCACATTGTGAACAATATTTTGGCTCATTGTTTTGGTTTGGTTTTTTCTTGTGGCCAATGGGCTATATGCACATGGACTTTTAATTTTCAGCTAGGCAACCCAAGGGCTTCTGGTGAACTGTCATTCCATTACAAAATTGTCATGTTTTAGATCTGATTTCTTTAAAAATCAGCAATCTTCACTTCCTGTTGGATATACGATATTAAGGGGGTTTCAGATCGGACATGAAGCACTGCATTCAATTTCATTTCCCCCCCGTCATGTCTTTAAAATATGACAGTTTATTTTATCCCAGTTTTTTCAATAGCATTTCTGTGCTAGTCTGTTGCTACTGACGGCGCTAGTGGTTACAATGGTCTTTCATCTCGTTTTACGCTTGAACAACTAAATGAATGCTTAAGTCTATTTAACTTAATGTATTGTAATTACATTACAACACTGATGCTGTAAAAATGAAAAATAGTCCCATTAAGCTTTCACGCGAAGTTTATCGTTGGGTTTAAAACTCTAGCTGTGCATAGAGCCCATAAGAGAATACTTGTGTGATAGCTTGACAGATTTACAGCCAAGATCTTCAAGTCTGGATTTATTTATTTATTTATAAAGTTATTTATTTATACAATTATTTATTTATTTATTTATTCAATTATTTATTTATTTATTCTATTCAATTATTTATTTATTTTATTTATTTATTCAATTATTTATTTATTATTTATTTATTTATTATTTATTTATTTATTTATTTTTTATTCAATTATTTGTTTATGTATTCAATTATTTATTTATTTATTTATGTATTTATTTATTGTTGTTATTATTATTTTTGTTTGTTTGTTTGTTTGTTTGTTTGTTTGTTTGTTTGTTTGTTTGTTTCTTGTTTTTGGTAGCACTTAAGTTACAATAAGGTTCCATTAGTTAATGTTAGTTTATTTATTTATCGTTGTCTATGTTAGCTAAAAAAGTACGTTAACTCACAGTGCGTTAACCAATGTTAACAATAATTAAAGTTTAATAATGCATTAGTAAATGTTGATTTACTATGATAAATAAATTCTGTACGTGTACTATTCATTATTTGTTCATGTTAGTAAGTACATTAATGAAAACTTATTGTAAAGTGTGAATGTTTTTTTTCTTCTTTTTTTTTTTTTTACTTTAGTTAAATAAATAAATAAATAAATAAAATAATCAACTAAAACCTTTTTAAAAGTAACATATAGAGAAACTGCCCTACAAACCTAAACCAACCCTGAGAGATATTTACTGAAGTAAACAGTGTAAGAAGAAGCCCATCTCATATATATTTGCCACATACAGCCCACAATACCCATTGTTATGCCGTAATATGACTTATGTGCATGGAAAAGCATGACTGCAATATGAGCTGTGCATGATTTCACAGGTTCAAGCAATAAACGAAGTGTCAGCGCTGAGCCCTTTTCCACCTCAGTTCGCCAGCATTAACTTCACCACCAGCCAATCAGGTGAGAGAAAAGCACACATCCCCAGTATCTGTGTGTGTGCACCACTGTTTGCTCAGTGTATCAGTGTCTTTCTGCCGTCTGTCTCCTGCCATCGGTATGTCTAGACGTCGTCCTCCATTCCTCTCTTTGTTTTTCCTCTTCTCGCACTCAGCCCTTTCCATCCATCTCTCTTTCTCTGTTCATACATTTTCGTCGTCTGCTATGTGGACCCAGGTGGCTTTGGGTCACGATATGCTGTCATCTCATATAATGGTCAAGAAAGCAGCAAGAGAGACGCAAAGAGATGAAAACGAAGGGAGGATAATCATAGTGGCAGGCCACAGAAACTTTGGAAACAAGAGACGCGTTTCTCATCCTCTTTTTTTCTTGATTTTAGGTTTTTTTTTTTTTTTAGCTCAGATTGATTCTGCAGAGCTGTATATGACTAGTGTGCATAACTTGACCTTTTATTTAAATAGATATTTCATCAAATAAATAAATAAATAATTTACTTACAATAAGTTTTTGTTTCATTAGAACATGATTTTAGCTGAAACCTTGGTCCAAGGTGATTTAAAAAGTGTGAGTGAACGACACTTTGCGAGTCAAGAAAAAAAACTCTCCAGACAAAACTCATGGCTTCTAACAATACACTGAAGTCTTATGCAGTGTTTTTTGAGGAAACTGCTTTAAATGGAGAGAGATTCACACCAAATTGAAACTTATTTGTGTGAATTATTATATATGAAATCAATGCCAACTAGGCAGTGTGAATGCCACAAACTCACAGAATTAGCTTCAATCGTGTCTTCCACGAAACTTGGACAGAAAATTTGAGTGCTGTCTAGAGCATGGATGTCCAAACCTTTTTTATAAAAGGCCAAAAACCAAACTAGATTGAGGGCTGTGGGCCGAATTTAAATATACCAAACCGTATTACATTAAATTTGCTCATTTGTTTTATTATTTTATTTAAAAATAACCAAAAAAAGTTGCTTTAAAGCATATTAGATGATGATGCAGTATAATTTTTATTGTTTTGTATTGAACTTATTATTGTAAAAATATAAACAACCCCACTTATAACACAATACTGAATACACTAGTCGAGCTGCTCCTGCCTTTGCCTTGATTTGCTCACTGATGTCTTGTACATTGTCCTCTATCTGTCAAGTGACAGTATTTAAATTTTAAACGTCTGATTCATTTATGAAACATTTAATTTTAGTTGGCTTTTTTGTAGCTCCTCAATTAAACAAAGAAACAAAAGGGTATACATTAAATTCGAAATGACAAACTCTATCAAAGGCATTCGCCCCAACCAACTTGGCGGGTCAAACCAAAGTTTACCATGGGCCAACTTTGGCCCGCGGGCCATACTTTGGGCTCCTGTGATCTAGAGCAAGGGATGTGGTGCTTTTCTTTTGGTGTTAACCCAGCATTATAATGAAAATAGATGTTGCTTTATATTGATTATCTCCCATAATGCATGTTTGTCTTTTAAGACCCGCTGTGCCTAAATAGCAGTTTTCACATTAGCGTTAAACATTATCGGTTTAAAGGGCACATAGCTTACCCCTTTTTCCAGATTTAGGATAAGTTTTATGTGTCTCCAGAATGTGTCTGTAAAGTTTCAGCTCAAAACACCCTTCAGATTATTTATTATACCTTTCAGAGGTTTCTATTTTATAGCTCTGAGCATCAGGTAGCGGTTTTTGTGTACTGCGCCTTTAAGGCTAGTCCTCCCCGCCCACTGTTCCCACGTGCCTGTCAGCGTGCCTCAATCTCCGCCCTTGGCTGCCTCAGACAACAGGCAGACACGAAGGAAGCAGACACACACACAGCGCAGACACGCACACGCACAGACAGCGCGCGCGTTTAGCTTTGCACTGTTTTTGCACTACTACGTCAAGTTGCGGTCGGTCTCAAAACCACTCCAATTGGTCCACCGTTTTTATGTTGTTAAATTAAGTTGCATCTGCATATATTGAGGCAGCCTTCATTACTGAAATGAAATACTTTGTGTTTGCTGCCAACCCGGAGTGCTGAAATGTAAACTGGCAGTGGCAACATAGGCTCATTCTGAAAACGTCCCTCTATATATACATTTATGGTTATCACGAATTGTGTAGCCAGAAGTATGTATGGCTGTATTTCATATTTGAAACGAATGATATAAAGCGATATGACACTGGTCCTTTTCGCGCTTACCAGTTGAACACTTACCTCCGTATGGGCAGCTTTCCCACGGTTCTCAGTTTGTCCAGTAGCTCGCCATGTATGTCAGATGACTTGAGAAGCGGAGAGGAGTTGACCACAATGACAAGGTTCGAGTCTGGTGAAGAATGGTTCCAGAAAGCGGGTAAGATAAAAACAGGAGCCAGGAGTCATTCAGTCAGTGGACAGCGGCCTCTGGTGGATTTACGTGAGAACAGCAGGTGCGAATGGCACTTGCGAGAGAAAATTGAGATCTCAAAAAGCGTACACGGCGGCCTCTGGTGGATTCGATAAAACAAAAACTGCAAAAAAAAAGTAGCTCCTGGGACGTATTTGCCACTCTCCAGAAATGTATAGCACTAGGTTTTCCGAATGAGCCTGAGTTGGGTAGTGGGCAGGTTATAGAGACCAAAACAAAGACAGACATTCTGACAAGAAACTCACATTTTCAAAGGAGAATAACCAACTTCAGCATTATTTTTAAGATGACAAATATATTCGCTTGTTTCTTACATGGTATTTTTATGCTTTAGAAGAGTAAAAAACTTACATACAGTACCTTTAATGTTTAACTATAGAAAAAGGTCAACTTTCATGTTTTGTGGCCTGAGGCTGAATAAATTAATTATTTTTTATCTTTTTTGTGTGTCTGTAAGCCTGATCTGCTGTTGATTAAGTCACCTCTCTGTGTATTTCCACATGACTGATCCACAGACGGAGATCAGGGTCGAGACTGAGGGTCGGGGGGAGAATGCTTAACTCATGACCTCATTAACATGGATGAGGCTTCAGCAATGACTAACTAACCGTCAAACGCGCAACAAAGCGCGATGGGAACAGTTCATTTAGACCTACTTGTGAATCCACGTGTGTCTTATCGCTATTACAATTATAAAAGGTTTATAACGAGCAAAGCATTGACTGTCTGAAGCTGTAGAAAAGTAGGCTGCTGATAATGAAGCGTTGAGCCCCCGTGTAGACATTTAATGATGACATGTTTGTGTCTCAGTGCCTTCGGAGGTCCCGATGCTGCACCAGCTGAGCCGAGTTCAGGACTCCATCACCCTGTCCTGGCCTCAGCCCGACCGGCCCAACGGAGACATCCTGGAGTACCAGCTGCGATACTATGATAAGGTCAATACTGCTGCTGCTGCTGCTGCTGGAGGAAAACAGGCTTCTTTGATGGATAAAAAGATCCAAAGATCAGAATTCATCCGAAAAAAAAGAACTTTTATAACATTTTACACTCCCATTTTCATTTGTTTATTTATTAGGCTAAAGGAATTCTCAAATTTAATACTTTAATTTACCATGGTTGCTTTAAATTGAACAAAATTGATGATAAAGGCATTTATAATCTAACAAAAAGTTTTTGTTTTAGATCAATACTGTTTTTCTGAACTTTTTATTCATCAAAAAAGCTGACAAATGTTGTCAACACAATAATAAATGTATTTTGAGCAGCAAATCAGCATATTAGAACGAATTGTGAAGGATCATGTGACTGGAATAATGATGCTAAAATGATTATATACTGTATATACTGTAGTTACTACTCTACATATCTTTCTATCTCACTACATAAACATATATGTAGTTACTCCATATATGTATATGTAGTAGGACTTTATAAATGGCATGAGATTGCTGAGTAACTGCTTCAGTCATGTTGATGCCTTCATATCAGTATGCAGTGTGGTAGTGTATCATGACATGAGCTCATGTATATTGTGTGTTTTTTTTTGTGTGTTTGTGTGTGTGTATCAGGGGTCTGATGAAGACAGTGCTCTGAGCAAGTACAGTGAAACAAACACAGTGACCGTCACAGGTTTGATTCCCGGCTCCATCTACGCCTTCCAGATCCGCGCTCGTAATGAGAGAGGCTTCGGGCCCTACAGCCACACCATCTACTTCAGCACACTCGTATCGGGTATGACAACAACACAACATGCCACCTGTCCTTCTAGATTGCATAAACTAGCATATTCAGATGAATATAATTAATGATGGTCTCCTCTGCCTTTAAACAGAGGAGGTCTTGACCTTAGGGGTTCATTACTGATTCTGCTTTTCAGAGTTAATTAATTCATCTTTTTTTTTTTCAGTATGTTATGTAATAAGACATGCTATTTATTTTCACTATTGCCTCAGTGCCAAATGCTGTTTAGTAGATAAATATCCTATAGTAGATAGCCTAGTAGACTGGCTATCCTTATGTGCTTTTTCCTCCCCCACTTTTTTTAGGCTCTTTTGTCAACAATTGCTAAGCATCTGTCAATAGATAGTACTAATTTCACAAAGAGCTAACATATTATTTAATCACAGAGTCTTTTTATCCTATGCTGTGATGCATTAAATTGATTGCAAAGGTTTTCTATTTACTATGTTTTTCAAATGTTCTATTCAAGAAAGAATCTTGAAATAATGTATATGTTAAGCAGTAGAACTGGTTTCACTCATTCATAACAAGAAAAACATATAAATTGATTATTAATACTAATTATTATTTTATATATGAATAATATATATGAATAATATTAATACAATTAATAATTAATTATTACACTATATTAATATAAATGGTTCATACGGTCATGAAAAACCTGGAAAAGTCATTGAATTTTGACATGGCATTTTCCAGGCCTGGAAAAGTTTTGGAAAAACAGAATAATCCACCAAGTTTTGGAAAAGTCATGGAAAACAAATATCTGTATACTTGAATATAGGTTAGTTGTCTTGGCCAATCACATACTCTCAATTTTACATAGATATAAAAATAAATAGAAACTAAATAGATTGCTGCATGTTTTACGATATGCTGTAATAAATTTAAACCTGCATTGTTTTTTTTTTACCATGCATATGTAGACATTGCATGAAACATTAAGTCATGAAAATTTACTTGAAAGTCTTGGAAAAGTCATGGAATTTTAGTAGTAAAAATGTTTATGAACCCTGAATATAATAACTATTCATATTAGTCATAATATTAATTATTAAAATATGATCATATATTGTAATCATTGTTACAATTTGATATAAAATAATAATACATTTTTAAATTACATTATTTAATGCTTAAATAACAAAACAAAAAAACCTTTAAAAACAAACTACAATATTTTAAAAATATTATTGTTTTTAAAACTATTTTAATTAACTAAATGTGCAGGATTGTGAGCTTGAAGCATATCTTCTGATGACATTAAAAACTGTGTGTGAAATGTTTTTGTTGTTTAATGTTTTCCTTTTTTTCCCACTTTATAGAAGGACAATCAAAGCAGATTCAGAATCGTCTGCCTCTTATGATTGGATCAGTAATGGGCGGAGCCGCATTTCTATTGGTTGTGATCGCCATCATCATAGTGTTTGTGTTCCGAAGGTATTAACATTAAAACTCTGCACATCAGACATTAATCATATATATAATAAATTAATCAGATATTAAAGGGATAGTTCACACAAAAATTCTGTCATCGTTTACTCTACCCTACCACCGATTGCTCCTAATGTTTTAAACTTTCTTTCTTCTGTTGAACACAAAATTCTATATTATAAAGCAGTGTTTCTCAACCACGTTCTTGGAGGACCACCAGCTCTGCGCATTTTTCATGTCTCCCTAAGCAAACACACCTAATTCAGATCATCAGCTCATTAGCAGAGACTGAAAGAGCTGTAATGGGTGTAACAGACAAAGGAGACGTCCAAAACATGCAGTGTTGGTAGTCCTCCAGGAACGTGTTTGAGAAATACTGTTAGAAACAACGTTAGAAACCCGTAACCATTGACTTTCGTAGTATTTGCTTTTCTTACTATGGAAGTCAATGGTTACTGGTTTCAAACATTCTTCATAATATCTTCTTTACTGTTCAACAGAAGGAAGAAACTGATAAAGGTTTGAAACCACTTCAAGGTGAGCTAATAGTGAATAAAAGTAAAGTTTTGCTTGAACTAACCCTTTAAGCAATATATAAGCATACAAAAGATCATACGAATTAGTGTATCTTTTTCCTTTAGCAAAAGGAGAGAAAGCCCTTACAGTGACCGACTGCAGAGATACATCAGCAACAGAGGTGAGAGCCTTTATGTGTGTATTTGTGTTTTTTTAACATCCAGCACATTTATATGAATGCAGAAAAAATGAAAATGTTTACAATTCACATATGTTCATATTTCAAAGAGGGCTGTGTATTAAGGCTTGTTTTCTCAAAGTATTAAGCAGCAGATCTATTTTCAACAATTGATAATATTACATATATATTATTTTATACTGTATATATTTATATAAATATATAATATATATTTAAATAATATACATAATTTAAGATTTAATTTTATTGTTTTATATACAGTATTGCTTGTAATACTTACTATTAACATATATTCATATTTTTAAAAGAGTAAAAACTGTTTTTAAAAGGTTACGTAAAAAATTATTTAATTTTAACCCTTTAAGGTGCACTCCTTGAAAATATTTTTTTTGCCCATATCTTGTATTGAATAATATGCTGACAGTAATGCTAAATAGTAATAAGAAATTAAAATAATAATGATAACCTATGGATAAAAGGTCAACCAGGTGGTTACGATGTCTGTTAAAGTGTTAATAGAGTTTTGATTAATGCTAAAATAACAGTGGAAATGACATGGATAAATTCTTTCAGATCATATTTCAAAGAGGGTTATTGTATTATGGAATCTTGTTTGTGCCATGGAGTAAAAAAAAATAAGATTAAGTGCATTCAACCTCAATCTCACTATTCTGAATATTTTTGTCTTGCAATTTTATTTTTGTATCATAATTCTGAAAACAAAAGTCAGATTTGTATTCAGAATTGCAAGAAAGTCAGAATTGGGAGAAAGTGCACTCAAAAAACAACGTTTGCTGTTTGTTCAAACTACTTATTTAAAGTGATCTGAAACTACACAATTGACCCTTTGCTGAGCAACACCCAAAAACCGCCACACACCAATCGTGGCTTAGCAACTGTAGCTACTCGCAGCAGGTCTGTCAAGCTTTCGAGCGAGGGAAACTAGCCAAAGCGTTGTGCATATGGATTGTGCAAATCTGACACCCGGTATCCTAAAAGTTTGGATGGGGTGGGGGAATTTTATTCCCTTTCCAAAACCTAAAACCCAAGGGGAGAAATGCCAGTGTAGATCAAGCTGTGTGAGGGGCACTAAAAGAGCGGTGTTAAGTTGGTTTTATTTTTCGATATTCCTGACACATTCAGTGATAGACAGCAATAACTCAAAAACATCTTACCCTAAAAAAATCTAAACTGTGTTTCCTACAAAATACAAAGCAGGTTATGTTTCCCAGCTGTCTTTTTATTTATTTTTTGCTCGATATTATGAGGACTGCTCCGTTTAAGCCCTCGCAATAGTAGTCATACTAATAGCAATCATATTTTCATCAGTTTCAAGCTACGAATATTTGAAATTACGTATCAACAGAACAAAACCGAGATGTGATAACAAAGTGAGCACTTGCGATCACAAGCAGCTGGTTTTCAGTAATTTATAACCCTCATGTCCCTGTCAGAGCTACAATTCACTGATGATTTCGTCAGTCTTCTGGAGATTCAGTCATTGGTGACGACGTTATAGCGGGTTAGTGTCTGCTTTTATATTTGATGTTGGATTAATATTTACTGTTAGGGAAAATCTATTCGTTCACTTCTGCTATTTATGCTTTGATTTGCATTTCAGTGTATTTATTTTTTCCAGTTAACTGCAAATTAAAATAGCAACTGTATAAAAAGCACAAACATTATTATTAGATTATTTTTAAATTTCACCTATCCTGCTGTGCATGAACTAAGCTGTTGAATGGTCAGCGTGAGGCGGCTAGGCTAACCTAGCTTCAATTTTAAATACATTTTTTTTCTAATCGGTTGCAAATTATGTTGTGAATATACCGCTGTAATGCATACTGCAGTCCTTTTTTTGTCTGGCTTTCTCGGATATCGCACCTGTTCATTAAAAATGAGTAATTATATCCCTGGGAATGTCTGACACTGGCGCCAGGCACAAAAGCTTGACAGGCGTAACAACAGTAACTAAGGAAGGCGAGGCTTAGCGAAGGGTCAATTCTTGAGGGGTTTTTGGGGACAACTTACAGTAGTTGTTTTATGTTCAATCCACTTAAATTTGAAACACTCTAATAAGTTAACTAAAAAAACACTCTTAACTAATAAGTTAACTTAATTCATTCATGTTGTCCCAACACAAATTGATTGTGTGGAACCCAGCATTTTTTACAGAAAAGCAGTGCAATTTTGAGTAAAAACGTGTGAATTATATTGTATTGTATTGTATTATTATTAAAGACATTTTATTAATATAGTTTATATCACAATTATGCAAAAATGTGTTTCTATTATCTGTATATCTCATAATTATGACTTTTGTGAGATAAAACTGGCAATGATCTTATTTTTTATCCCATGGCAGAGACATGCTTCTATAATGTTCAGGCTACCTTATAATTACCACTACTATGTAATAAGTGCGTTTCAGTAATGTCTTCTGTCTACACCACAATGAGGAGGAGCTGGTGACAGTTTTGGTATTTTAGCGCAGATGTTAAAAGTGCCGTGTCAGGAGTTTTTCTGTTTGCAGTGCTGTCTGTGGTGCACATATTTGTGGTATTACTGTAGTTTGAGCAGCGCCATTAGAACCTGTCATTAGATGATCTCTGCAGAGGAACCATAACCAGGATGTTGTTATTCATTCAGGTGGGGTTAAATATTACGTGGACCCCTCCACTTATGAAGACCCCAGTGAAGCAGTCAAAGAATTCGCACGAGAAATCGACCCAGCTCATCTGAAGATCGAGGAGGTCATCGGTGCTGGTTAGTACTCTGTCAAAGGTTGCTATGTGATAACAGTAGCCGGGTTTCCATCCGCTTACTTATTTTGAAGTGTTGCATAGAAAGCAAGTAATGGAAAAGGAAAATTTTTAAAAAGATCTCTTAATTTGCCAAAAAATAAATAAATAAAACGCTCATGCTTACTTAAGGTTTCTTTGGAGTTTAAAAAAAAAAAAAATATGTGAATAATGGGAGATGGAAACACATTTACTGAATAAACTTTAATGTAGCGAACATTACAACTACATGACTAATCAGCTGTCTTCATTAGGCTTACCTTGTTTACTGTTGTTTACTAGTTTACCAGTACTACACTCAGCCACTCTAATAACTTCTATCTAATTCGCATTTGAGGTTTTTTCTGTTATTTTTATTTTTTGCAAACTTTGAAAAGATTCACGTTAGAATGGAAACCCAGCTTCATCAGTTAAAGAGAGTTCACTTAAAACTGAAAATTCTGTCCTCATTTAATCTCCCTTCACTTGTCATAGACCTGTTTGACTGACTTTCTTTCTTTTAATCACAAAAGAAGATATTTTGAAGAATGTTGGAAACCGGTAACCATTGACTTCCATAGTATTTGCTTTTTCTACTATGGAAGTCAGTGGTTACATTTAGCTTTTTTCAATATATATATAGTTTTGGTGTGCAACATAATACGAAAAAAGGCGTCACGGTGGCGCAGTGGGTAGCATGATCGCCTCACAGCAAGAAGGTTGCTGGTTCGAGTCCTGGGTAGGTCAGTTGGCATTTCTGTGTGGAGTTTGCATGTTCTCCCCGTGTTTGCGTGGGTTTCCTCCGGGTGCTCCAGTTTCCCCCACAGTCCGAAAGACATGCGCTATAGGTGAATTGAATAAGCTAAATTGACTGTAGTGTATGTGTGTGAATCTGAGAGTGAATGGGTGTTTCCCAGTTTTGGGTTGCGTTTGGAAGGGTATCCGCTGCCTAAAACATATGCTGGATACATTAGTTGTTCATTCCGCCGTGGCAACCCCTGATTAATAAAGGGACTAAGCGGAAAAGAAAATAAATGAATGAATAATACGAAAAACTCATAAAGGCTATAACCACTTGAGGGTGAGTAAATCTTGCGCAATTTTGCATTTTTGGGTGAACTATCCCTTTAAGAGAAACTAAAGGTGAAACACTGCATGTTTTTTTTTTTCAATCACACGACAGTTTTAAGATTTGGGGAATATTATTTAAAGAAAACATCCAAAATACACTTTTATGTGTTTTTTTGTTGTACTTTGTCAATTTGTGTCTGTTGTCAGTTCCAGTAGCTTACATGTTTTTAAAGTCCATTTCCTTCTTAATTTAATTTCATAAATATATTACTAATTTTCCACTTCAGCAGCACTTACAGCAGACTTCACAATATTCATAACGATATATATGATTATATATATATTACATATCTATATTCTATCAAAGTATTCATATATATATGAATATATGATTCAAATCTATATTTTCAGAGTTTTTACAGAGGGATCTGTTCATGACTGTTCACAGTATTTTATGAATTATCTAATAAAACGTGATAAAAAGAGATTCTCAAAACCTGCTTTGTAATAAATATAAACGAATGCCTCATCTGCATATTTAAAACTAACCTTTTAGAAACGTTCTAATTTTTTAATCAAGTGGAGAAACTAGTAGTTAATTTTGTTTGCCTGTTTTCCTTAAGTGTTGCCTTAAAGTCCATGTGAAATCAACATTTGCAATGTTTTTTTTTTTGCAAGCACACATTGTAATTTATAATGTAAACAATTAATCAGTGCAAATTAATCAACTTTTTTTTTTTAGGTTTGTTTTGGTAATCTTTAAAGTCTGATAATTTGCTTCTGCGTTTGGAGTGGCGGTGCTTCTCTGTTAGTTTGATAACTTTAGCCACAATGTTCTTAAACATGCCCCTCTGCTCAACCTTACGGAGGCCGAGAGCTTAACGTGCTGCAATTTAAGAAAACACATGCAATTACAAAAAAACGCCAGCAAATCGAGAAAAGATCTTCATCTGTTTGACAGCACAACACAAACACATAAAAAAATGCACTGCTTTTTCACACAACGCAAACAAATGAGTAAAATGCTTGCGATTTCTCACAACACTTTCAAATAGCACAGAACACAGTGTAAATGTTTCAAGAGGACCCTAAAACGTGACAGACCCAGCTATTTGCATTATGGTTTTTTAGGCTAGTTTTTTAATGTGTATTCATTATGAGGATTTGCAGCACGTATGCTGTCAAACGGATGAAGAGCTTTTCTTAATCTGCTGGCGTTTTTTGTAATTGCATGTGTTTTCTTAAATTGCTGAACACTTAGCTCTTTCGGCCACCGTACAACATTCCGCTTCAGTTGGAAGTACATCAACATACTTAAATTAAAAGTCTTAGCAGCTTTTGGTTGACAAGGACTTTAAAGTAAGTGTGTGTGTGTGCGTGTTTCAGCTCAGTTTGGGGAAGTGTCAAGGGGTCGCTACAGGCCGATTGGCCGCAGGGAGGCCCTGGTGGCGGTGAAGACTCTCCGATGGGGAGTGACAGAACGAGAGAAGAACGTGTTTCTCAGTGAAGCAGGAGTCCTGGGGCAGTTTGATCATCCCAATGTGCTTAAACTAGAAGGGGTGATCACGCGCACCCCTCCTGAACGCATCATCACAGAGTTCATGGAGAATGGCCCTCTCGATGCCTTCCTCAGGGTAAGAAAGAAGATTTTACATTCACTATCCTTTTTATTATTGATAAGATTATAATTGTGTGAGAATATAATAAAATGTTTGCATTTGGTTTGATTTTGCCTTGAGGAACAGTTGCTTCTTATGATTGTATATACTATTATAATGTATTATTTAAAATATGACCAGATGGAAAGTAGCTTAATTATTTATACAGAATGACCACCTAGATGTCTTTCTTGGGGTAAGAAAAAAATAATGTTTATTTTTATATTAATTAAATCAATCCTTATAATAGTTATATGCATATACATTTTTAAATGACAATACAAAAAGTCCCTCTAGATGCTTTACTAAGGCCAAGAAAGAATGTCAAATTCAGTTTAATATTTTTTTTATAATACAAATATTCAAGAAAATTACTTCATTTTTTAAAGATGGATTTATTTTTCAAGATGGAATTCCCCATACTGTAGATGCATTTCTTAGTGTTAAAAAAATGTTAAATTCAGTTAAATGTTCTTTAATTTAAATAAATGAAATACATTAGCATTTTCTTTTTGCTTTTTTGTAAGAAAGAACATTTTTTGATTATATAAATAGTACATTTTATGTGTTATATAATATTATAATTGTATTTTATTCAATATGAGATATATGTATATACTGTATATGTATATATATATATATATATATATATATATATATATATATATATATATATATATATATATATAATATATATATATATATATGAGCAATATCACATGAGTAGCAGTGCAATGTGGCTGTATATCGCCAGCAGTGGGAGGCTTAGTCTCTCACCAGTGACGATGAACAGCAACAACGCACTGCTACTCGTGTGATATTGCGTTTATATAACAGTTCGACGGCATAATTGTATGTATCAAAAAGAAAATCAAACTCGGAGAGTCTCAAAACCCTTTTGTAAGAGGAACTGCTTTTTTCCACCATTCATTCACATCTGCAGCTGATGTCAGAACAGCAGAAGCTGTTACTAACTCACCAACGTCTCTTTAGAGCTAATATTTAAATTATTCTCTAGCGGTAATGTGTAAAGTGATGACAAAACAGGTGATTTTGCTCACATTTTAAGATTATAAGGCTGAACGGCATAAAATGGCATCAGTCTACAAAGATATCTCAGTATTTCTCTGTTGCAAGCGGGAGATCACAATAATTAACCCAGAACAAGCCAAAGCAACGCAATCACTACCAGAATAGTGTTGTGTTTGCTATAAGGAAAAACGCTGAACACATGCGAGCATTTCTTCTTTCTTTCTGTTTACTGAACTAGTCTGCAATAGCAAAAACAGGAGACTCATTAGAAACAGATGGCCATCTCCAGTTTTAAGACTTGAAGATGAGTCCCATCTCACACTCAACACACTACAGTTATTATGGTAGCCTATAAATACAGCACTACAACATACAAAAGAGAGAGATCGACTTAAAAAGCCACTTACCAGTTTTATAATGATTTGATCAGCTGTAGTTTAAAATTACGCTGGTTTTTCCTCGCCTGTAAGGGCTTATTTTGCGGTCTTGGTCACCCTCTTGAGGATGGACAATGTCAACCTTCTTTGGTCTGCTCAAAGACAGGCTAATGGCTGCCGACACGGTGTCTCTCAGAAATTATAAATATTTAAAAATAGGCACTATCTTTATAAATAAATTGCATAGTTGCAATCTAAACAACTACATTCTCGACTAAAAAAAGCCCCAAAAGGTTAGGGCAATTAGGCAAGTTATTGTATAATGATTATTTGTTCTGTAGACTAGCGAAAACACATAGATATATACATTAGATGTCGCCTACCCTGCTGTTGTCTATTAGAACGTTCACTTAGCCGATAATAATACATGTTTCTAGCAGCGCAGCGTCTTGTTGTCATATATCATAACATTGTTTGCTTATTTTATTCAACAAAACTAGCATTAGTCTAGAATTTAGTGTGAGTTGGTGCTACTTTGCCTTATGGTGAATGCAGCAAGAGACTGTATTATCATCAATAACATTACTTGTTAAGCACAAAAGTTCATAACATACAAAAACATTAAAAAAAAAATCTTACCTATGAAATGTTCTGCCTTGTTTTCTTTGTTTGCTCGTTACTACATCCGTACACAGCGCTAAAGTCCAGCATCTTCACATTGGCACACTGTCTTGACTAATGCGGTTGAATGACTTGAAGACCAGGAGCACTGTACCAATGTGGCGGCGCTGTTGACGCATGCTCAGGGTCCCTATGCGATATCTAGTGTATATATCTATGGCGAAAACAAAGATAGCTTAAAGGGGCTAATAATATCGACCTTAAATTGTTTTTTAAAAATTAAAAAATGCTTTTATTCTAGCTAAAATAAAACAAATAAGACTTTCTCCAGAAGAAAAAATATTATCAGACATACTGTAAAAACTAATTTGGGAAATATTTAAAAAAAAAAAAAAAATTCAAAGGAGGTCTACTAATTCTGACTTCAACTATATATATACATATAAAATAAATACCATTTCATTACTTTAATTTTATTTAAAATGACAAGATTTACATTCAATTAAATGTATTGAAATATTTGTCATTGTGTCTTGTGTCTAGGAAAATGAGGATCAGTTCAGCGTGCTGCAGCTGGTAGGGATG
Organism: Danio kyathit; assembly: GCA_903798195.1. NCBI lineage: Eukaryota > Metazoa > Chordata > Actinopteri > Cypriniformes > Danionidae > Danio > Danio kyathit. Next base: position 27,526,477 of record LR812534.1, read on the forward strand.
GTGAGAGGTGTCGGGGCTGGAATGCGTTACCTATCAGAGAGGAACTTTGTCCATCGGGATCTTGCGGCGCGAAACGTTCTGGTTAATTCAAACCTGGTGTGTAAAGTGTCTGACTTCGGCCTGTCACGATTGATGAGGGGCCTGGACCACAACATGCCCACCTACACTGCTTCACTGGTGCGTTGTGAATAAACTTACACAAAATGCTATTCAGGAGGATGTGTGGAAATCATTGTAATGTTAGTTTAAATCTGCTTAATAATGAGAAAGATACAGTATCACACTTAAAGAATCAGTAAGACATCAATTGTTCCGATATATAACAGAAAATAAAATTAGCTGAAATTTTTTTCCTCTTTGAATCAAACGTAGTAAGAAATCAGTGTAATGTGTTTTGATTTTTGTGTGTTTGATGTATGTGATTTAGGGCAGTAAGATCCCAGTGCGCTGGACGGCTCCTGAAGCTTTCCAGCACCGCAAATTCAGCTCCGCCAGTGATGTCTGGAGCTTTGGAATACTCATGTGGGAGGTCATGTCTTATGGAGAACGTCCATACTGGGACATGAGCAACCAAGAAGTGAGCTTTTCAATTGACACAGGCATTTTTGCATCCCATGCTCTCAAAAATCCACCAGATGTACACTAGAGGGAGCTGTTTGACACCTGCCTAAGTATAGCGTTTGCTTTTGTGTATGATGGGTATGACATTGGTATTACAAGAAGGTGACTTATGATGACATTTCCCATGTCATGATTTTTCAAAAGGCTTATAAAAAATTATAAGCCTTACATAAATTATAAAAGGCTTATAAATGAGAATTCATTATTTTGAGTAAGTAAATTTGCCCAAAATTTCCTGTAAGGGTTAGGGCAAGGTGTAGGGAGATACACCACAGATAATACAGTTTTCCAGCATAATAACCATTACACCTATGAAATGTCCCCACAATTCGCAAAAACAAATGTGTGTGTTTGTGTGTGTATCTTGTATTTCTTACATTATGGGGACCAAATGTCCTCACAAGTATAGAAAAAACAGTAAATTGTACCTTGTGGAGACATTTTTTTGGTCCACATGAAGAAATCAGTAAAAATAAATGTAAAAATACAGATTAGTTTTGGAGAAGGTTGGATTTAGAGGGAGGCTTGGGAGAAGAGGATAGAATATATGGTTGCAGAGAGTGTGTGTGTGAGTGCATGGGTGTGTGCAGTTGAGTGTTTCAGGTACTTTTTTAACTTGTGGAGATGTTTTTATTCCTATTTTTTATTATTACTAATAAATGTAAAAAACAAGAGGTAATATTTTTTGGTACCCTTTGTACACTATAAAAAAATATTGATGTCTATGAAAAGTCCTCAGAAAACTTGGAAACCACACTGCACTGTGTGCAATTGACTGCTTTGGATTAAAGTTTACAGCAGCATTAGTGTAAGAGTGTGACATTAAGCGGATTTTGGTGTATTTTTAAAGAAGTCATTTTCATGACCTCAATCACTGTGTTCAACTAAATAGTAAAACATTGAAGGCCTGTATTTTTTCAGCTGCTTTGATCTTTGAAGTATTTTCCCCTTTTTTTAGTTTTCTTTATACGGATTTGAAAGAATTATTCAGTTAAAGAGCTCTAAGATGTGAACTGAGCCAACCTGTACTCTAAGTTTGCAGCAAAAACACGTTTAAACTTGAATCACATGAAGCATTATGAACAACACAGTCCAATTGTCATCTATTCAGCCACTTTAATAAGTACAGCTTGAAAGCACTGGATTGAAGCCCTTTTTGTGTTTTCAACACTCCATTAGTTTTTGTAGCATAGGCTCAACAATGTGAAAACATTCCTCAGAAATTTTGCTCCATTTTGACATTATTTGGGCTGTCACGATTAAGAATTGTTTCCTCCGGTTGCTCCGGGTTCCCCAACAGTCCAAAGACATGCGCTATAGGTGAATTGAATAAGCTAAATTGTCCGTAATGTATGTGTGTGAATGCAAGAGTGTATGGGTGTTTCCCAGGGTTGGGTTGCAGCTGGAAGGGCATCTGCTGTGTAAATCATGTGCTGGCAGTTAATAAAGGGACTAAGCCGAAAAGAAAATGAATGAATGAATAATTGTTATAATGCAATTAATTGTTTGATTTGGTGATTAATTATCAGTTTTGAGGCCTAATATATTTCCAAATATAAACTGTTTATAAAATGATATTTAATATATTTGAACACATACAGTAGTCAACATTTGAAGTGGATTAAAGCCTTTCATCAAAGATGTCCTTGTACAACACCCATTCTTGTCTGAGGAAGGTTTTGAAAGTCTTTTTTGATCCACTTCAAATGTTGACTACTGTATGTTTACATCGGTAATTCTAAGGATGGAAAAATTAATATATAAACTGCCAGTTTTTGCAATATTCTGAAATATATGTTGAATACATGAATATGTATGTTTTTTAATCTGTAAAATCCAAACATCTACATAAAACATGTGATTTGCATATATTTCCATGTATTACACTTCTTTATAGGGGGTTTGTCATACTTTTTAACTATTAAGTAATTGTGACAAATTATTGAGACTTATTAATTTCTCACTTTGCAATTTTAAATATTAAAGTTATGTATTGCATTCTGTAAATGTTCGAAACAATCACAACAAACTGGCCTTCAACACAAAATGTCAACAGAAGAAAAAACCTGTTAGGAAGATTTACTTTTGAACAGCTGCTTTAGCTATGTGTTTCTACTTTCTCAACAACAATTTGTTGGCATTGCTGGTGTTAGAAATCTTCTTAGAAAGACACTGTACAAATGCAATTACACAAACTGTGTCTGTCACACTTTTACTGGCATTAGTGTCACCGGTGTGCTCTTCTTCTGTTGCTGCTGTAGCTCATCTGCTTCAAGGTTTAATATGTCGTGTGTTCAGAGATGCTCTTCTTGTCCTATTTGAGTTACAGTTTTCTTTCTATGAGACTGGTCATTCTGCTCTGACCTCTACATGCCTCTTATACCTCTAGATTCTCAACTCTGGATGTCATCTGTTTTTCAGAGCATTTTTTGTAAACTTAGAGATGGTTGTGTGTGAAAATCCAGTAAATCAGCAGTTTCTGAACAGCTTTTTATAAAATCTTACTTAAATATGTTATTTTTTCAATCTTCTAGCTTAGTTCCTTCTGTTTTTAAGTTCCCCATTCCTCCAAATCACTTGTTCATTTTTTTGTTCAAGTGTTTTGATTTCCCATAGTTTTCAGTCATATGATTGCTATGAATATCTGGTCAAATGTATAAAATGTGTCACTGTGGGTATAATAAAAGATCATATTCAGTAAACACCTCATTGATGATGCACACTGTATAAATGTATGCAAATTAGCCCATTTTGAACACAGTAAATACATTAAAATGATAGTTCACTAAAGCCTAAGATTCTGTCATCATTACTTTCTTAATTTATCACAAACCTGTTTGAGTTTTTTCTGTTGAACACAAAGGAAGATTTTTTTTTATCATTGAAACCAGTAACCATTGACTTTCAAAGTTTCCTTTACAGTAACCATAGACTTTTCATAGTTTCCTACTATGGATGTCAATGGTTACCAGCTTCTAACATTCTTCAAAATATCTTCTTTTGTGTTCAAAAGAAAAAAATGGTTTGGAACTACTTGATGGTGATTAAATGTTTCGTAAATAGTTTCATTTTTTGGTCACACTTTATTTTGATGGTCCGTTTGTTGAATTAAGTTACATTGCGTCTACATGGCAACTAATTCTCATTAGATTATAAATAGACTGATAGGTTGGGGGTTAGTGTTAGTTGACATGTACTTGCAAAGTTTCTTCTAGTCAGTTAAATGTCTGTTTAGCAGCAGTATTAACAGATAGTTAGCAGACATGCTACTAATACTCAAATGGACCATCAAAGTACCCATTACCCATTTTTTTGAGTGAACAATACATTTAAGCCACCTTGAGCGTGTTCTTTACATTGCTTTTCGGTGATTGGCATCATCAATAAGGTGTACACCAAGTTTGGTTGTTTACTACAAACCTGATGAAAATGAATGGTGGTCAATGAAGGAAAGCTGGTCATTTGTATAAGTGCGTGTCATCTGTGTTTGTGTAGGTGATGAAGGCAGTGGTGGATCAGTATCGTCTGCCTGCCCCAAACGGATGTCCTCCAGCTCTTCACTCTCTCATGCTGCAGTGCTGGCAGGCCGACAGACAGGACCGGCCAGGCTTTGACTCTCTCCTGTCATCTCTTGACCGTCTCATTCGACACCCGGCCTCACTAAAGGCCGAACACAGCCGGTGAGATTCTCAAAACAACATTTACTTTTGTTATTATCTTATTAATAGACAACATTTTGTTTCAGCTTTTATAATATTCCCATTTCTTTTAGTCCCACGCAGCCACTCTTAAGCCCCACCCCTACTGACCTGTCGTCAGTGAACACAGTCGGAGATTGGCTGACAGCTTTGAAGATGGATCGCTATAAGGACGCGTTTGAGAGAGCGCAGTACCACAGTCTGGAGAGCGTCAGCATGCTTACAATGCAGTAAGTTCGAAACACTAATGATGGGAGAAAAGAAGCATTTCAAGCCTTTGAAACAATTGAACCAAATGAGTCGCAATATGATTCACTTCATTCCAAACACATCATGCTAGGAATAGATGCAACAAAAACTCATGGATTTAAATGGGCTTCTTTTAAATATACTGCAATTAATTAGTTAAATTAAATAAATTAATTAAAACTAAAGCCTATCAAATGCCTCATCTGTTTATTTATTTCTAGATTTAAGATATATAAATGAAGTGTCTGCATAATCAATTTTCAAGGCTTATATTTCTTGTTCTATTGTAAGCTTTGCTAAATAGGAAAAAGAAAGACCAATTTAAAAGTCTACAAACTCGTAAAACTGACCTGAGATAAGTTAAAAACTATGAAACCTGTTCAGCGATTCACCACTGGGGAGCATGATCAATGCGAATATTATGGAATTACAAAGGTCGCCCCCCAGTGGAGAGCCATTGATTTTTCAAAAGCATTTTTTTAATGTAATGATCGACTGTAAACAATACTGGTTTCCACACAATTAATTCGTGTTGGGAAAACATAAAGGTATTAAGTAAACCCCCCGCCACCCCCCCCCCCCCCAAAAAAAATTAATAAAACAAAATAAATGTGTTGCTTCAGTTAAATTTAAGTAGTTTGAACAAACAGCAAAAGTAATTTTTTGAGTATGTACCAGAGCTTAGATCAGGCCCAAAAAATTAAAACCGACCCTACCCAAGCTGGTGCACCTTGTGTACGAGGCCAACCCGGTCTGTCACATTAAGGATGCTTTCACACTAGCACTTTTGGTCCTCACCCGGGTTCGTTTGACGTCAGATTACGGTACATTTAGCCATTGTTAACATGTCTTCTGACCTCAGGTGCACACCCACGAACCGTACCCGAGTCCGCCTGAAAAAGGTGGTCTGGCGTACGGTTCACGCAAACTCTGCTCTGGTTGCAGAATGCAATTGTGCCAAACAACAGAAGTGAATCGCCAACTGTACAACAAACTATCGTTTTCATAACGTTCATTCGTGTGTGTATCTGTGTATCACGTACTGTTCCTTGGTGACAAGCGGGACTGAGCCAGGGGAATACCATGTGATAATGTCTGCTTGTCTCCTTCAAAAACCGCTTCTGCAGATATCGTGTTATGTTCCGAACGTTTATAATATTTTTGTGGCAGATAGAAGCAAGTCACTTTCTGTATGTCCAAAACCAAAAGATTCAGTAAAAGCAGAACGATCGCGATGTGCGGACGTCTTTTCATTTTGGCGCTTTGCTTTTGTGTCTGTCACCTAACAACAGCCGCACACACAACAGCAGCTTGATGACACTCGCGTTCCGGGTTCAGAAGGAAAAAAGATGGTGTAAACACAAAACAACCAAGAAGGTGGCAAGGGGGGACAATCGAACTTGGGTACGTTGAAGTGTGAAAGCACCTTAACGGTAATTATGAGCTTGAGCCCAGTTTAAGCACGACTATTTTTTAATACGCCGTTATAACAGACGCCGGACCACACACCACACACCAGTTGATTGGTGACAGAGTGATGAAGCCAATTATGATATGGGGATGGTTGCCATAGACTGATTTCACGCGGCTGCCATTATTAACAGCGTAACCGAGGATGCGGTAGGAAGAAACCCGGAAGTATCGCCTGAGTCACACAGGAATGTTGTGTACCTGGCTGTATATCTTATAAGCGAAGAGAAAGTGACACAAATTTATAATTTCACCGCCTTCCGAGTCACCCGAAGGTTCGTTCTGAATGAATAGTGAAAATAAAAAGGGATATTTGACCTTATTTTCAGCTAAGGCAAATAGCACTACCTAGCTAAGGTTTTCTTTCCTAAACACACATTTAAGTTAATGAACTGATTCTTTCACTATATTAGACTTGTCACGATACAAAATTTCAATACTGAAATGTAAAAAAACGCCCATTTCCCGTTAACATTTAAGCACTGTTGATGGCGTTCATAAACAGCGCTGATTTGCCATTGTGTTCACGTGCTCAACAGAAATGACTACAATTGGCTGTGAGGTCATCAGTTCACCAAACTCACTGCTGTTTACTGAGTGCAAACACAGACAAGCGATCCGCTGATGAATCGACTGATCTTCACAGCTTTAAAACGATCCAATGTCCATCTATGTGTGCTTTCAATCTGTGAAGAGCGGTGAACTGATGACCTTCACAGTCTTTCTGTTGAGCACTGGTGAACACTATGGCAAATCAGCTGTGTTTATGAGTGCGCTCATCGGCGCTTAAATGTTAGCGGGAAATGGACGTTTTTAAATCTTCAGTACCGGGACAACACTGTTACAGACAACACGAGGATGTGCTACAGAGGACTGCAGTGTTTTATCGCCCACCGGGTTACATAGGCTGAAGCAGGGAAGCGCCCCCACGGTGTTTACCTGCTGCCATGAACTGAAGTCTAAGAGGACACTTAAGCGTATCACTCTTAAAGAGATTGTGATGTTGTTTGATGCCTAATATGCTTTTAATTGTTTAAACTAAACTTACTGAATGATATTAAAGTGATGTTTACACCATATCTGCATTTTGAAGTCACAGCAACAGCTGGAGGTTTGTAGTACACAGCATGTTATTGCAATGTTTACAGTGCTGATCCTATACTTCCGGGTTTCTTCCCACCGCAGCCTCGCTTTCCAATTTAAAAATGGCAGTCGCATGAAATAAGTGTACAGTGGGAAAATTTGGCCAGGATGCCGGGGTTAAATCCCTACTCTTTTTCAAAGGACATCCTGGGATTTTAATGACCACAGAGAGTCAGGACCTCGGTTTAGCGTCTTACCTGAAAGATGGCGCTCACTGAGCAGTATAGCATCCCCATCAATATACTGGGGCATTAGGACCCACACAGACCACAAGTTGAGCGCCCCTGCTGGCCTCACTAACACCACTTCCGGCAGCAACCTAGCTTTCCCATGTGGTCTCTTATCCAGGTACTGACCGGGCGCAGCCCTGCTTAGCTTAAGTGGGCGACCATGTGAGAGTTGCAGAGAGCTAGCTGCCGGCTAATCATTTAACATTTTTGGGATTAAATTGGCTAATCAAAATGGCTAATTTTACATGTAGTATTTTAGGCTTTATACTTTGACACAGTTAAATCCCATTTGCACACATCATTTGACTTTTTCTTTGTTTTCCTTCACACATCACGTCTCATGTTTCATCACTGACATCATTGTTTTGATAAACAAGTGAAAAAAAAAACTAGTCACACTGCAAGCTACCAGGTTTCAACTGTTAGCATTAGCTACAGTATCTAGATCCAAGAATGTTGTGCATTAATCTTCACTTCAGTATCTAATATTTCTTTCGATATTATTTAATGGACCTGAGCTAACAAGATGTAACAGTGAGCATTTTTTTTTATTATTGCTGTGATTAACAAAGAGTATTAATTACAATATGAATAATTACTGTACTTTTTATACTTTATAATATTATTTTCAGTTACTATACTGTTACTATAATTACTATTACTGTTGTTTGTTAGTTCATGTGTTAGTTATTATAGTGTTGCCAAAAAGTGTCTTGATGTAAATGTGTTAGCTGTTAATACGTGGATTTTTAGGATATTTGATTAATAAAAAGTATTTTAACAAAGTTATAACAAAAATTACATTTCAAACAGGTAGTTATCTATATCTACCAAAAATGGATAATAGGATAACAGTAATTTCAGTATTTTCATGTCAATTCATTCATCTTACAGAGTTTGAATCATTTTCAATAGTACTGAATCAATACATTAAAGCAAAACTAGCAGAATAAAGCAGCAACGTGTGAGTGTTGTGAATCTGCTGTTTGTGTTTTTCTCTCAGGGACGTTCAGGCACTGGGAGTGAATCTGCTCGGTCATCAGCGCAAGATCGTAAACGCAGCTAAACAGCTCAGGACACACCTCACTCAGGGACATGTGGAGGTCTGATGTTTCTCACAGCGGTGCATGCTGGGGCATCCCACAAGAACACTGGAATAGAGACGAGGACGACAAGCAGAGCCTTGAGTGAAAAAAAGAAGAAGAGTTTCGTTCTGACTTTACTGGCCGATCCACCCCCCACCCTCAACCGTTTGTCTTCCTTATTCTTCTTTGGCTTTTAGTCCCTCGTTCAGTGTTGCACTACCTCTCACTTTCTTGATTCTCAGTTCATTACTTGATGCCATTCAGTATGAACTTGCGCCTTAAGAACACACAAGAAAGCTCCTTCACAATCAGTTGCAAGGACAATCAGAGACTTTAAATGGACAGAGATTGACTGTTATGTCTTTGCTGGCACTCGTGGTCAAGGGCACTAAATGTTTGATTTTTGAACATCCAAACAGCACTCGAATTGGTTGATAAACTGAAAACCCCATGAGAACACTGCTCTAAAACAATGTTTCTAATCAGTATTTTGCCATGTTTTCCAGGAAAAATATTCCAAAAATGTATCGTTTTAATAGTGTTGTTCATTCTTTTTACATATTTCTGTCAAAAGTAGTGCTTCAGTAAAAAAAAAAATTGTTTTTGGGAAGAATTTATGCTCACCAGGGTTCAATACAAATGATGAACTGAATGACAATGGATTTTTATTAATATACGGAAAAATACATTATTTATTATTTAGCAAAGCTAAAACCACCTAAATCACAGATTTTTGTCAATACAGACCATTTACAATTCTCTGTCATTTTCTTGCTATGGCCCAATTACCATAATGTAATTGCTTTTTTCAAACCATAATGTTTGCTTGCTTTTTAAGAATTGTATGGAGCCAGTTTCATTGGTCAGGGCAGAGTTAGCCATGTTTTTAAGATATGCCACTACTTTCATAGACTGCCTAATTTCAAGTAAATTGGACTGACATTTGTGTACTTTTCACAACCCAGGCTCATTCTGAAAATGTATCGCTATATACATTTCTTGAGATTTCCAAATACGTCTCAGGAGCTACGTTTTTTTTGCAGTTTTTGTTTTTGTGAATCCACCAGAGAGTGCTGCGTACACTTTTTGAGATCTCAAATTTCTCTCTCGAATGTCATTCATGTCTGCTGTTCTCACGTAAATCCACCAGAGGCCGCTGTCGACTGACTGACTGATTGACTGAATGACTGACCCACCCTCCCCCTTCCCTAAACCCAACCAATAGTGTTTTCAAAAGCACCGATTGACTCGCCCACCCACATCCCTAAACCCAACTGACAGTTTCAAAAAGCAGTCCAGAAAAAGAAAAGCCCTCGTCTGATTTTTACATTTTCAGATTTTACCACATTCTCACCCTGTTATTTACTTGTTTATTTTATTTTTTGGCTTCTGTTTTTATCTTGCCCACTTTCTGGAATCGTTCTTCTCTGGACTCGAACCCTGTTGTGGTGGTCGACTCCTCTCTGCGTCTCAAGTCTGCTGACGTACATGGCGAGCTACTGGACAAACTGGTAACAGCGGTAAAGCCGTCCACTTGGAGGTAATCGGTCAGATCAAACGCGCAAAAAAGAACGGCGTTTTCAAATTGAGCCTATGTTGAGTTTTCATGTGTATTTTATATTTGGTCTGTTATAGCACCCCCAAGTGACCAAACTCTCCATTTTATCTACTCTCATTCATTAAGCCCATATACATTAGTTCCAAGTCAAATTAAATTGTCATTTTGTTAAAGAGCTATACTTTTTTTGGCTTTCAGAAAATAGTTTATTTTTATTTATTTATAAAAGTCTTACTGCTCTGATTTAATTCCGATTAAGTGAAAAACCTTGGACTAGTTTGCTGAATTATATCAGAACCAGGCTCATTGGAAATACATGCCTCAACCTACAGTTTTTGCGAGACCTAAAATACATTGCACATGGTAGGTTTTGTTGCACGTTTCAGATTACAAATCCACTAGAGGGAGCTGTGTACATTTTTGATAATCTGTATTACGTTACTTAAGGTATGTTTGTTGTATATTTTAGACACATGTCCTTCTTCTACAAATCTACAAGAAGGCATGGCTTGTTGTACAGATCACCAAGTGAATGAATAAACTAAATTCTTTCCTAAACCCAACCGATAGTGTTTTCAAAAGCAAACGTAAGAGAATAGTGTGCTTTTGTAATCATTTCACATTAACTTTGTCTTGTTTTTTCTCTCGTTATTTAATTGGTGTTGTATAAAGAACTGCATGAAATTATCCTTTATTCATTGATGATATGTCCTTATAACTATCGTTAGTGTTAAAAGGAACAAAAGTTGTTAGCTTCATACAGCCCCGTAGAGTTAATTTTACCTAGAAACTGCAGTCAAGTATGTTGAAGTAAGTTTTTGAGGTTTTTGTAAAAATGAAGGCTGAAAAAAGTATTTCCAATGAGCCTGTGTTGCGAAAATTTGATATTTCATTGCTGTAGCGCCACCTTGAGGCCAGTTGGGACAAGCTTTGATGATGTTGTAATCAGAGCAGAACTATTCCTTAGCATTACGAGTCTGTAAAACTAATAATTCGTTCAGTCTGATCACTTAAATGGCACAACGGTGATCTTTAAAATTCTTAAAAATAGCGCCAAAAATACTATGACATTTTAATTTCAGAGTAATTTGTTGTTGTTGTTGTTTTAGGGGTGGTATTTTACTGGAAAACAAGACAAAAATAAAGCATCTATTATTATAAAAATATATATTTGCACTTTATGCTACACGTATGGATGTAAAACAAAATCATGCAACGCAGTGTTCTTCAGAGAAACTGACAGCAAAGTTCTTGTGTTTTGCGAGTGTCAATCACACACTACCGCCATGGTAGTTCTCCTCTGACCTGTGACGTTCATTATCTCACCTGTGACCATATATTTCACACACGAAAGCACATGGGTGCGGCTGCGAGCCCGTTTCCCTTCACCCGTCCCAGTGTTTTTTCACAGCCCTCCTATGATGTAGCATTGATCACACTGTAATATATGAGCACAGTGAAGTAGCTGTTGCAGTAACTGTGACTATACAATCACCGACTGAAGTGAAAGAGAGAGAGATGTGCTCCTTCTGTAAATATTTTGTGTGTGTGACAGATTTACAGTACGGATGAAACTGTTTGTTTTAGTGCTGCTGAAGTGAATCAAAGTGTGTGAGTGAATTCCTCTGTAAAAACTGAGTGTTTGATTGAACAGTTGTAATGTTGAATCAGTTTGACTGTACAGTCGTTCACCACTGTTCCACTGCTGTCCAGATTTGTAAAATATATATGATTTTGTTTAACGATGACTACTGAATTTGTTAACGTCCATTCCATGTACTCATCAAGTTGCTGAGATGTGGTTCTTGTTTACCATAAACAGCACAAAGTCAGCAAAATGGCGCATATCAGATGGAGATCAGCGAGCGTCAGCTTTACCTGGAAGTGGATGAGATTCTCAGTATGATCTGATAGGGGTTATGAATACGAAATTCACACAAAGCAACAAAGTTGATCATCAAGCTGCATCAAAATACATTGTACGAAATACTTACAAATACTTAATTTAGTCTCTCGGTGTATCTGCATTCTTCTTCTTTTTTTCCGGAATACAAGACGAATTTGACTTGAATTGATTTTAGAAAAACATTTTTGCACATGTGTAATATGTAACATACTTAAAGGGTGAATAATGCATTAGTTTTCTAAAGTGGTTGACGAAAGTAACAGTAACTTTTTTACATTGTCAAAAAATATATTTATATTTTTTTATTTTTGAACATTTAGGGCTCTATTTTAACTATGTATGCGCAAAGTCTAAAGCGCATGGTGCAAAAGCATTAAGGGCATGTCAGAATCGACTTTTACTATTTTAAGGACGGAAAAATACGGTTTGCGCCCTGGCGCATAACAGGGTTGTGCTTATTCTCTTAATGAGTTATGGGTGTGTTTTAAGCATATTGTGAATTAAACCGATCAGAGTCTCGTCTCCCATTCCCTTTAAGAGTCAGTTGCGTCACGCCATGGCACATTTGCTATTTAAATGACGGACTTTGTAAGTGGAAAAACTGAAAGCTTCACTAGCGAGAAAACAGTTAAATAGACCATCTGCAACGCGAGGATAAAGAATGAGCCTCCTCTATTTGGCCTCTTTACTTTCTCTTTACTTTTACTCTTTACTTCCGTGGATAAGGAAACGGTGTTGTACGCACTCCACTGAAAAAATCCATTTCCCTATTAATTTAATTTTGTTTGTTAAGGACAAAGATTTGTTTCAAAACTATTTCTAAATTCAGTTCTAATTTCCAGCAAACCAATAAATGAACAATAATAATGAAGTGTGGTCAAAAAACTGATTTATATGCAAACACACATCCTATTTTTATGCCCCATACAGTGACTCAATGTCTCCAAAACCCGACAGGTGGACAAATCTAAACTTTTTTTTATTAAAACAAATATAAATATGCATATAAAAATAGTACTGATAATAATAATAACAATATACAAATACAAATTCTCATAAATAAACTGAAAACAACCCTCGAGTTGAGGCATGGAGGCAGTGGTTTTTATATTTAGGTAGAAAATAATCATTTTTGTAACATTTTAATCCTTGATTTTTTTATATGTAAATATGTTTGTGTATTGCTGTACATCCTGTCTGTATTAAGCAATGTGTAAGCATTTGAACACACATAGGTGCATAACTAACACGCTCTGCGCTGGATTTAGACCAGCTTTTAGAAGGTCAGTGGCGTGGTCTATTTCAGTTCCTCAAAATAGCAACGTGCCAATGATGCGCCTTAACATGCCTTTTTAGACCAGCACACCCATGAGTCTACAAAGTGGCGCAAATTGATTTGCTGTTTAAACAATGTGGCGCAAAACGTGAAAATTATGTTTGCGCTGGTCTGAAAATAGCAACAAATCACTCCAAACACATTTTGCACATTATTGCGCCAGGTGTATGATAGGGCCCTTAAAGTTTTTTTTTTTTATAAAAAAAAAGTTTACTGTATTGTTTTTTTACAAAATATATAGCAGCAAAGCTATAAATTAAATAAAAAATAGTAATGATAGTAATAGTAATAATAATAATATTAATAAGTAAATAAATATATGACGAATGGTGGCAGAAATTAAAATATAAACTTTCATATGAATCTTGATGGGTTTTTGATAGAAAGCCCTTGTGCAAATTATGTGTGAACTACCCATATGTTACATAAATACCCATATGTTGCAACAAAATGTGCACACCCACTTGCTTTTGTCACTGAACACCTACATGGTACACTTCATGGTATACATAATATTTTCTTAAGAGTTTGTACGGTCATGGAAATGGATTTTGACATTGCATTTTCCAGTCCATATAGCTTTGGAAAAACAAATAAACACATTTAATATTTTATAACTCGCTGAAATTTGTTGAACAAACAACTCGTCATCTTGGAGTTATAAGGTTCTATCTGCGTTCTGAATAATTTTGAGATATTGAGCTTCAAAGTTTTTGCATTCCATAGCAAACAGTACCTGTGTAACATTTGTTTTTTAAATAAAAAGTCCTAACATGTTAAGACATAACAACCTATAAAAAACATCCCATTATGTAAATAAGTTGTCATTTAATAAGAATATGTCAATAACTCAATTTTGACAAAAACGTCAGATAGAATCTTATAATTCTTAGGTGACGATCTGTATAATTCAATATATTTTAATTGATATTATTGGTAATACAATTGAGTGATCCTTCACATAATGTTCTCTGTGTAGGGTAAAAAGGCAAATCGCAGTTTTAGCTGCACCTCTCTTTCACTCTCATTCAGAGTAATTCAGGAAACATTTTAAGCAAGGGGTGGACTGGGAGATAATTTCAGGCTAGGAAATTCCACACCCAACCAGGCCATACTTTTGTAAATGAACTATCGCTGGCTGATTGTTAAGCAAACGGTCCAGCATAAAGAGTGTGACTAGAGTGTGACAACTATTTCCTACTTCATTCTGTATTTGCTGAAGAAGAAGAAGCCTGGGAAGCGATTCTTGTAGATGGTACTGAAAAAAGTGATCTGGATCCTTCGGCTGGGGCTATGCTAAATATTTAAAGGCTTTCTCTTTAACATTACCCTCTTTTCTCTTTTCCATCTCCTCAATATACTTCTAACATTGTTCTAATATTTTAGTTAGTGTTACTGTAAAGTTAAACCAGTCATCCCAATCAGGGGCAGACTGGCCATAGGGAGCACCGGGACATTTCCCGGTGGCCTGACGGTCATCTGGCCTGCCACCATGATTCTGTCAAACTTCACCAATTGATGAATGTGAAGGAAAAAAACCTTGAGAGAAACCAGGCTCAGTTGAGCATGACCATTACTCCTCTGGCCAAACTTCTTGTGCAGAGCTCCAGTCTAGGCACCGAAGGCTGGAAAACGCTGGACTTCCATCTTGGAGAACCTGTAGGCATGTGTAGGTCACCGTCGGGTCAGGCTTGCCTGTCACTGGGGTCTTTCAGGAATCAGTCTGATGCTCTCCACTTCTCCATGACCACCACAACATCTGCTCAGGATACGGCCTGGTCCAGGATTATAGAGACCTCTAGAAGTCCTCTATGGTTGGCATTATCTCTTTGTATGAGTTCTCCTTGAGGTCCTCTGTGTTATACAAATTTGTATATTTTTACTACTAACATTTAAGACACACAAGATTATTTGTTATGATATGTTAAAACAAATGATTTTGTCTCACATCCCTGACTGAATATAATGTTTGATCACTGCTCCAGAGGGCCCAGCTAGACCTAGCTATAATTTGAATGAGGAAAACCATTTTAAACCTCACAAATTGTCAGAAATAACTTTGTAAAACTTCCAAAATAGTTCAGTAATGGCTATAAGAATATATTTTTAGAAAGATCCTAAAATGTTATTGCACTTTTATGAAATATTCATGTTTGCACTAAAGTACCAGTCTTCCTGCTGCCTTCCAACCAGCTAATATACTCAAAGCTTTACAATATATAATATTAACATTTAATATTTTATGTGATGATAGTAGGGATGCTAAAGAAATAACTACAGTAGCCTATTTACAGATCAAAAATCTGAACTACACTTTTTTTTGCTTCATTTTGCTGCTGCTTCTTCTTTAAGCGCGTTTTTTTTTTTTTTTTTTTTTTTACGTAGCCATTCATTTCTGCTTTCTCTCCTTCAACACACATTAATTAAAGTAATCAGTTATAAATGCAGCGTTCAAATAGGCCTTTTTCACACTTCCTGGTTCCGGTAAGCGAAACAGCGTACCACAACATCCGGTTCCAATGCAACGGAGTAAGAATGAATGGCAGAGTCGTCTCATCGCTGTTATTGCAGCGTTCCCGGCTGCTCCAACTCAAAAAAACGACACGCTTACCTCAATTTCCACGATTTCCCGAAGGACAGAGAACATCATGGGTGAAATGAATTAGACCGGATGAACGTCGTTTCAAGTTATATGCCGGAGTACGTTCATGTGTCGTATGCACTTCAAAGCGGAGATCGTCATGTTTTATCAAATGCTGCTGGTCTTGGTTTTATTTTGATGGGTAATTATAATATAGACAAAATTCCAGTTAAATGATCTGCCTTCCACAAACAAGTGCTCCTATCATGGTCATTTAATCTATTATGGTCTTAATCAATTCCTTCAGAGACTCATATGTTATTTAGAGGTATTAGACCATCCTTCTGATAGATCGTCTTTTGATATTACTAAATCTAATGTTGGCAAATTTTGTTTTACAATAAATACCAAGAGTAATAAAGCTATTTGTACTTTTTTCCCAAAGAGAAATCATTACTGTACCTTATATGCTATTTTATTGGATGTCTTTATTAAAGGGTGCTGAAAGAAAGAAAGTGTGTCTGTTACTACAAAAATATTATGTTAGAAATCAAATTAATGTTCTATAAACTTCTCCACAGATTTTATCCAGCAAAACATTATTTACAGAATTGTAAAAGCAGGACTGTTGTGAATTGTGTTTTTGTAATGAATATGAGAAGACTGTTTTACACTTATTTTGGCTTTATTTATAGTCAACTTATGTGGTGAAGTGCAAAAAATTATTAATAACTTTCAGTGTTCAAAACCTCTGTCATCATTATGGGAAAATGTACTTTTTGGCTTTACTGTCTATCCTAATCAAGAGGAAAATAGTTTTATTTATTTAATTTGCTTATGATGTTAACAAAACTGTACATTCATAAATGTAAATTTAATAAACAGAAACCAAATGTTAAGATATTGATGATTGAAATATGCTTGTACCAGTATCAGAGACCCCCTTAACAAGAAAGCTCGACCCACTTTATAATTTGTGAATTCTATAATGCATGTATTTAATTATTACAGATGTACATTTTGTATATTTGTATTTTATTTATAATTACCCCTGGCATGTGTATTTTTTGTATTGTAAAATGTTATTTGCTGTTCTTTAAATAAATAATGTAAAACAATACAATGAATACCTTTATTTTTCCGCGAGTAGGAGCTAAAGGATGTTTGCAGACTTGAGAAAACCTTACGAGCATTGAACAACCTGTAATTTATGTGGCTCCTCGTTCTTTCATATTGACCGATCGCAACTCACCTGCGTTAAAGGAAGGAGCACAGTTTACGGACGGGACTACTAACACAAAACTAATCCTGCTGGATGTTAAATAGCCTAGTTAATCTTGCTTACGAATGGCTTGAATGAGCAGATCGTATGTTGTTAACTGCGCACCTTACTGTAACCTACAGTGGCAAACGCTTTGTATAAGACAGACTTTCTGCACAAATTCTGCAAATCGGTATCATCTTTTAAATGCTGTTTTATTTACGTCACTTTTACACAATCACCGAACAACGTCTTCTTGTCCAAATTATGGCAAAGATGACAGCGAGAATGTCATCCACTGTCCGGAGGGTGTCCTGTTTCAGCGACCGCTGGCGAAGCCGGAAATAGCGGTACGCTGCTGCGAAGGGCTCTTCCGGTGTTCTATTCCGCTGTGAAAAAGGTCTATTAAACTAAACATTATTTCAAAAATCCTCAAAAAAATCCTGTAGTTCGGTGTACATCCTGTCCACGCTTAAGGGTAGAGTCATTACTTTTATATACAATGGAAAAAAATCTGTTATTTTACTTTTTTTTCAGCAGCTGGGGTGCTGGAAACAAATGTAAAATAATGGCTGCTAAATTACAGAAATTTACAGGAAATTTAAATTAAAAATTGATTTGCTATTTAAAAAATGTGGCGCAAAACGTGAAAATTAGGGTTGCGCTGGTCTGAAAATAGCAACAAATCATATGAAACATGTCTTGGGCCTAATTGCGACAGGTGTATGATAGGGCCCTTAAAGTTTCTTTTTAATAAAAAAAAGTTTACTGTATTGTTTTTTCACAAAAATGTAAAGCAGCAAAGCTATAAATTAAATTAAAATAATAATAATGATAATAATAATAAGTAAATCAATAAATGATGAATGGTGGCAGGAATTAAAATATTAACTTTCATATGAATCTTGATGGGTTTTTGATAGAAAACCCTTGTGCAAATTATGTGTGAACTACTCATATGTTACATAAATACCCATGTGTTGCAACAAAATGTGCACACCCACTTGCCTTCTTGTACATAGTATAAGAAAGTACTGTGGGACAAGAAAAATCAGTCCTGGGATTCCTGTCCAATCAAATCGCACATAGAAGCTAAATAGCTTTATAATGATCTACCTCAAGACATGGGCGATTTATAATTGCAGCAAACTGATTCTGACATATATGTGACATATGTTTCTGACAAATATGTGACAGGTTTCTGACATATAGGTTTCTGACATATATGTGACATAGGTTTCTGACATAAGTTTCTGGCATAAGTTTCTGACATATATGTGACATATAAGTTTCTGACATATATGTGACATTTATGTTTCTGACATATGTGTGACATAGCTTTCTGACATATATGTGACATATAGGTTTCTGACATAAGTTTCTGACATATATGTGACAGGTTTCTGGCATATAAGTTTCTGACATATATGTGACAGGTTTCTGGCATATAAGTTTCTGACATATATGTGACAGGTTTCTGACATATATGTGACATATATGTTTCTGACATATATGTGACATATAAGTTTCTGACATATGTGTGACATATATACTTCTGATATATATGTGAAATATGTTTCTGACATATATGTGACATTTGTGTTTCTGACATATATGTGACATATATACTTCTGACATATATGTGAAATATGTTTTTGACCTATATGTGACGTATAGGTTTCTGACATATATGTGAAATATGTTTCTGACATATATGTGACATATATACTTCTGACATATATGTGAAATATGTTTCTGACATATATGTGACATATATGTTTCTGACATATATGTGACATATAAGTTTCTAACATATATGTGACATATTTGTTTCTGACATATATGTGACATATGTTTCTGACATATATGTGACATATATACTTCTGACATATATGTGAAATATGTTTCTGACATATATGTGACATATATGTTTCTGACATATATGTGACATATAAGTTTCTAACATATATGTGACAGATTTGTTTCTGACATATATGTGGCATATATGTTTCTGACATATATGTGACATATATACTTCTGACATATATGTGACATATATACTTCTGACATATATGTGAAATATGTTTCTGACATATATGTGACATATATGTTTCTGACATATATGTGACATATAAGTTTCTAACATATATGTGACATATTTGTTTCTGACATATATGTGGCATATATGTTTCTGACATATATGAGACAAATATACTTCTGACATATATGTGAAATATGTTTCTGACATATATGTGACTTATAGGTTTCTGACATATATGTGACATTTAGGTTTCTTTCATATATGTGACATATAAGTTTCTGACATATATGTGACATATATGTTTCTGACATATATGTGACATATATGTTTCTGACATATATGTGACATATAGGTTTCTGACATATATGTGACATATAGGTTTCTGACATATATGTGACATATAGGTTTCTGACATATATGTGACATATGTTTTTGACATATATGAGAAATATGTTTCTGACATATATGTGACATATATGTTTCTGACATATATGTGACATATATGTTTTTGACATATATGAGAAATATGTTTCTGACATATATGTGACATAGGTTTCTGACATATATGTGACATATATGTTTCTGACATATATGTGACATATAAGTTTCTAACATATATGTGACATATTTGTTTCTGACATATATGTGACATATAGGTTTCTGACATATATGTGACATATTTGTTTCTGACATATATGTGACATATAGGTTTCTGACATATATGTGACAGATAAGTTTCTGACATATATGTGACATATATGTTTCTGACATATATGTGACATATATGTTTTTGACATATATGTGACATATATGTTTCTGACATATATGTGACATATATACTTCTGACATATATGTGAAATATGTTTCTGACATATATGTGACATATAGGTTTCTGACATATATGTGACATATATGTTTCTGACATATATGTCACATATAGGTTTCTGACATATATGTGACATATATGTTTCTGACATATATGTGACATATATGTTTTTGACATATATGTGACATATATGTTTCTGAAATATATGTGACAAATATACTTCTGACATATATGTGAAATATGTTTCTGACATATATGTGACATAGGTTTCTGACATATATGTGACATATATGTTTCTGACATATATGTCACATATAGGTTTCTGACATATATGTGACATATATGTTTCTGACATATATGTGACATATATGTTTTTGACATATATGTGACATATATGTTTCTGAAATATATGTGACATATATACTTCTGACATATATGTGAAATATGTTTCTGACATATATGTGACTTATAGGTTTCTGACATATATGTGACATATAGGTTTCTGACATATATGTGACAAATAAGTTTCTGACATATATGTGACATATATGTTTCTGACATATATGTGACATAGGTTTCTGACATATATGTGACATATATGTTTCTGACATATATGTGACTTATAGGTTTCTGACATATATGTGACATATATGTTTCTGACATATATGTGACATATATGTTTTTGACATATATGTGACATATTTGTTTCTGACATATATGTGACATATAGGTTTCTGACATATATGTGACATTTATGTCAGAAACCTATATGTGACATATATGTTTCTGACATATATGTGACAGATAAGTTTCTGACATATATGTGACATATAAGTTTCTGACATATATGTGACATATATGTTTCTGACATATATGTGACATATATGTTTTTGACATATATGTGACATATATGTTTCTGACATATATGTGACATATATACTTCTGACATATATGTGAAATATGTTTCTGACATATATGTGACTTATAGGTTTCTGACATATATGTGACATTTAGGTTTCTGACATATATGTGACATATAAGTTTCTGACATATATGTGACATATATGTTTCTGACATATATGTGACATATATGTTTCTGACATATATGTGACATATAGGTTTCTGATATATATATGTGACATATATGTTTCTGACATATATAGGACATATATGTTTCTGATATATATATGACATATATGTTTTAGACATATATGTGACATATATGTTTCTGTCATATATGTGACATATATGTTTCTGACATATATGTGACATATATGTTTCTGACATATATGTGACTTATAGGTTTCTGACATATATGAGACATATAGGTTTCTGACATATATGTGACATATATGTTTCTGACATATATGTGACATATATGTTTCTGAGATATAAGTGACATATCGGTTTCTGACATATATGTGACATATAGGTTTCTGACATATATGTCACATATATGTTTCTGAAATATATGTCACATATAGGTTTCTGACATATATGTCACATGTATGTTTCTGACATAAACATCACATATTTGTAAGTTTCTGACATATATGTGACATATAGGTTTCTAACATATATGTGACATATTGGTTTATGACATATATGTGACATATAGGTTTCTGACATATATGTGACTTATAGGTTTCTGACATATATGTGACATATAGGTTTCTAACATATATGTGACATATAGGTTTCTGACATATATGTGACATATATGTTTCTGACATATATGTGACATATATGTTTTTGACATATATGTGACATATATGTTTCTGACATATATGTGACATATATGTTTCTGACATATATGTGACATATGTTTCTGACATATATGTGACATATATGTTTCTGACATATATGTGACATATAGGTTTCTGACATATATGTGACATATAGGTTTCTGACATATATGTGACATATATGTTTCTGACATATATGTCACATATAGGTTTCTGACATATATGTGACATATATGTTTCTGACATATATGTCACGTATAGGTTTCTGACATATATGTGACATATATGTTTCTGACATATATGTGACATATATGTTTTTGACATATATGTGACATATATGTTTCTGAAATATATGTGACATATATACTTCTGACATATATGTGAAATATGTTTCTGACATTTATGTGACTTATAGGTTTCTTACATATATGTGACATATAGGTTTCTGACATATATGTGACAAATAAATTTCTGACATATATGTGACATATATGTTTCTGACATATATGTGACATAGGTTTCTGACATATATGTGACATATATGTTTCTGACATATATGTGACATAGGTTTCTGACATATATGTGACATATATGTTTCTGACATATATGTGACTTTTAGGTTTCTGACATATGTGACATATAGGTTTCTGACATATATGTGACATATATGTTTCTGACATATATGTGACATATATGTTTCTGACATATATGTGACATATATGTTTCTGACATATATGTGACATATATGTTTCTGACATATATGTGACATATAGGCTTCTGACATATATGTGACATATAGGTTTCTGACATATATGTGACATATATGTTTCTGACATATATGTGACATATAGGTTTCTGACATATATGTGACATATATGTTTCTGACATATATGTCACATATAGGTTTCTGACATATATGTGACATATATGTCTCTGACATATATGTGACATATAGGTTTCTGACATATATGTGACATATTGGTTTCTAACATATATGTGACATATATGTTTCTGACATATATGTGACATACATGTTTCTGACATATATGTCACATATAGGTTTCTGACATATATGTGACATATATGTTTCTGACATATATGTGACATATATGTTTTTGACATATATGTGACATATATGTTTTTGACATATATGTGACATATATGTTTCTGACATATTTGTGACATATAGGTTTCTGACATATATGTGACATGTAGGTTTCTAACATATATGTGACATACATGTTTCTGACATATATGTCACATAAAGGTTTCTGACATATATGTGACATATATGTTTCTGACATATATGTGACATATATGTTTTTGACATAAATGTGACATATATGTTTCTGACATATATGTGACATATATGTTTCTGACATATATGTGACATATATGTTTCTGACATATATGTGACATATATGTTTCTGACATATATGTGACATATATGTTTCTGACATATATGTGACATATATGTTTCTGACATATATGTGACATATATGTTTCTGACATATATGTGACATATATGTTTCTGACATATATGTGACATATATGTTTCTGACATATATGTGACATATATGTTTCTGACATATATGTGACATATAGGTTTCTGACATATATGTGACATATATGTTTCTGACATATATGTGACATATATGTTTCTGACATATATGTGACATAGATGTTTCTGACATATATGTGACATATAGGTTTCTGACATATATGTGACATATATGTTTCTGACATATATGTCACATATAGGTTTCTGACATATATGTGACATATATGTTTCTGACATATATGTGACATATAAGTTTCTGACATATATGTGACATATATGTTTCTAACATATATGTGACATACATGTTTCTGACATATATGTGACATATAGGTTTTTGACATATATGTGACATATATGTTTCTGACATATATGTGACATATATGTTTCTGACATATATGTGACATATATGTTTCTGACATATATGTGACATATAGGTTTCTGACATATATGTGACATATATGTTTCTGACATATATGTGACATATATGTTTCTGACATATATGTGACATATATGTTTCTGACATATATGTGACATATAGGTTTCTGACATATATGTGACATATATGTTTTCTGACATATATGTCACATATAGGTTTCTGACATATATGTGACATATATGTTTCTGACATATATGTGACATATAAGTTTCTGACATATATGTGACATATATGTTTCTAACATATATGTGACATATATGTTTCTGACATATATGTGACATATATGTTTCTGACATATATGTGACATATAGGTTTCTGACATATATGTGACATAAATGTTTCTGACATATATGTGACTTATAGGTTTCTGACATATATGTAACATATAGGTTTCTGACATATATGTGACATATAGGTTTCTGACATATATGTGACATATATGTTTCTGACATATATGTGACATATATGTTTCTGACATGTATGTGACATATAGGTTTCTGACATATATGTGACATATAGGTTTCTGACATATATGTGACATATATGTTTCTGACATATATGTCACATATAGGTTTCTGACATATATGTGACATATATGTTTCTGACATATATGTCACATATAGGTTTCTGACATATATGTGACATATATGTTTCTGACATATATGTCACATATAAGTTTCTGACAAATATGTGACATATATGTTTCTAACATATATGTGACATATATGTGTCTAACATATATGTGACATATATGTTTCTGACATACATGTGACATACATGTTTTTGACATATATGTGACATATGTTTCTGACATATATGTGACATATATGTTTCTGACATATATGTGACATAAGTTTCTGACATATATGTGACATATATGTTTCTGACATATATGTGACATATATGTTTTTGACATATATGTGACATATATGTTTCTGACATATATGTGACATATATACTTCTGACATATATGTGAAATATGTTTCTTACATATATGTGACTTATAGGTTTTTGACATATATGTGACATAGGTTTCTGACATATATGTGACATAGGTTTCTGCTATATATGTGACATAAATGTTTCTGACATATATGTGACATTTAGGTTTCTGACATATGTTTCTGACATATATGTGACATATGTTTCTGACATATATGTGACTTATAGGTTTCTAACATATATGTGACATATAGGTTTCTGACATATATGTGACATATAGGTTTCTGACATATATGTGACATATATGTTTTTGACATATATGTGACATATATGTTTCTGACATATATGTGACATATAGGTTTCTGACATATATGTGACATATAGGTTTCTGACATATATGTGACATATAGGTTTCTGACATATATGTGACATATAGGTTTCTGACATCTATGTGACATATATACTTCTGACATATATGTGAAATATGTTTCTGACAAATATGTGACATATAGGTTTCTGACATATATGTGACATATATGTTTCTGACATATATGTGACAATTAGGTTTCTGACATATATGTGACATATAGGTTTCTGACATATATGTGACATATAGGTTTCTGACATATATGTGACATATATGTGACATATAGGTTTCTGACATATTTGTGACATATAGGTTTCTAACATATATGTGACATATAGGTTTCTGACATAGATGTGACATATATGTGACATATATGTTTCTGACATATTTGTGACATATAGGTTTCTAACATATATGTGACATATAGGTTTCTAACATATATGTGACAAATAGGTTTCTGACATATATGTGACATATATGTTTCTGACATAGATGTGACATATATGTGACATATAGGTTTCTGACATATTTGTGACATATAGGTTTCTGACATATATGTGACATATAGGTTTCTAACATATATGTGACATATAGGTTTCTGACATAGCTGTGACATATTTGTTTCTGACATAAATGTGACATATAGGTTTCTGACATATATGTGACATATATGTTTCTGACATATATGTGACAAATAGGTTTCTGACATATATGTGACATATAGGTTTCTGACATATATGTGACATATATGTTTTGACATATATGTGACATATATGTTTCTGACATATATGTGACATATAGGTTTCTGACATATATGTGACATATAGGTTTCTGACATATATGTGACATATAGGTTTCTGACATATATGTGACATATAGGTTTCTGACATATATGTGACATATACTTCTGACATATATGTGACATATGTTTCTGACATATATGTGACATATAGGTTTCTGACATATATGTGACATATATGTTTCTGACATATATGTGACATATAG
Organism: Danio kyathit; assembly: GCA_903798195.1. Taxonomy (NCBI): domain Eukaryota; kingdom Metazoa; phylum Chordata; class Actinopteri; order Cypriniformes; family Danionidae; genus Danio; species Danio kyathit. Next base: position 27,552,538 of record LR812534.1, read on the forward strand.
GTTTCTGACATATATGTGACATATAGGTTTCTGACATATATGTGACATATAGGTTTCTGACATATATGTGACATATATGTGACATATAGGTTTCTGACATATATGTGACATATAGGTTTCTGAACATATATGTGACATATAGGTTTCTGACATAGATGTGACATATATGTGACATATATGTTTCTGACATATTTGTGACATATAGGTTTCTAACATATATGTGACATATAGGTTTCTAACATATATGTGACAAATAGGTTTCTGACATATATGTGACATATATGTTTCTGACATAGATGTGACATATATGTGACATATAGGTTTCTGACATATTTGTGACATATAGGTTTCTGACATATATGTGACATATAGGTTTCTAACATATATGTGACATATAGGTTTCTGACATAGCTGTGACATATTTGTTTCTGACATAAATGTGACATATAGGTTTCTGACATATATGTGACATATATGTTTCTGACATATATGTGACAAATAGGTTTCTGACATATATGTGACATATATGTTTCTGACATATATGTGACATATAGGTTTCTGACATATATCTGACATATATGTTTCTGACGTATATGTGACATATCGGTTTCTGACATATATGTGACATATAGGTTTCTAACATATATGTGACATAGGTTTCTGACATAGCTGTGACATATTTGTTTCTGACATATATCTGACATATATGTTTCTGACGTATATGTGAAATATAGGTTTCTGACATATATGTGACATAGGTTTCTGACATAGCTGTGACATATTTGTTTCTGACATATATGTGACAAATAGGTTTCTGACATATATGTGACATATATGTTTCTGACATATATGTGACAAATAGGTTTCTGACATAGATGTGACATATATGTTTCTGACATATATGTGACATATAGGTTTCTGACATATATCTGACATATATGTTTCTGACGTATATGTGACATATCGGTTTCTGACATATATGTGACATATAGGTTTCTGACATATATGCAGTGGTGTAAAGTAACTGATTACAAATACTCAAATTCAGGGTTTCTGCAGATATCATAATGTCAAATTTAAGACTTTTTAAGACCTTTTTAAGACCATTAAGTATTAAATTTAAGACCTATATTACAATATCAAAAACACGCATGCACATAAAGAAAAAATACAAAATCACAAAATTAGTGGTAAAATAAATGTATTCAAATTGAACAGTACTAAAGACAGGTTATATGTATCATTAAACTACAGAAAAAACAAACAAATAAACATCTTAAGACTGATTTATACTTTCGCCTGGCGCCACATCGCACACCTCACGAAACGGACGAGGCTTTTATACTTGTTGCGTTTGCCATTGAGATATTCTTTTAAATGACAGGGGGCTATCAAAAGAAGCTGTTCTGTTCTGACTATCGAAAAAATATATAGCTTAAAGGGGCTAATAATATTGACCTTAAAATGGTTTTTAAAAAAATTTAAAACTGCTTTTATTCTAGCCAAAATAAAACAAATAAGACTTTCTCCAGAAAAATTAAATATTATCAGACATACTGTGAAAATTTCCTTGCTCTGTTAAACATCATTTGGAAAATATTTAAAAAAGAAAGAAAATTTAAAAGGGGGGGCTAATAATTCTGACTTCAACTGTATCAAAGACATAATTTGTTACTTAATTTTAGTTTGTAACTTGTAAATTGTTTTAAATTCAAAATTGTAACATATACATCAGTGTAAAACCTATGAACGGTGGAAAAATATATTCTGTAATATTAAAACTACCTGGGTCTCCACTTTTGCTTATCATCTTTTTTTGTTTTAACAAACTTATCCCTCAGGTTTTACCAAACTTTTACAAAAACTTTCCTCCTTTTCCACTGCTGTTGCATTTTCCAGTCAAGAATTATTGGTCATCTGGTTATCTCTTATGATCACGCATGGACGGATCATAAAGAAGATGTGTGTACAGTCATACCTGTTTCAGACAAAATCTCTTCAAAGTGTTTCATATTCAACTCAAATCAAATGCGGTGCCGCTAGAACTGTTCACTCGAGTCTCAAAACATTACGTGAGCTCCACCAGCTGAAATCATGACGCGCACACCCAAAGCTAATGTCTGCAAACACAGCGATGACGTCTTATTTGCCGTGCGCACTGAGTTCAATAGCAGAAAGCTGATTGGCTATTGCATGTTTGTCTCATTTGTAGTTGTTATACCGCAAATTACAATTGGACTAGTGAAATAAAGACCACGAAAACCAAGCAAAAAGAATTTAAATGAGCATTAGATGTAGCGTTACATGGACATGGGAAAAATAAGACCTGTCCAAAAATATTTAAGACCTAGAACAGCGAATTTAAGGCCTTAAATTTCGATTTTTAAATTTTAGACTTTTTAAGACTTTTTAAGACCCCGCAGAAACCCTAAAATTACTGTAATTGAGTAGTTTTCTCTGGAATTGTAATTTACTAAGTAGTTTTAAAAATGTGTACTTTTACTCTCACTTGAGTACATTTTTAGTGCAGTATCTGTACTTTTACTTCACTACTTTCCTTCAACCTGCAGTAACTACTTCATTTTTTTCTTGTCTGTGGGACAAAAATCAGTCCTGAGGTTCCTGTCCAAGCAAATCACACATAGAAGGTAAATAGCTTCATAATGATCTACCTCAAGACATGTGCGATTTATAATTGCAGCAAACTGATTGGAAGCATTAAACATGTTTGGTTGCCATACCTGATGAATAAATGTCAGTATTTTACAGTATTTTCAATATGACATTGGTTTAAGATGTTGGCTCAACGTTGGATTTTGGTCACTTTCCAACACAACCTAAAATCAACCAAATATCAACGTCAATATTGGACATCAAAGTAAGATCGTCCTTAGACACTGGCTAGACATTGAATTTTGGTCACCTGACATCACAACCTAAATCTAACTTAATATAAACGTCTAATGACGTTGTGTGCTGGCTGGGCAATAACTCGTTGTTGCATGTTACATTTACACACACATGTACAAATTACATGCAAACGCATCAGCTTTTCACAGTGTAATACTCACTACTCACTACTCTTGAGTACTTTTGAAAGGGCTACTTTTTACTCATACTCTGAGTAAGATTTACAGCAGATACTTTTACTCTACTCACACTACATTTTTAGGCACTACATTTAAGTAACGGTACTTTTACTTGAGGATGATTTTTCAGTACTCTTTCCACAACTGATTTTGACATTGCATTTTCCAGAAAAACAAATAAACACATTTAATATTTTTGGAAAAGTCGCTGAAAATTTGTTGAACAAATATCTGTATACTTGAATATATTTTAATTGATAATACTGGTAATGAAATTATGTGATCCTTCACCAGAGATGTATAGTAACGAAGTAGAACTACTTCACTACTGTACTTAAGTACTAAAAGGTTGTATCTGTACTCTACTGGAGTATTGTTTTTTCCTCCTACTTCTACTTTTACTTCAGTACATATTTTCGATGAGCTTAATACTTTTACTCCGATAGATTTTTTATGTGTTGCATAGTTACTCGTTACAATTATAAAAATGTTACGAATCAATCATTCATTGATCAGACGATCAAAGAAGACAGTGCTGCCTGCCTGCATTGAGAGCACTTTAGTTTGTTTTAGACATGGAAAACCCAGAAATTCCACCTTCAACTCCTTCACTTTTAACTGTTCGTGGCGATGAGGAAAAAGACCAACCGTGATCCTATTTAGAGCCAATGTTTGCATTTGTCGGAGTGAAAGACAGTTCATATAGAATGAAGTGCATTCTCTACCGTCGGATTAGAAGAAACATGTCAAGTTAAAGATAATATAATACACAAAACAGCAGTTTGAGCTATCCATAAGTGCTAGATAAGTTAATTACCGTTAGCTACCCGCGGTTCATATCATGCTGCAATGTTCACATAACGTTAACTGTCTATCATAAAGGCTGTCACGCTGAATGGTGTTTTTGACCCATCATATATATATATATATATTTATTTATTTATTAAAAATTTTTATTTATATTATGTCGTAAACCATGGTTCTTTTTGTTCTGCTTAATCCTGTGCCCCAAAAAAGCTATTTAAAATAAACAAAACAATATGTCTTTTGACTGCTTTTTAAAAAATAACTACATAACACAATACTTGTACTTTTACTTTCAGTACTTGAGTAGTAAATTTTTAAATAAACTACTTGCAATACTTAAGTACAAAAAATGTTGAATACTTTAGTACTTCCACTTAAGTATTGTGCTTAAAGAGCACTTCAACTTCTGTTAAAAATCTGTTTTTTGTTTTTTTTTTTCCAGAAGCAGGGGTGCCGGACAAAACTAAGTAAAATAGCGGCCGTTAAATTACAGAAATTTACCGGAAATTTAAATTTAAGGACATCTCTGTAACTTAACGTCCGTTATTTCATGGTAAATTTCTGTAATTTTTCACCCAGCTGCTGGAAAAAAACATAAAATAACAGATTTTTTTACATTGTATATATATATATATATATATATATATATATATATATATATATATATATATATATATATATATATATTAGGGCTATATTAGGGCTGAGCCGATAAACAGTATTATTTTGAATCGGGATAAATTTTTGTCAATATCAATGATAAGCTCTTGACTTTTTTACTCTATATTGATCTAAGAGCCAATCACACAGCAAAAATGTGCAACAATGGGAATCTAAAAGTCTATTGATATTAGAGATGTACCGAGTTTTTGGCCATGATGTGTTATGCTATTTAACGGACCCTCTAATTTTTGTGGTTTCAGTCATTGTTGGGGTATTCTTTTAATTCTGGAAGCATTAAGAACTGATATCTAAATATATATCGTTATCGCTCAATATATATATAGCTTTTTAGATATATTTTAGATGTATTTTTTTTATATGTATTTACTGATAATGTAATTCAAATTGGTCAGACTTTATTTTGATGGTCCGTTTGTTAAATTTCAGTTACATTGCATCTACATGCCAACTAATTCTCATTAGATTATAAGTAGACTGTTAGGTTGGGGTTAGGGTTAGGGTTAGTGTAAGTTGACATGTACTTGCAAAGTAAACACGTACTTTACAATGTATTTACCATTGTTTACCATGTATTTACCATTATTTACCTAAAAGTCTTGGAAAGGTCATGGAATGTAACATAGATTAGTAAAAGGCAATATATTTGCAAAAGTCATGCTACACTGACCTTGCTAAACTGAACTAAACTGTCCATTAAATTTAGCACAAAAAAAATGTTGTTTGCACAGTCTGGTAGATCACATCAATAATTTGCTCATCTCACAACATCTTAAAATCAAAAAACAACACAACGAGAAACACCCAAAAAATAAAACACATACCTTGGATATTACACGATTCTTTGAAGCTCTAAAATAACATCCAGCAAATATGTGCTTTTTAATGCAAAACAACTTAAGACTGAGTCATCATGAAGAAACAAAAACATCCATTACTTCACAACATGCGGTCCAGCTAACACTCTATAGATAGTATCCCATAGTGCCTTTCTGACCAACCATTATGACTCATGTGCCTGTCCTGACCATCAAAGATTTTCTTTTATGCCATCCAAATTCACCTGAAACTCCAGATTTACACTACTTAATAGCATTTAGCCAAATGTTAAACGCTTTGCAAATGTATATATTCCTAGTTGATATAAAAATACATATTAGGTTTGAGCTACGGCACTGTCCTCTTGGTTAACTAAATCACTTATTTCTTCTTTTGATGTAAACATACAATTAGGCCTTGTTTTTGTAGGCCTCTGGTGTTTGACCACTATGTATTATGCCTTAAATGGCCCTATATTACACAGTCAGTCCAGTTAATCTCAAATTTTCTCAGTAATGCGAGCATCTGAAACAAACTGCATGCAGTCTCTGAAGACATTTCAAAAATGTTTGTTCAAGTGTGTTTTAAAGTGTGTTTTTAATTGAATTGAAAAAGAAAATAATACATTTGGTTGTAGTTTGCTAAGCATACAGATTATCATTTATAGAGAATCTAAAGATACAAAACCATTTCATTTGAATCAGTGTAAACGCTGCTATCTGAACTTTGGTGTACACAAAGAAATATGGACTAAGACCTATGTTTTTAGCAGTGCCAGTCCACTTGATTCAAATTAAATGGTTTTGTATCTTTATTTTAAGGTTCCAAGTGAACTCTGAATTATGAATGATATGTAATGAACCAAAAAACAGACAAAAAAGGACAGAATGCACAAACATACCTGTTTTTTTTTTCCTTGTCTTTTTCATGTTGCCCATTACTTCAGTATAACCATCGGAAATATGTCTACTTTTAGCAGATTTATTTGTGTTTATGCTGAAGGAATTCCTGCCATTGTTTGACTCATTTATTAATAAGCTCTTCATAAGTTCTCAACTGCTGAAGATGCTAACGATAGCCCATTGCACGGCTTGTTGTTTTAGATGTTTGCGAATGTCATTTGTAAAATCTCTATCAGAAAGGCCTGTTTGTTCAGACCAAGTTTGTTCTTATAAACGATAGTGTCAAACATGACCAAATGGTTCACTTTCTTTTCTTTGTTTGTTTTTTTGTTTGCCGGCACCAAATCTAATTCCAAATTTGATTAACACCTTTAGTCCTGTTTCACTTAGCATTTCCACTGTATGTTTTTAGATAAAGCCTAAAAATACAAAATGGTTCCATTTAATGTTTTTTTTTCAGCCTGATCTCACGAGGAAACCTACCTATTTTACGTTTTGTCAGTCAAGCTCACTCATACCAAACTGTACCATTTTAAAAACGAGACATGGCACCAAACCCCACACCTAATCCCAACTGTCATTGGGGGATAAGTAAATCGTATTAAATTGTATGAATGAGATCTTATGAATTCATACGTATTAGCCACTCAATTAAAAAGTTACCAACTTCCATGAGATTGTGTTGTTTTTTTTGTTGTTGTTGTTTTTATGTTAAATCTGACCACGTGACTGTCTTTGATACTCCCCATGTAGCAAAGAATTCTGGCCCAGATTTGACATAAAGCTAGCACAGCAGTTGTTCGTCTGGCACTGGCATACAGCATGTGGGTCAAATATGGCCTGGGTTTGACAGAGGTGGCACCATCTTTAAGGCAGCATACATAATTTGGGCCAGATATAAAATGTAGCATTTGGACCAGATGTTCAAACTTTATATGTGGGCCACGTAAGTTTGGCCTACCTTGACCCACTTTTACAGTTTTTCTTAGTTGTTTACACACAATTACTTGTACTTCAGACACAATGACTACAACATGTAACTGATGCACCAACCCCCTATACCAATTCTGCTAAACTACAAGCACAATTCCTGCTTTACACTCAAATTGCAGATTTAAAACCCACTTTTTTCAAAACACTACACACAATTCTCTGCATTTGGCACAATTTTCATGCAGAAAATCTCTTGTTTTCACAAAGAACACACTGTCATTCAAAATTGTAAAGTTACATACTAACTCATCACATGGGTAAACACCTGTCACACATAATGGCAATTTAGAAATCAGAGCTCATCTCATATTCTCCATTTCTCAATCCTATTGAGGAATTTTTTTTCTGCCTGGGGATGGAAAGTTTATGACTGGTAAAAAGCATTTACGTCCTCCTGGTACAACTCATAATGTCAACTTGGAAACTGAGAAAGCTTCAAACTTGTAGTGCATCCCTGAATGTCATAGATGAGTCCTTGGTACCGCTGACAGGAATTCTGATAAATGAACAAATCGAATGTTTATCAGAATGACACCTGGTGTCGATTACAAAGTAGGCTATTTTACGTTAACCTTTACCTTGTGTATCGTTTTTTCAAACAGCTTGACTTTTTGTAGTTAACCACATATAAACATTTGCCTTGAAATAAAATCCTTTGTGAAAATTCTCATGCTCAAACAACTAAGTCATGTTAAAAGTCATGAAAACAACTTCAATGGTTTAAGCTCTGCCCTGGTGTGGTGGTATCTGTCTGACCAGTCTGTCACTGCACATAAACAATAAAGGCTATTGTTTAGGAGTCTTAAATTAGGACTGAAATATACAGTATTTGTGTTCACTGGAGGAGAACAACTGCTCATTTATCGGACAGCCATCGAGGACCCTGCACCTCAAAACAGACCTCTCCATAATGGTGGAATGTTAGACGGCAAAAGTTGTTTTGGATCGTCTGGAACATCCTGGTATCTGTCAGCTGCTTTGGGACAGGTCTGCTAAATGCTTATCTGACTTATCTTATTTATAAAAGTGTTGACTGAAATGTTTTTGTTTCAGGTAACCTACGCAGGAAGTGGTAAAGATGATGGGCAAGGATTTATCAAAGACATTCATCTTGAATGACAGACTTAATGCTTTAGTTTATGGTCAAAAACATAAACCAATTTCATTTCATTCATTACAACCGCAAAAAAAACCCTACTGGAAATTTAAAAAATATTAGAAATCCATTACAAATGCCATTAAATGCATTAAATTTGAACTAATACCAGTTCATTTGAATCGTTTCAATAGGGTTTTCATGACATACAGTATTCAGCTGGGATTTATTGTTATACCATGCCACCAATAGAAAGCAAAAATTACCAGCAGAGACCCACAGCTTACATTAAAACCCATTTAATGTAACCATTTAAACCATTACAAAGCCATCAGAACTTCTGTTGATATTTTTGGATATTGATAATTCCATTTATAATGTCCCAGTCTGTCCTGATCCACACTGTATCCCTCACTGGGCTCCTGAATTCCTGGTATCTTCTGTCCACCTGTGTGAGTGACGTCCTCCTCCCTCCTTTCTTGAATCAGCTAAAAGTATAAATACTGATGTCAGACTGCTTACCTTCTGTTGTCCTCTGACACACAAACAAACATGCTATACATCAGTAACTAAAATTACATTGGGACTACGTATTTAGGATTTTTGCAAGGTAAGTGAATATCGCTTTCAATCTGACATCTTTAATATTAGAGACAATAGCTAATTACAGGAAATAGCTAATTTGATGAGACTTGTTTTTTGGTATTTCACCAGTTTTTTGTTATTAGAATTATGGTAACATGTAAATTAATTTTACTGTAGTCAGAGTTTTGTAAAGCAACATTATTTGTAGAAGTATTGATATATATTAGTATTTTATATGTAATATATTAAGAATGTCAAATGTTTTGATTTACCATGTATGGATTGGATTACACCCACAAAACATATGTAATACATAGAATGTACATAAACAAGTAATGAAAGAGAGTGTCGTGGTCATGAAATAGATTTGTTACTACACTGTAAAACCCAACAGTCAACTTTATCAAATGAAATGAGTGTAGTTAACTTAAAATTGACTGAAAGTTACAGTTTTTTACAATCGCTATGACAGTTTTTTCAATACATTTAACAAGTTTGCTAAACTCTTAACGCACTAACACACCTAAAACACACAATTGACAAAACAGTTAATTTCATGCTCAAAATCACACATTGTAAACTAAACTCCAAAACTACTTTTCAAAATACAATAATAAACAAACAAAATACACCACATCTAACAAAACGCTGCAAACATGTTTCAAAATCAAGTCATTATTCAAAACACTAACACATGTTCTCTTCCAACAGGAACATTTAGTCCATCATAAGACATTGACAAAAAAACACTCTCATCAGCTGACATTACAGAGTCAGCATTATTTTATGTGTCATGTCTGCTCTTATATCTGAAGCCTCTCTACATGTTTGTGTTGTTGGGTTTAGTAAAAGCATGCATTTTGGTTTTTTTGCTGCATAAATTCAGTACAAAAAAATGAACGACCATATCAGAGTAGCTTTAAAAAATGTACAGTTTATGTAAAAAAAAATATATATATATATAATACAGACACAGAATTGCTGCAGTACAGACTTTATTTGCAAAAGGACATTACTGCAAGATATACAAACAGAAAAAGCACTGTAATTATAATTTAAAAACAAAACAAAGTAATCTTTTATTCTGCCCAGTCATCTGAAATTGCCAGGCTTCTTCGTCTCTGGCCCGGCACGGTATATATATATATATAACTGCAATTAGCTGTTTCTCATTGGTAATGGAATAAAATACAGGGAATATGTTTGTAGCAGCTGTTCACTTTGACTTTAGCCTATATAAGTTCTGTTAAGAACATGATGTTATCTGTTCTGACATATAGTGTGAAAGCATTTGTAAATTTGACTGTAAAATTACACTGTTTTGGTCTTGGTTGAGCTTGTGTGTAAAAGAAGTGTAAGCATTTTAAATTGGTGTTAACTCTATGGATTTTGTATCAAAGCAACAAGAAATGTGTTAATTGTATAGCCTACAGAGGCGGATGTTGTGCTAACCGTGTTAAGAGTTTAGGAAACTTGTTAAATGTATTGAAAAAACTGTCATAGCGATTGTAAAAAACTGTAATTCTACTCATTTGAACTCAGTGTTGAAGGTAATGTTTTAATTACCTCATTACTTCAACTTAAATGGATTAGATTCACAGTACTCATATAGATTAGTTTTTTTTTTACTCAAATGGTTTGTTGCAGTTGGTTTCCTCAAATGGTTTGAGTTGACTTAACTTACTGGGTTTTACAGTATACTCAGTTGGTTTGAGTTCTCTTCATTTATTGGGTTTTACTGCGCTCAAATTGCTTCGTTTACTCAAATGGATTAAGTTCACAGTACTCATTAGGATTAGTTTTTGAACTTAAATGGTTTGTTGCAATCGGTTCCTAAAAAGCTTTGAGTTACCTTAACTTTTTGGGTTTTACAATGTATGAATTTTAAATTATGATCTACTATATATTTAAGTAATTTTGAGAGAGAGAGAGTGGACAAGCAGGGAATCTGCTTTGCCTTTGTGGTAATTTTAATATTGTTTAGATTTTCTTGTCAGTCTTGTTGGTCTCAGTGTCCTCCAGAAATCATGCCACCCGCCATATCTGGTGAAATAAACCACTGGTGGAGACAAATGCGGTTTCGCCTTCAGCATAAAAAGGGATGGAACGAAATGTTGGATGAGACCTTCCTAATGCAGACCAAAAGGTGAAGAACTGTCTCTTATCAATGCAATAATTAGAAAGCACATTTGCATCGATCGTTCTTTTAGATGAGTATTTGAATATGTGCTTTAGACTTTTCTCTCATTAATAAAATAAATACACAATAAAAATAAAAGAGGTGAGAAAACAGCAGTCAAAAAGTTCTGTGATTTACCGTCATCATGCCGACTGATGAGTTTATGGTTTCCATCCAAAAAAATTTATGTGCATTTGAAAATATTGTATAAAAATGCCTAATGGAAGTATACAAAATGTATGCACACAACTGAGTAGCATAAAATTGTTATCTAACAAGCAATAAATGCTCATATGATGAAAGCACAGGTTAGCACTGTCGCCTCACAGCAAGAAGGTTGCTGGTTCAAGTCCTGGTTGGGCCAGTTGGCATTTCTGTGTGGAGTTTACATGTTCTTCCTGTGTTGGTGTGGGTTTCCTCCGGGTGCTCCGGTTTTTCCCACAGTCCAAAGACGTGCGCTGTAGGTGAATTGGATGAACTATATTGTTCATAGTGTATAAGTGTGTGTGTGTGTGTGAGAGAGAGAATGAGTTTGTTTGGGTGTTTCCCAGTACTGGGTTGCAGCTGGAAGAGCATCCATTGCTGAAAACATATGCTGGAATAGTTGGCGGTTCATTCTGCTGTGACAACCTCTGATAAAGCCGAAGAAAAATGAATGAATGATCATGAATGAATGAATTAGCATGCTCATCAAAACGTAATGTGATTTTGATTAAACATAGTGTAATCGAACGACATTATTGAACAAACCATTGGACTTGATTACATTGCACAACATCTGAAATGTTGTATTGGTCATTCTAAAATCCCTCAGACAAAGTCTGTCATCAAGTGGTTTGGTATTATTACCTCCCAGAACTGTGGTTGAGCGACTGCGCTCCCAAAAGCCAGAGCACATTCACTGTGTTTCGCCATTATCTTAAGAGGTGCAAGTAATTCATAACAAAAAAAGCACAATGGCTTCTCCTACCGCTGCAAACTCTTTTTGATATTTGGCTCTTTGACTCGTTGAATGGAAACATGCTTTATTTGCAAATATTTTATGCAAATGTGATATTCCAGTTTTGTTGCATTAAATCTAATTTAGCATCTTTGGATGGAAACATAGCTACAGAACATGTCTTTCAGAATTATCTTGATGTAGAAGCATTTATTTTATGTATCTCAGAATGGAAAAGAGCATAGAGCAATAACATAGCTTTTAATTCAGTCTAAATTGACTATAAAAAATTATAAAGAAGTTGTAAAGAAAAAAATGATTATAAAATGTAAATAGCAACACATCTCATTGCAAACAGTATTTAAGGTAAAGCATGTCCTAATTTCCGCTGTAGTAATTTATCTCTATGTTCTGTCTGCAGAGTAAACGACATCCCCCTGTTTTCCGCCACTAAGGAGAACAATGCAGCCTGTATAAAGAAACTGCTTGACTGTTCATCTACTGATATCTTTGAGAGAGGTAAATAGCACTTTTTGCCATTATTTACTGGGACACAAAATGAGATTTGAAATAAGCAGGATACATGTGGCAAAAATGCACAGAAATTAAGACAAATGCCACAAATTTAAAATAAGTGGAAAGAAAAATGTCCTTGCACTGTCGATATAAATTATCATGGCTGTTGTGATCAAAGTGAAATGTGAAAATGACTTTAGAGTGTCAATTCATTGCATCATATGTTTTTACACCTTATGTCTGTGCATGTTGCATCAGATTTCTTTGAACTTTTTTGCAGTGATCATAATCAATTCAAACATTTCCACTGAATTAATGAATGCAATAGCCAATCAGAGTGCATAGCACACTGACAGAATATTCACCATGACAGCTCTTTGAGAGATTTATATTTTTAGAGCTATGGGACTGCATATTTCAGTATATGTGTCTGCCTGGGCTACCTTGCAGAATGGCTTAACACTAATGTACTAAACTATTTGTGTCTGGGCTTCTTTGCAGACAAGCTTAAAACTAGTATACTAGACTCTGTGTAACCCAGCGGGTCCTACACCAACCAACCCGCTCCGTGCTGGGTTCGAACCGGCGACCTTCCGCATGGAAGTCGGTTGCTCTAAGAAGGAGGCTAAAGGCCATGGCTTCTAGCATCTGTTGCTAGAGCACCTTTAGAGGTCAGAGGAGTGAGGTTTACCTGCACAGCACTTACTAGCTGGCCTCCGTTACACTCACTGCCTTAAACCTCACTCCTGTCCGGGTCACGGCACCAACATAACCCCGCTGGACCTACACCACGCAACCCGCTCCCGAGCTGGTATCGAACCGGCAACCTTCCGCATTGGGAGTCGGTTGCTCTAACAAGGAGGCTAAAGGCCATGGCTTCTAGCGTCTGTTGCTAGAGCACCTTTAGAGGTCAGAGGAGTGAGGTTTACCTGTACAGCACTTACTAGCTGGCCTCCGTTACACATGTGTGCCTGGGCTACCTTGCCATAAGGGTTAGCACTAGTGACTTAGGGCTTACTTACACTATGCTATCCGAACCGTGCCTAGGTCCGTTACCCCGATCATTTGAGAAGTGTGAGTGCTCTGAATCAGGCTCAAGCACGGTACACTTGGGCGGCCCTGGCCCGGTTGGAAGAGGTGGGCCAGAGCGCGGTTCACTTGGGCTCTGGCGCAGTACGCTTACAGTGTGAGTGCAAGCGTGCCTAAGCCCAAAACTGAAAGCGAGAGGTGACTTTTAAGGGACTGTATCATATAGATTAATTAATCATTCGTACTGTTTAATGAACGCAAACTGTTGTAGATTATTAAAGACGCAAATCTCTCACTGCACGTCAGCTGCGCCTTCAGCAAACCTCCTAATTCCTGCAGCACGAGAACTTTACGATTGTTTATGAGCGTCAAAAGTGGCTGATCTGTTCGGCGAAATATTTGACTGCGTGTCACCACATATCAAACAACTTAAACGATATAACTAAGGAAATCTCCACTGTGCTGAGCGAGAACGCTTACCGAGGAGCGCATCATCGATGACGTAAGAGCGCCCAGGCCCGAATGTAATGTGAGTGCGGGCCGTCGGGGGAGACAGGAGGGGGGACAAGCGTGCCTTGGCCTGGTTCAAGGCAACTGTACATAGTGTGAGTACAGCCTTAGGCTAAGCCACTTTCCAACTATCGGCCCTCCTGTAAATTTTCTTTCTATTTCAAATATTTCCCAAATGATGTAAAGCAGAGTAAGGACATTTCCCCATTATTTCCTATAATATCTTATCTTCTGGGCTGCGCAGTGGGTAGCATGTTCGCCTCACAGCAAGAAGGTCGCTGGTTCGAGCCTCGGCTGGGTCAGTTGGCGTTTCTGTGTGGAGTTTGCATGTTCTCCCTGTGTTTGTGTGGGTTCCCTCTGGGTGCTCTGGTTTCCCCCACAAGTCCAAAGACATGCGCTATAGATGAATTGGGTAAGCTAAATTGTCTGTAATGTATGTGTGTGAATGAGTGTGTATGGATGTTTCCAAGTGATGGGTTGCAGCTGGAAGGGCATCCGCTGCATAAAACATATGCAGGATAAGTTGGCAGTTCATTCCACTGTGGTGACCCCGGATTAATAAAGGGACTAAGCGGAAAAGAAAATGAATGAATTAATGAATCTCATCTGGAATTTTTAAATTTTTTTTTTTATTTTAAGGTCAAAATTATTAGCCCCCTTAAGCTATTTTTTTTTTCAATTGGCTACAGAACAAACTAGTTTTATACAATGATTTGCCTAATAATATAACTTGCCAAGTTAAACTACTTAACCTAGTTAAAAGTTTAAATGTCACTTTAAGCTGAATACTAGTATCTTGAAACATATCTAGTGACATATTCCCCCGGTTTCACAAACAAGGTTTAAGGCTAGTCAAGATTAAATTGCATGTTTGAGCGATTTCAACTCAAAAAACTTGCAGTGAGATGTCTTAAAATACGTCAGTGTCATTTTTTTGTCTCCAGGTGCACACCAGGAATATATTTTTCTAAGGCCATTTTATAAATGTGGCTTAAATAGCCTAATTTATCTAAGGCCTAGTCCTGGCTTAATCTAAACGCTGTTTGTGAAACTGGACCATTAAGTACTGTTATCATGGCAAAGATAAAAGAAATCAGTTATTATAAATTAGTTATTAAAAGTATTATGCTTAGAAATGTGTTGAAAAGGGGCAGCATGGTGGCTCAGTGGTTAGCACCGTCAACTCACAGCAAGAAGGTCGCTGGTTCAAGTCCTGGCTGGGCATTACTATGTGGAGTTTGCATGTTCTCCCTGTATTCGCATGGGTGCTTCGGTTTCCCCTACAGTCCAAAAACATGCTGTATATTGGATTTAGTATATTGGATTAAGTAAATTGGCCATAGTGTGTGAATAAGAGTGTATATGGGTGTTTCTCAGCACTGGGTTGTGGCTGGAAGAACATCCGCTGCGTAAAACATATTCCCGAAATAGTTGGACCCCTAAATAAGGGACTAAGCCGAAGAAAAAAGAATGGGTGTTGACAAAATCTTTTCTCCGTTAAACTTAATAATTCTGACCTCAACTGTATATATTCCACACCATATATATATAAGTGGAAGGCAGCCAGGCAACAGAGTGGCAACATAATGTGCATGTGCCCTACGAGTTCAGCACGGTTGTTTTACCATGCCTAGAATTCCAGGCTGAGAATAATTAATAACATTTACAATGGTCCCCGCACGATAGTGAACAAGCAGCTTTATATGACTTTGTGTGCCTGGGCTACTTTACAGACAGGCTTTACATTAGTGTATTAGACTATGTAGTAGTCTTTAGCGCTAGACACTTATTTGACTGTGCATTTGGGTTACCTTGCTCAAGCCCAAGCAGCAAATGTTTTAAAATGGTGAATATTTGAAATACAATGGGTTATTTGTCACTAATGCAATGTGCAGCTGGACTTATCCAAACACATTAGCATAACTTAATGGACTAATTGAACTAATTTGAACCCTTGAGTTCGTTGGACAAGACAAATTTTTAAGCAGCCGAGTATGACATTACAAAGTCAATAGCAGTTCATCCTTTGCTTTAGAACATGTATTTAAAAAAAAAAGATGTTAATGTTTAAATACATAAAAGTTGTAATCATGGAGCCTGAATTGAAATTTATGAATGCTTACTTATAACAGTAAGCAGATTAACAGCAAATGGATTAAACTTAAGGCTTATCTTCACATGTCTTTAATGCTGTTTTTAGAAAGCTATCCCAAAAATGTAATGTAGATTGCTATTGCAAACAATACAAGGTATTTAAATGTTAAGGAGCAAGCCCATTGGCTGCTCACCTGTGCCTTATATAACAATATGGTTGGAAGCAGATTGGATAGAACTTATAGCCTACGTTTCATGGCAGTTTCATGACAGAACGTTGCTTTAATGTCTAAATATCTAACATTGCACTGAATGATGAATAAAGATTGTAAATGTGGGTCTAACACTGTGTGTGTTTGTTGCAGGTGAGCTTGGAGAGACAGCTCTGCATGTTGCTGTGATGAATGATAACTTTGAAGCAGCTGTGGCTTTAATGAATGGAGCCCCTGAGCTCATCAATGAGCCCATGACATCTGAACTCTACCATGGTCATTATTAGAAACAGACACTTCCTCAAACAATTAAATATGACTGTTCACACTGTAAGATCTCAAGCATGTGTGCTCTGATTGACAGGTTTAACAGCCCTTCACATCGCTGTGATTAATCAGAATCCTAACTTAATGTGGGAGATGATAAAAAGAGGAGCTGATGTGACGACACCCAGAGTCACAGGAATGTACTTTCGCAAAAGAAGAGAAGGCCTGTTTTACTATGGTAAGACATATTCTTCTATTGTGTTAATCAATTTTAGCTATTGTTTGTATGGTCCCACTTTGTTAGCTACTATATGGTACATGCATGGAAAAAAGAATAACCATTAGGTATAATGTGCATATTGTGGTCATGTTGTATTGCAAAATATTGTTGAAGTGGGATACTGTTAAGTTAAGCAACAGGTGGTTTACTGGAATTGGTGGATTTAAAGGTGGGTTAAGTGGAGTTTGTAGGGTCAGCAGTGTAATTATAGATTTACTGAACTGTAATTACATGCAGAAGGACATTATACAGCAGTGGCCTAAATGTTTGGAGGGGACATTTGGGTAATATTTGCTTTTAATGACCGTTAAAAATTAAGTGACAGCTTAAAAAAATATTTGCTAAATAAGAAACAAAATATGTCTGGAAATAAATTACACACTTACTCCAATAAAATATTATATACACTCACCGGCCACTTTATTAGGTACACCCTATTAGTACCGGGTTGGGCCCCCTTTTGCCTTCAGAACTGCTTTAATCCTTCGTGGCAGAGATTCAGCAAGGTACTGGAAATATTCCTCTGAGATCCATGATGCAAATCTCCCGTTCCACCACATCCCAAAGGTGCTCTGTTGGATTGAGTTCTGGTGATTGTGGAGGTCATTTGATTACAGTGAACTCATTGTCATGTTCAAGAAACCAGTCTGAGATGATTCACGCTTTATGACATGGCGCGTTATCCTGCTGGAAGACGCTATCAGAACATGGTTACACTGTGGTTATCATAAACAAATGAAATGCAGAACACTGTTTTACACTCTCTATGCACAGCTGCAAAATATACTTAGAAAACAGAGCAACATCAGTATGTTTTAGTAGTACAAACAGCCAAGAAATAAATTTTCCCAGGCTGGACATCACTTTGGATGAACAACGTCTACTTTAAAAGTGCATAATATTTAAAATTTTATGTAATTTATTAGATAGAAGTTAACACATTGTGAAGTGTGTTCATTTTTTTTTAAATGTAAACATTTTATTATAATAATGTGTCATTTTTTCATATTCAATTTTGTATTCAATATTTTTTTCAAACAATATTTTGGTTTGGTTTTAGTCTAAAAGATAGGGACCTCAACACCCACGCAACATAAATTCGAAATGATGGTGATTTGCATATGTTTATTAATCCTTCGAATCACTGCTTTCAAATCTGTGTTTGAAACACGCAAAGATCGAGAAAGAGATTCAGACTTTAGGTTTTTGAGTTAGTTATAAAGTTAAAAACAGTCAAATAACACAGAAGCACTGGGATAACAGTTTATAGTCTAGATAAAACCACTGATGTTTATGGTGAAGATTAAAATCACCGTCATATGCATTTACCTTGACGCTCAAAAATGAAAGTCGTAGGCAGCATTACATTATTTAACCAATAGGTGGCTATAAAAAATATACCACAGAATAACTCTTCAAAAATGATCCATCTAGCAATGAAACCAATGGCGTAGTGGACGGTAGATTTTTCACAGAATATTTTACAATTTTTTTTTATTCAGTTGATTTCTTCTTTTTATTTTTAATGAAATTACAGCTTCTAAGTTCTGTTTGTTAAAACCAAAAGCTTTTCTGTTTTTGTAGTAAATGAAAAGCAAATTACATTTGTCTCCTCCCCTTTTTGGCTGACCCGAAAAATGGTCTGATCCGTGACTAAAAAACTATAATGTTATCCGAACCGTGAGATTTGTGATCTGTTACACCACTAAACATAACACTAAAGTTTCCAGTCAGTGGCAGCAAGTTGAAAATTCTAACATTTAACTTAGAAATCAAGCAAATGACTGCACATGTGCTTTAACAAAACTTTATTCTTGCTTGTGTGATATTGCTAAATTATTAATATTATAAATTATATATTATAAAATATTATTATAGACGATATATTTCACATACATATCAGGAGAGTTTCATCAGTTTCTCATGGAAATGAATACATTTTGTGTGTTTAGGTGAACACATTCTGGCATTTGCAGCCTGTGTGGGTAATAAAGACATCATGTCCATGCTGATAAAAGCTGGGGCTAATATTCGGGCTCAAGATTCCCGGGGTAAGAAAAATGACCCTGCTTGCAAAATTATTAGTTGTCTTACTCCCAATGTGAGATACACATTTGCATGGTTGTAACTCTTTGTCCCTCACGAACAGGCAACACCATCCTGCACCTGTTGGTTTTGCAGCCCAATAAAACAACTGCATGTCAGATATTTGACTTCTTGCTGGCTCAGGATGCAGAACAGGACTCCAGTCTTCCTCTAGACATGGTCCCAAACTACAAAGGCCTCACACCATTCAAACTCGCTGCGAGAGATGGCAACGTTGTGGTGAGAGAGAGATTTTTGAATGGTTTTCTTCCAAGAATATGCCTCTTATATGTCACATATAATACTGCAACAGTTATATATTGTGCATTGTTGCACAGGTCTTCCAGCACTTGGTCAACCGCAGAAAGGTTGTTCAGTGGAGTCTGGGACCAGTGTCTTCCTACCTTTATGACCTGACAGAGATCGACTCCAGGGTGGATGAACACTCAGTGCTTGAGATTATTGCCACCAGTCACAAAAAAGAGGTTTGTCAGCAAATGGTTAACAAATGGTAATAATAAACGTTTACAAAGCGATGTAATACTTTTGAAAATCATGGTCACAATATATATATATATATTCTGTGTGTGTGTGTGTGTGTGTGTGTGTGTGTGTGTGTGTGTGTGTGTATATATATATATATATATATATATATATATATATATATATATATATATATATATATATATATATATATATATATATATATATATATATATATATATATATATATATATATATATATATCTATCCATGCTCAATATCCGATGGACAGAAAGTGATACAATTTTTTGTAAATTGTTAAAATATTGGTGTCTGTGATGCAGCAGCTCCAGAGACTGATGTGTACACCACGATTTTATATAAAATTCACTGTAATGTGTGATATGACTAAAAAGTGGTCATAAACATATATCTTTTTAATTCAAACGAGTAGAGGCTTGAACCTGGAAACAGTATTCAATACATCACGGCTTAAAAAATAAGCTTGTAAATCATACAAATTGACCTAAAGGCCTTCATTCTTCTTCAAAACACAAATTAAAATATTTCAGATGGAATCCAAGAGCTCTCTAGAGCATGCAACCTTCAAAGTCCAGAAAAGGAACCAAAAACACTGGAAAAACATTCCATGTGACATCAGTGGTTCAACTGTAATCATACGAAACTCAAAGAACACTTTTGTGCGTGACTTTGTTCGTTTTGTCTTCTCTTCCTCATGAGGTCATCATGGTTGGCGTTTGCTACTTGCATTACGATGTATTACCATTATGGCACCTGTCCACCGGTCATTTTTTGTGCTGCAGAAAGACAAGCACTATTCTAAAAACGCTTTTAAAAATGCAGATCGAAGAGAAAAATGCACACTCCAGTGCCTTGATACTTTTAAAAACGCAGTGCTTCCATTGAAAACAACAGAAAAAAAGAACAGTGCTCGTGTTTTTGCAGTGCAAAAACACTTTGGTGGACATGCACCTTTAGGGGCCAATCACACCAATCGTGCTTTTGTCGGTGAGAGGCACCTTTTTTAAATGATTTACTAATGCCCGGGAGCGTTTTGCGCACTGCTGACGCGCCCTGTGCATCTTGCATTTTACTGTAACCGCCTGCTGCGCCTCGCGTTTTTGCCGTTGTGCGATATGTGCTTGCAGTTGAAAAAAGTCAACTCTGAGCAGAAAGGCACGTTACGTCAGTCGGGTCTTTTTTATTCTCCAATCAAATAAAAGCAGAGGTAGGGGTTCTGTTGAGGTGACAGCAGTGTTTGTGTTGTCAAGACAACTACGGAGACAGAAGATAGAGGAGAGACTAGAAGTTGCTGTTTTGAGTTATCCAGAGCTGTATGACTTCATAAATCTTAAATATCACAATATTATTAAACATTACAATTATAACAATATCAACAGCAGCACTCACGCGCAATACTCAGCTGATTCAGTTGTTGCCTAGCGACATAAAAAGGCATTGCAGTGCGCCTCACGTTTTTGGAACGTAAAAGCGCGTTCGGTGTGATCGGCCCGTTACTGTATGTTCACACCGAAGGCGGGGAGAGCATCAAAGTAGCCAGAAGTCATTCATTTTCAATGGGCGGCACGGCGCATCTTTGCAGGTGTGGGCGTCGAGGAGGGTTGAAATCAAGTCAGCTTTATGGTAATGGGCTATAAGACGGTTCAGCGACAACAAATCGAAATATAAAAGTCCACCGCTTGAGAGGATTTAGAGAGCACAGGCCTGTGAATCAAGGGTTTTAATATTGCGGTTGCAAGATTTCCAGTTATTTATGATGTTTTCTTACAGGGACATAAGTTGAAAAAAAAATACTGGCGAGTTACTGATGCGAATTAATGTTATATATGATTTTTCTACAACAGGAAACTCATGATAACTATAACGACAGTACAAAACAGTATTGCTGCTTCAGAATATTTCAGACATATGGACACATATTGGACAACTTGGTCTTCCATAGTTAAATGAATTTAATAAAAGTCGCGCAACATTTTTGAGCCAGAAAGCACTTTGACGCTCTCGCCACCTTCGGTGTGAATGCACAGTTACAGTCAGCAGCACAACATAGCATTGTATTGGCTGTAGTGAATGTGCACCTTAATTTGTCATGGAAAAGTAGACAGCTGATTTTACAGGGATTTCTGGTCGTATTGACATTCTTCCAAATATCTTCTTTTGTGTTCAGCAGAACAAAGAAATTTGACCATGAGTAAACAATAACAGAATTGACATTTTTGGGTGAACTAACCCTTTAAGAAAGCACTGTATGTGATTTGTTTGTCTCAGGCCAGAAGAATTCTTGAGTTGACTCCAGTGCGACAGCTCATCACGCTCAAGTGGAATCTGTATGGGAAACATTACTTCAGGTGCTATGCAACCCCATAAAAAACACAGCAATTTGTTTTAAATAATTTATTTTATAAACTTTTTTATTAATAACATTTTATTAAAAACTATCTAACCTACAGATATTTTCAGTTTCAGATTAAATGAGAATAATTGAATATATGAATATTTTTAATAATATAATTTACAAATGCGGGCTATTTAATCGTTACTCAGCAATCTATATTATTTTAATGTCTTTTCTTTATAAATTCCTAAATCGTATACCAGATAAACACATACAAATTGTGATTTGTCTGTTTTCAGGTCAATCAGTTTATTTTTCACATTGAAAATTAGCTAGTGGTGGGCAAAGATTAATCCAAATAAAAGGTGGTTTTGACATAATATATGTTTGTGTGTGTGTGTTTTATACATTTATTTTGTATATGTGATACAAACACATACATAAGAACAAAGCTTTTGTCACATAGATATTTATATTTCGATATAATTTGTATCATTTACATATATATTTTACATCTAAATATAAATACATATTTTCTAAAATATATGCAAGCATGTGTGTATTTATATATACAAAAAAATATATATATAGCATGCTCACATGTGTCGAAAAATATATATTTTGGATAACATTAATTGCAATTAATCTTTTCCCAGCACTAAAAATAACATTTATCTTTATTCAAATCAACTTAAATTGCAGTAAAGCACTCACTTTAAGCAGATCACAGTCAGCAATTTTTGTGTTTAAAAGACATTTAATAGAAAAAAAAAACTTTGGCTGCCAGTGAAAATTGAATAAACGTCCATATTGAACAATTATCCAAAATACTGTAGACTAATCATCAAATATTCAGGAATTAATGACTAAATGTGAAGTCTGTCTAATCTCTCTATTAGATTTTGACCTACAGCCAAAATTTTGCCTTGTTTCAGCCAAGATGTCTAAGTGTAGACGTCTGTGAGATTTAGACACTAAATTGCTTAACACATTGTCATTGTTGTCATTGTTGTTCAATAGCTTCGAGCTTTTCCACATATTCAGCATTTTTTCCTGATTTTATCACATTTACAGCAGCCTGTTTATCATTTCAGCAGAACTGATGATGTTGCTCTGTTTACAGGTCATTGATGGTGATCTACCTGGTGTACATTAGCATATTCACTGTGTGCTGTATAAACCGCCCCCTGAAGGACATTCCTGCGAATTACACCAAAGCAGACAACGACCACACCATAAAAGTCAAAAAAACCTTCAAGGTGTGAAATGTTACGGCTTATTATTACATTATTGTGCACTTGTGTCTGAGTATCTGACCCCTCTCTTTGTGTTTAGGAGAGCTATCAGACATATACAGATCAACTGCGTCTAATTGGAGAAATAATCAGTCTCATTGGAGCCATCATTATACTGCTAATAGAGGTCAGCTAAATGTTCCCATACATCTCGCTCTGGCTTTAGAAACATTATGCCATCCACTTTTTTCAGCATGTTATGACTATGTTTAAAAGTATGAATTGCACTTCCAGATTGGGGAAATTCCATCCAAAATAACTGAAACAAATCATTTAGAATAATAAGGTTGTGCTACTTTAATCCATGTATTTAGTGAAAACTAAGTGAGAGGTGCATTTTTGAGTTTATTCATGAAGTGAAGTGATGGGCAAAAGTATGCTGACCCATACACAGAATTTAACTTCTCTGCATTTAACCTATCCATAATGAACACAAACACTAATTAGAGGGTAATTAGGGGTGTTAAATTTAATATACAAAAATCCTCCATAATTGACTCAACATTTAGTTAATACGAACCAATTAATAATTAACCAGTTAATATATTTTTACTGTTGGCTTCAAAGTGAGCATTTACCAAAAGTAGAACTTTTCCAAAATCTGAGGTGAAACATTGCACAGTCACAGTGGCTATTGAAGTCCTGCAAAATGTTATTCACGCTAAAACCTTTTTAAAATTATGCAAAGCACAACAGCAGCCTGTTTTCCAAATTCAGTTTTTTAGTCAGAGCAAGTAGGCATGGGCTGATATATGATTCTAACGGTATGATAACCAGATAAAAATATCATGGTTTTACAGTCTTGTGATTACTGCTCTAAAATATATTATATATTTTAAATGAGTAAAACACAAAAACTTTTTAAACAACATAATTTATTTTGAGAAACATCTAAAATACTTTAGAACAATAAACTTGTCAGGCTAAACAATTCAAATAAATCATTGACTTCTGCTGTCTTAGGTTCAAAAACACAGATTTATTCACAATTTAAAACGGCATCTTTGGATATCTTTTCTGCTGGAGTACTGTTGTCCTAAAAAAAATGTAAAAACAATCTTACATATACCGTAGGAGTGGTAGAACAAAAAATGTGGCAGTTTTAAAACCTTGACTTTTCCAAACCACTGTATACCTTAAAATTGGTTATCATTCCATGCCTAAGTGCTAGTCAGGGAATTTGATATTTGTCTTAGAGTGGGAACCCTGGCACTGGTTGTACACTACGCCCACATAAAACCCGCAACCTTCGGTTTACTGACTATCTAACCATTAGGCCAGAATAATAAGTCTAATAATTTGCTTTTTAATATTTGATAGATGAACTCTACACTGTTAAAAATTGCTGTTAATTTACGTCAAAATTTTAACAGTATAATCCTGTTATAGTCAAAAGCAGTATGTTGCTGTTTTTTTACGGTTGATGAGATGACGTAGACAAAATTTTACATTATTTTACTGTATTTTTCACACTAAGGCAAAAAAACAGCAATCAACAGTATTTTTTGAGCAGAAGACGTCAGCCATCACATGTGGATTTTCATCCTGCTTTTTACTCGGACTTAATCGGTGAGTGCACCTTTATTTTGCTCATTTTACACAAAATACACATCTGTGATTGCACATAGGCTAACTGTATGCTGATATTGTAACTGTTTTACATCTATTTTAGTGCTGAATCTGTCAATGTCCAAACTGCATCTGCATCGTAAAGTGGAGCTGGATTTCTGACACAGATATTACCTGATTACAAGGCAAGTCAGAATATGATAATTAAATATGATAGGCTAAACTCATCAAGTCAGTCTTTAAACATATGTAGCAACAAAGTAGTATTGATTTGTGTAGCATGATAAAAAAATCGTCATCTCGTTGCTAATTTTAGCTTTAGCTTTTAATAGCTACTTAATAGGGCTTCAGTGTAGGCTTTGATAAAACCTTTGATAAGCTGTGCTTGCAAATTTTACTGTTGATGGTTTGTATTGTAATGCTTTGTTGAGTACAGCTGGCTAATCGCTACGATAAACTGTTTTATATGTCCATTTCAGTGCTGAGCAAGTGAACATGCAAACTGCATCATAGGGTGGAGCTGGATTTCTGATACAGATATTGATTACTAATTACAAGGTGAGTTTAATCAAACATGATAAAGTTATTATTATTATTTTCTATATGGTATTATTGTCCTAACAACTGAAATATAATTAAAAATGTTATGCATACATTATTGTTAGTGAATTTTGTCTCTGTCCTCATTGTAACTCTTGTCTTAGGCATCTTCTACTGCACCTGATGTAGAAAAGACACTTGAACTACCTGCAGTTTCTTGACTGATACTTTTTGGTATGTATAGAACTTTATTTTATTACTTGAGCAACTAAGGGTGTTTTCTCTGTATTTTAGCAAACATGGTAAATGCTTTTGTACAAAGCAAAATACACAAATACATTAAATATTCTGCCATATTTTACTTATTTTACTTTCATTCACCTTTGAAAAACAATTTTGCTAAATTAACTAATTTACTAAATTTTAATTGTTTAACACTTTAGCTATATTGAGCATAAACATTAAGTTAAATAAATCACAAACATTGCAGCAACAATTTCACAATACACAGTAAATACATGTTGATTTCAGTGAATGTCCAGGCCAGTCCACAATCAACATTTTCAAATGCATTTGTTGTGTTAAAAGAACCAGGCTTTGAGACTACGTAAAATGATGTCAGTTTCCCTCACAATTATTTTCAACAAGGCAGTAGAAAATTAACATTTTATGTGACTTCTGACATTGTTTTTTTTCTTTGGAATGTTTAGGAGAAAACTTACTACATTTTCAATGTGGAGTACCAAGCTGAGGCTGCATGCTCATTGGAATTCATTAGATGAGGTTAGATGCTTAGATTCATATATTAATTTGTCTTCACATTCTTATTATATAAACTTTTACCCACAATAATTCTGAATGTATACATTTTTTTTTCAGGAGCTTCATTGGTATAAACCCTTAAAAAAGGCACCAGTAGAGGACACATCCTATCGAAGGGAACAGGAAAGGTCACCCACAGGAAGAATTCTGTCAACACTAAGGTTGCCAAATGGACTTTGTGAAGTGGGATGTCATATAAGTTATACCACACACACACACACACACACACACACACACACACACACACACACACACACACACACACACACACACACACACACACACACACACACACACAAATGAACAAACAAACAAGTGAACAAGCAAACAAACAAAAAAAACACACACACACACTCTTCACTAATGGCACTCATTATAGTGTGTTAGTTGCATATTTTTTTCAGGTGTTTGTTCTTGAATACCTAAACTGTTCATCGCAGTCTTCTTTATTTATTATTCACTAATTCTGTAGTTCACTTAGACGTTTTCAGAGTAACTAATTTAGTTTTTTTATTACTGTTACATAAATGTGTTTATTCAGTTGTAGTAACATCACTTGGTTATCCATAGCCACTAAAAGTGGCTTTTGTTTTCCAAAGATGTAATAAAGCACATTTTGAAGTTACACAGCATTTTGTTACATTTTCAATGTTTCAATGTGTGCATTGTATTAAACCGTGTTTTTATAACAAATAAAAAATGTATTTATACCTGCTTTCTTTGCAGTTCATTTCTCAGTATAACATATTTGTAGTTTACAGTTAAAAAATCAAATAAACATTAATTAACTGTTACTTTTGACAGTAAATTACTGTTAATGTAGAAAATAACAGCTTTATGCTGTTTTTTTAAAAACAGCAACAAACTGTAAATTTCAGCAACAGCTAGATGCTGTTAATTTAACAGTAACTTGCTGGCAACTGTGCTGCCAGTAACTTACTGTTTTTTAACGGGACAATTTTTAACAGTGTAACTCTAACTCCTCACTCTAAGTTTTTAAAAACAATGTTTTAATGGAAGTCAAAACATCTTAATGGAATTTACTCCCATAATCCACGCAAATCATCATGGAATGTAGGAAAGTTGTAGATAACATGCATCGAATGTATTGCCATTATACAAAAAACACTCATATTTGTATTTTGTTATACAGATTCCCGGTATTTTGGCAGTGGGGGTTAAACGCTTTTTTGGCCAGACTGCCCTTGGAGGCCTCTTCCATGTCACTTTGTAAGTTTTTGTTATAGGCTAAGTGTTGTCTAGTAGAATGCACTTATTATGCACATAAATGTTTTACATTATACTCAAATGATCTGTATAAAATTACATATTTAATTAATTTCTATAATTACATTAATAAGTTAACCCACCGCTAGTCTCAGCCTCAGATGTCACACCAAGCACTGCCCACGGACCTGTGGCTAAACGTCTGATGCATACGGCAAACATTTCTGGAAACATTTTAGCAGATCCTCAGTCGTCCTCTGATTTATTTATCTTGAAAACAGTTCAAGTCGAGTGTTTAGCAATTTTAATCAGTTCGCCTGGGAACAAGCTGCGATGTTTATTTTAGTCGGTGTCTACATACTGATATCCTTGATGTTTTGATAAATGGTCATTAAGCATATTGATGCGTCGTTGTTGTAAACCAGGGGTGCTCAACCCTGTTCCTGGAGATCTACCTTCCTGCAGAGTTTAGCTCCAACCCTGATCAAACATACCTGAACCAATTAATAAGGACCTGAACAGCACTTGGTAATTACAGGCAGGTGTGTTTGATATGGGTTGAAACTGTATTCTGCAGGTAGGTAGATATCCAGGAATGGGGTTGGTCACTGCTGTTCTAAACTATTAAAGATTTTAGTGAATGAATGAAGCACTGCCGGCCTGGTATTCGGTGCACATTTTCACACCCCTAAACACGACATATACTCGTCAAATAGTGTGTGTGTGTGTGTGTGGGGGGGGGGGGGGGGGTTGGGTGGTATGGGGACTTTCATCCATTAAACTGCGGTCACACTAGAGTTTAAACTTGCGAATGTGATTACACATTTTAAAAAGTGAGCGATTGGTCCATGTTTTAAATTTCTGTCCAGAGAGGTCATGTTTTGATCCTCGATTGGTCTCACGCAGTCAAGTGATGCTATTTCGCAGGTCCAAGTTCGCCGAAACTTGACGCATGACCTTGCATTTCCAGTCTGATGCATTCACGTGCGTATGAATGGAAGTCTATGGGAAGGAAAGTGCAGTGTGACCGCAGCTTTAGTCGGAGTTCTGGCTATGCAAACTAACCCACCCCTTACACCCTATCCCACTTATCCATACCACCAAACCTATTTCACCTCAGTAGCACCATAAATGTTTTGCAATACAATATGGACACAATAAGTGCATTGTACTTTTTTTTGTTGCAAGTAAAATAAAGTGGGACCAATTATCTATCTATCTATCTATCTATCTATCTATCTATCTATCTATCTATCTATCTATCTATCTATCTATCTATCTATCTATCTATCTATCTAAATTAGTTTGACTGCATGCATTCACTCAAACTTTCATTTCATTTCAGGATCAGCTACGCTTTGCTGGTTTTGCTTTTGTGTGGGCTGCGAGTCACTGGAATACAAGGAGAATTGATTCCGATGGCTTTTTCTCTGATTCTTGGCTGGTTCAGCCTTGTGTACTTTGCCCGAGGTTTTGAGATGCTGGGACCTTACGTCATTGTGATACAGAAGGTGGGGTGATTCTCTGGTTTTAAGATCAACCATCAATGTAATATGCATTTTTTAAATAAAATATGGATGTTGTTTTGCAGTCAATATTTGGAGATATAACAAAGTTCATGTGGTTGTCCATCATCTTCCTCATTGGATCTTCTGCTGGTTAGTTTTACACATTTACACTGTATTCATGTGAAGTGCTGGGTAGATTAATAAGAAGCTGTAGTATGTTTCTGATTCTAAATTGCTTGCCAAAATTAGTAATGCAGTCTATTTCATAAAATAGTTGATTTTGTTTCTTTATGCTGATTGATCAACAGCTTTATTCACAACACAGCACAGAGACCTTAAAGGGTTAATTCACCCAAAAAAGAAAATTACGATATTAATTATTTACCCTTGTGTTGTTCCAATCCCCTGTGACCTTTGTTCATCTTCAGAACACAAATTAAGATATTGTAAATTAACTCTGAGGCCTCTATGATCCTCCATAAACTGCAATAGTCCCAATACTTTTCAATTCCAGAAAAGGAACAAAAACATTGCAAAACCAGTGGTTCAACAGTAATAATACAAAGCTCCAAGAACACTTTTGTGTACCAAAAAAAAAATTCTTGCATGTCAGATTGGGTTGACACGTACTATTGGCAATACGACTTATTTGCCATTAGAGTCAGCACCACACACCAGCGTCATATTGCCTGTAGCAAATGTGTACCCTGACCTGAGGTTTTTAAAAAAAAGTATTTGACACAAAAGTGTTCTTAGAGCTTTGTAAGATTACAGATAAATGACTGAAATCACAATGTTTTTGCCGATGCTGTTTATGGAGAGACCGACAGCTCTCGAATTTCATCTAAAATATCTTAATTTATGTTGTGAAGATGAACAAAGGTCTCCGGGGTTTGAAACAACATGAGGGTGAGTAAATAATAACATAGTTTTCATTTTTGGGTGAACTAACATTTAACTTAGTTATGCTGTGTATCACTGCTCCCCACTCTTAGCAACTAACTTTAGCAAAAAAATTAATTAGTTAAAAAAAATATTTAAAAAGGTTTATTATTTATGTAACAAAGTGTGAGTGACCATTGTCCACTTTTGATTTTAAGAGCACGTCCCTCCCTTGGTCAAAGTCTTTTCATAAGGTAGATGCTGTGATGTGTGCATATCTGTGACCTTGTTACCTAATGTAATGATATCTAATGTAATGTGTATTCATATAGCGCATTTATTGTGTATGGCCATACACCCAAAGCACTTCACAATCATGAGGGGGTCTCTCCACACCACCAACAGTGTGTAGCATCCACTTGGATGATGCGATGGCAGCCACAGGACAATGGCGCCAGTGCGCTCGCCACACACCAGCTATTGGTGGAGCGGAGAGACAGTGATACAGACAATTCGGTGGATGGGGATGATTGGGAGGCCATGATGAGTAAAGGTCAATGGAGGGAATTTGGCCAGGACACCCCTACTCTTTACAAGAAGTGCCATGCAATTTTTAATGACCATAGAGAGTCAGGACCTCGGTTTAACGTCTCATCTGAAAGACAGTGCCCACTGACAGTATAGTGTCCCCTTCACTTACTGGGGCATTAGGACTCACACAGACCACAAGATGAGTGCCCACTGCTGGCCTGTCTAACACCACTTCCAACACCAACCTAGTTTCCCATGTGGTCTCCTATTCAGGTACTGACCTGACTCAGCCCTGCTTAGCTTCAATGAGTAACTGATCTTTGAGCTGCAGCGTGATATGGCCATCTAAAAAAAATTTAGGATGATTCTAAGGACCCATTCACTTTAGGAGCCACAGGAGTTACTATTAGGGGGCCCAATTCATCCAACACCTTGCCAGAGAACCGCCGCCTCATCATGATGGAGGGGTTTGAGTGCCTGAATGATCCTAGGAGCTATGTTGTTGGAGGCTAAATGCCCATGTTAGGGTCTCCCAAAGCAAAATGCTTCTTTGTGACAGGACAGACTAAGACCTTTGACATGGGACCACCCTCCTGTAGACCAATGCATTGTGGAACTGGGGGTGGTTAAAGGTAGGGCCATGACCACCTGATTCCTGGATAAAGAAACCTGTTCTTGGGACAAAGAATATCATCTAACTTGGTGGAAGGAACCTGAGTTTGTGTGGGAGGTTGAATGGTATGCACTTGAGATAGTCAGGCTCACCTCCATGCACAGTTGGGCTCTGTAACTTAAATTCTTAAGAAGAGCTGGACTCAATTCTTCTCTAGATTTGCTCACAGTAAAAGATGTTGAGCTGGTTTGAGCTTTCTTATATCTCCCCAGCTTATCAGTAGTCACCACAGCGGAATGAACCACCAACTTTTCCGACATGTTTTATACAGCAGATACCGTTCCAGCAGCAACCCAGTAATGGGAAACGTCCATACACTTTCACATTCACACACACTCGCATACACTACGGCCAATTTAGTTCATCCAATTCACCTATACCGCATGTCTTTGGACTGTGGGAGAAACCAGAGCAACCAGAGGAAACCCATGTGAACACAGGGAGCTTATCCACCATATTTTTGAATTTGTCCCATTGAAAAATTCCCATTCCCTCCCTGTGCCTTTGGGTCAGGATATAGGTCTCTCACTGTACTTTGTGCTTATGGGTTAAACAACAGTGCAGAGTACCTGGGCTTCTTGGAGTCCCTGGGAGGGGTTCTGGAAGATGCTCCAACTCATCTATTGGGGGACTTCTGAGCTGGTCACAGTTTGCAACAAACAACATGTTAAAGCATAAGGGTGTCCATAAGAAGAGGGGTCTGGCTGCAGAAATTGGAGCAGATTCAATCTGAGCTGCATGCAATGCTTTTTAATGCGCTCACCTAACCCCACCCCTCACAGTGATGTCACTAGCTCCATTGAGTGCATTGTGTCTGACATTGCATCTCTGAGTGATGCGATCTCAGCTTGTATCATAAAAGACTGCATCCAGATACTATTGTCCATAAGTGCACATGGCAACAGGATACCCTTGGCTGGAGGTTGATGATCGACTTTGTGGTTGTTTCATGTGATCTCCAACCATATGTCTTGGACACTTGGCTAAAGAAAGGAGCAGAGCTGCCAACTTTCAACAAGAAAACCAGCATGTCCACTCTGCTTTGTTTCAGAGATGCACTACATTGTCTGATTTGCTAAAAAGTATTTCAAAGGGTGTCCTAGTGGCAGACACAGAAAGATACCTTTGTAATAAATCACTCATTATTTCAAACCAGTGCAATGTGCATTGCAATATATTGATCGTTTTAATATATTGCACAGCCCTACAATGATCTGCTGCAAGGAGATGTGTTTTCAGTCATTGTAGTAAATTGTGATTGACAACACAAAGTGGTTATACTTGATCATTCAGTGCTTTTTAGAGGTCACATCTTCAGATGTCTTTGGTTCAATTGTGTTTTGGAAATTTGGTTTTCAGTGGTCTATGTCTGCATGGTGCAAATCGAGGTTTAGGTTTGCAATGGTCAATCACATCAGGCTTTGTTTTAATTTAACCAAAACTGCCAAGTGTTATTCTGAATTCTCAAATATGAATCACGTATAGTCATACTACCCAGCACTGTATGTTTGTGAATCTGTAACCTAAATAACAACTTCCTTGTTTTCCTGTGCAGCCTTGTGGATTTTCTACATGACTCAGGAACCCTTAGCTCTTCCGCAGTACCGCTCGTTCCCCATCACCCTCTTCTCTCAGTTTGAGGTGAGCGTCGGTCAGATTGATTTGCCAGTGGACCACACACTCTTCACCCATCCAGTGGTGTATTGGACCCACGTCTGCTTCAGCTTGATCTCTAACGTCCTCCTGTTTAATCTCCTGGTCGCCATGATGAGTGACACTCAGTGGAGAGTAACTCAAGAACGTGATGAACTCTGGAGGACGCAGGTTAGTAGTTTAGCTACTTCAGTACCAGAGCAACTATCCTGGAAGTAGGAAGAGGTTACAGTTGGCCTCTCTTTTCATAGGTGGTGGCCACTACTCTGATGCTTGAACGAAAGTTGCCACAGCGACTGTGGCCAAGACTGGGTGTCTGTGGTCTGATGTTTGGGCTTGGAGAGCGCTGGTATCTTCGGTAAGATCACAGTAAATCACAATAATTATTAAAATATATTTCAAATTCATTGTACATATAAAAGAACAGTGACAATGTTACCATTGGCTTCAATTTAAAAACAAGTTTTGCTAGTTGATGAATACTAATAAGAGCTTAAGCATTTAAAGCAAAAGATGACACTTTTAAATGTGGTATTAAAAGTATACACATGCCTCTAAGCCGTCTTTTTACTGCACACGACATTTGGACACAACTATTGAAATATGTCCCCTTGTGGGTGTCGCACAGAATTTTCAGTTTTGTCTTGCACCATGGGAGAGAAGATGGATTCTCTCGGTGTCCGAAATAAAGGAGTGAATGAATGAATGAATTAATTAATTAATAAATTAATACAAGAAACTCATAGACCACTTTTTTCTGATTTGAAAAATCTATTTCTCATCTCGCACTCACGGATCTGCTTGGACAACACTGAAACACATCACATCCGGTTTAGTCGCAGGAGTCAAATATTTTTGGACATTTGGACACGACTGCCGGAATATGCCCCCTTGTGGCAGTCGAACAGAATTTTCCGTTTTGTTGTGCACTATGGGAGGAAAGCTGTTCTCGCAATGTCCAAGTGCAAAGCAACAGCCTTTATTCCCCGTGCGTTCACCATGGTTGAATAAATTAATAGAAACTCATAGACCGCTAAACATTTTGGAGGGAATGTGAAGACAACATAAAATAATATTTTTTTATTATTCATTTATGAATAGAAATGTTTTTTTTTTATATATAGACTTTATTTCTGATTCAAAAAATAACGAAAAAAAACTATTATTTCTCATCTCGCCTGAACGGACATGCATGGACAACACTGGAATACATCACATCTGGTCGGCCTGTCGCATACAGTCTTATCGCAGGAGTTCAAATATTTCAACGTATCCGCAGCTCAAATCGAATTTTGATTTCGAATTTTCGATTTCGAAACCGAATTTTTCGCTTACAGAGGTGATCGGAACTCGCAGCTCCCGGACTACTCTCCATTGGAAATGAATGACTTCCGGTCTGTCGCTTGTCGTGTGCTGTGAAAAGGAGGCTTAACGGATCCGCAGCTCAAATCGGATCCGAATTTTCCCCATACGGAGATGATTGGAACTGTGCGCAGCTCCCGAACTACTCTCCATTGGAAATTAATGACTTCCGGTCTGTCGCTTGTTGTGTGCTGTAAAAAGGAGGCTTAACGGATCCGCAGCTCAAATCGGATCCAAATTTTCCCCATACGGAGATGATTGGAACTCCGCACAGCTCCCGAACTACTCTCCATTGGAAATGAATGACTTCCGGTCTGTCGCTTGTTGTGTGCAGTGGAAAAGCGGCTTTAGGCTATTTTGTCTGAAAAAAAAAACATGGATTTGGACCACTTCTCTACAGCTGCTTTCATACTGTCAGGCCAAATCATACTGCATGAGTATCCAATTCAAAACCGACTATTTTAAATACTGAAATTGCTCAGAGTGCCTGGCACACATGTTGGAAGTTAACCTAGCATTATTTTCATAACTAGCGAAATGTTCAGGTGCTACGTAATATCATTGTGCCTGCTGCAGCCATGGTACAGCAGCTAAGATCCTTGATTATTATACAGGAATGTGTACACAAGCATTCATATCAAATTAAGCACTTAAACTTGCAGCATTTAACTAATTCACTATATATTATGATTTTAGAGTGGAGGATCGCAATGACACAATGGCCCAGAAGTTGAAACGCTACGTCGATGCATTCTCAAAAGATGTAGAAGCACCCAAAGAGGAGAAACCTTCTAAGAGTGATGGAGAGCAAAGCATTACCGAGAGCAACAAAGAAAAATCGAAGAAATCAAAACAGTATTGGAGTCTCATTCGCAAGAGTATAGAGTGTGAAAAGGAAGAATGTGTGGATTGCCCAAATTTCAAGTTTCTCTAAAAAAGCGCTCAGGATTTAGTAACATTTAAGAGATTCCTAGTATTAAAGGGGTTTCTGTTAAGTTATTCTGAATTATCTTAGTGTTGTATAATATGCAAATATATAGGTGTGCACCATCAATACTGGTAAATATAAAGGTGGAAGTTTAATTAAAAAATACAAACAAAAACATATCAAACAGAATGTAAGTGCATTAATTCATTAATGTGTGAGCATTAGACACATTTAGTGCAAATAACAAGCTTTGTGTAAATGATCAGTATGGTTAGAAATGAGTGCAACCGTAATGCAAATAAAGCACATGATATCTAAAAAGGTTGTGTTTTTGCACAATTATGTACACTTAAAAAACAATTATAATAAAAATGTTTTGTCCCTTTTTCTGCTGTTTTAATATTGAGTATGTGCTGAATTATGGTATTAGAGTGATTGATGTAGTCTACATCTTCTGACAGATGTACTGTAAGTTCAGTCTGCAGGATGCTGGCTGCCAGCTCCGCTCTGCCGGTTCCTCTGCAGCCAGGATGGCACACTCTCCAGAGGAAGAAGAATCTCCCCAGTATCTGTATGCAGGCACAAGTGGCATACTCATTCAGTCACATTTAAATTGTATCAATGAATCCAATTTAGAAGTATTGTTTTTTGTAACCATGATAAGTTATTTATTAAGACAATATGGAAATAAAATACAAGTGGCCTGTTTTCTATTATGTATATATTTTTAAGTAAACAAACCCAAAAATAATTTAAATATATATTTTTAAAAAGTAGAAAACTCAGGCAGTCATATTTTGACCATGTGCTTCAAGGCTTCATAAGTTACTCATCACATGGTTACAAAAACAATATTATTGTAAAAATTATTGCAAAGTTTATGAAAATATAAATTACAGAAAATTACAGATTTAGTGATAAAAAAAAATGTAAAAAAAATTAAAATGTACTCACTATTTACTTACTAAAAATATTTTTTTCTGCTGAACACAAAAGAAGATATTTTGAAGAATGTTGGAAACCAACAGCCCAAAATACAAAAAATATTGATTTCCCTTAGGTTTAATCCCTTATTTATTAGGGATGAGCCGGAATGAGCCACCAACTATTCCGGCATATGTTTTACGCAGCGGATGCCTTTCCAGCCGCAAGCCAGTATTAGGAAACACCCACACACTCTCGCATTTACATTCATACACTACGGCCAATTTTGTTTAACCAATTCACCTATAGCACATGTCTTTGGACTGTGGGAGAAACCAAAGCACCTGGAGGAAACCCACGCGAACACACAAACTCACACAGAAATGCCAACTGACCCAGCCAGGACTCGAACTAGCAACCTTCTTGCTGTGAGACAACAGTGCTAACCACTGAGCCACCGTGCCACCCCAACAAAGAAATATATAATCTAAAATTCAGTGTATTTATATATATATACTTTTCTGTTCAACAGAAGAAAAAAAGTCAAACACGTTAGGAATTGGTTAATGATGCATACATTTTTTTTTTTTTTTAGCACCTTTTCAAAAAACAATGATCACCCCTGAGTGGCCATTGTTTACACTGCATGCTTTTGACCTTTCCCTTAATAATAATATAATCTGTAACATAATTGTTTCCCACCTCACTGTCAATACAGTGTTGTTAATCCACATCCATTGATTGTTCTCCACATGACTCAGGCCGATCCAGTAGTGTATAATTGCCCTCTTATTCAGAAACATCTGCGGAGAAGACATATTGTTCACTGGGACAAAACACATTGATAAGACAATCACTCCTGTTAGATTTATCTTGGTTTTACCGACCTGCACACGTTCATTAGGGATGACAGCAAGATCTCCTCCTTTCCTCTGGCACTCCTCTCTGCTCTTCTGCCAGGTGAGACGCGTCTCGGACAGGAAGTAACAAGTGTTCTCGAATCTCAGCCAGCCTCTGCCACAGTCACGGCACAGACCCTCTACACATACACACACACACACACACACACACACACACACACACACACACACACACACACACACGCGCACACACACACACACACACACACATGTAGAAACAAGACAACACTTACATACAAATAGGTTATGTGCACTGTCAAAGTCAAATTAAGTCAATATAAAACATTCATTTCAATCAAATATCTGTTTTAAAAAATTTTGCACTTAAAGGAACTCTTTAGAAATAAGCTCATTTTACAAGTAACTTAGGGCTAAATATTCATTTATTCACTCATTTTCCTTCAGCTTAGTCCCTGATTTATCAGGGGTCGCCACAGTGGAATGAACTGCCAA
Source organism: Danio kyathit (assembly GCA_903798195.1). Taxonomy (NCBI): domain Eukaryota; kingdom Metazoa; phylum Chordata; class Actinopteri; order Cypriniformes; family Danionidae; genus Danio; species Danio kyathit. The sequence goes on from LR812534.1 coordinate 27,589,769, forward strand.
CTGTTGTATGTTTTTTACGCAGCGGATGCACAACCCAGCACCATGCTGGGAAACTAGGGTTAAACAGTTGAGTTTCAACATTTTTGAATCCATTCAGCTGATCACCCAGTCTGGCGGGAGCACTTTTAACTTAGCTTAGCTTAGCTTAGCTTAGCATATTTTAAGCCAATATGGCTAGGAACTAAATACTCTCATTCTTTTGCTGGAATGAAAGTATAGTTCCTAGCCATATCGGCCTAGAATTTAGAGTCAAGTTTAGAGTCAGTCAGAGTCAAGCTTTCCCTGCTGAAAAAACCAGCATATGCTGGTAAGGTAGGTTTTAATGCTGGTCTTGCTAGTTTCAATGCTGGTCATGCTGGTTTTAATGCTGGTTTTGCTGGTCTTGATGCTGGTCTTACTGGTTTTATTGGTGGTCTTGCTGGTGTCAATGCTGGTCAGGACCAGCACTCAGGCCAGCAAGACCAGCATTGAGACTAACATTGAAACCAGCAAGACCAGCATCGAAACCAGCAAAACCAGCATTGAAACCAGCAATACCAGCACTAAAACCAGCAAGACCAGCATACCAGCATCAAAACCTACCTTACCAGCATATGCTGTTTTTTTCAGCAGGGTTAAATAGGATCAAAACTTTTTTTTTGAGCGACAATACTCAAAAAGTTCAATTATTTATGCTAAGCTAAGCTAAAATTGCTCCTGCCAGACCTAGAGATCAGCTACCCAAGTTTCTATTGTTGAAATTTGTAGGATTAGCATTGTGGTAAAAAATAAAACCTCTAATTTAGTTGAGGATGGGCTGTAAAAACTTTAAGACTGTGTATAAACTATATTATCTATATGCATGCAGGCAGGTTTTTTATTGGCTCTTTGATAATTACATTAAGGCATGTTGTTGTACACTTAATCATAAAGATTATAGTTAATATGATCTTTTTGCAAACAAACTGCACAAGTTTACACTGTACATAAAATACGTTTCTGTGTGGAGTTTGCATGTTCTCCCTGCGTTCGCGCGGGTTTCCTCCGGGTGCTCCAGTTTCCCCTACAGTCTAAAGACATGCGGTACAGGTGAATTGGGTAGGCTAAATTGTCCGTAGTGTATGAGTGTGAAGGAGTGTGTATGGATGTTTCCCAGAGATGGGTTGCGGCTGGAAAGGCATCCGCTGCGTAAAACATGTGCTGGATAAGTTGGCAGTTCATTCCGCAGTGGCGACCCTGGATTAATAAAGGGACTAAGCGGAAAAGAAAATGAATGAATGAAATAAACTTACATTATCTTGGTTATTTCGACAGTACTGTGCTGCTGTATCAGTCACATACAGCAGGCTGTCATGTATTGTTTGTGTTCGGTTCACCACCTGCTGAATCACGCATGCGTAGTATTATCAGTTCACCGGTTCTCAAATCTGATCTCTGTGGAGTGTTCTAGTAACTAAATAACGGCTTAACTTGTATCAACCATCATGTAGAACAAAATAGAATTAAGTTCTACCAACTTCAAAAAAAACATCAGATCTCAGAGTTTCATGAAAAAAATAAAGTGTTACAACTTTCAGATAATGTCTGTGGTTCACAAACTCACGAGCTCTTTCAAATGGCTGTTGGTAAAGATCTCGGCATTTCTTCAAACTGCATTGCTGTTCCAGAGTCGTCTCTGTCAGCTGGCATGAGTGCATTCCAGTCACTGTTCATAAAATACGAAAGGTCACCATTTCCAACTAAATAGCAATTACTATGCTTATTTCATACTATAAAGTCCAAGTAGCTTCACAAAAGTTTGTATACACAGTTGAAGTAAGAATTATTAGCCCCCCTGTTTATTTTTCCCCCCAATTTCTGTTTAACGGAGAGATTTTTTTTAACACATTTCTAAACATAATAGTTTTAATAACTCATTTCTAATAACTTTTTTTTTTTACAAATTTTCTAAAGACATATGCCATTCTGTTTGTATTTGAATAATTGTAACCCACTTATTGTTCTAAAACTGATCTAAAAACTGCTTTTAACTAATATATATTTTAATTGAGTCTCAATGTGTATCAAAATCATAATGAGCTTTATTTGCCAATTTTGCGCAAACACAAGTTGTTTTGTGGTTTACAAGAGCATAGGGTACATAAATACATGTCAACACAAGAAAACAAAAAGGGCATTTAAATGTCAGAAATTAAGTAAACAATAAAATCATTACTTATGTCTAGGAGTTTGTTTCTAGTGAAACTAATCAGAATAAGATGACTTAAAAAAGGGACAAAAAAAAACCCCATAAAAGTACAAATAAACTTCACACCTCAGGCAGCCATCTGTGGCGCATTCTTGGACATATTAATTCAATAATTGTGAAGTACTACAATTTATATAGAGTAAAAATAAATAAATTATATTGGACATTTACTCCAACAAAAACTTTACAAATAGACATTTTCCTGGTTCATTTTTTTTTTTTAACTTTCGGAATATTAAGTGTTGTATAGCAGCTTTTGCATTAATATGCAAGTAGTTATGTACACTGTACATAATAGAGAAAATTACACATGCAAAGTGTGAAATAATGTTCATTCAAGTTTTAGTTAAAAATAATATCAGGACAAAAGCCAGAATTTGATCTTTAAGCAAATGGAAAAAAGCCCTAGTTTATGTGTAACCTCTACTCTGCTAAAATTGTATGGGACTTAACTTTAAACATGCAATTTAGTTAAACAGAGATGCTTTTGCTTGCAGTAAGTAAATGGTAGCTTTATAAAAAAACAATTCAGGCAATGTTAATGTGAATTCATAAAAGGTATGATTTGCTGTGGGGATTTCACATTGACATAATGTTATTATAGTGTACCTTTTGTATATTGAATCTCCTTTTCAAAATACTATCATTTGTAAGGCTTGTTTACTAATGGGGACCTCACTTTAGTCAACTGTGCATTCAAGTCCCCAACAGGATATAAAAACATGAATACATAAACACACACACACGCATACACCACACGACAACTAAAGTAAAGTAATATTTGGTGAAAATTAGGAAGATGCTCTTATATGTTCCTCTTTAAAGCACATATAAAACTCTGATATATGTGGCCATTCTATATTTGAGAATAAAAAATATATAGCCTATATATATTACTCAAGTTCATATAATAAATTCAGTAAATCCAAAGAAACTGAGAATATATAGCTTATACTTTGACTATTGTTGCCAAAATCTTTCAAATGTAACAACGTGGCGTTTCCTATAGCAAATAATAATAATAATAATAATAATAATAATAATAATAACGAATAATAATTATAGCAGATGAGGCATATGTAATCTTAAGCATTCATCATATAGCCCGCATTATTTTAATAAGGTAATATTATTTCAAAAGTTACAAGTTGTTCTACTTACACTTAATAAACAGCACAAGGACCACAATCAGCAAGAGGACGCAGAAGACCAAAAGAACCAGGGAAACGACGCGGTAAACACGAACTCTCCGGTAAATATCTGATGAATCTGGAGGGTAAAAAAACACAATACAACTGTCGTTACATCGATGTCAATCAATGACGGAAGTGCAAAGACAACATGCATCACCTGAATCCGGCGGCAGCGGTTTTGGTTTAGGCTTGCTGTCTGTGGACTTGCCGAAATTGCACAGTTTTACGTACATGTTTATGCTAACGCGTCCTAATTCGACGAAGGCCCGAGAATCAAAAATAATCTGCACAGCCTTCGGTAGGGTAGTGCGCACTTGCCCGCAGCTCGATTCTTTATGAGCGCGCGGATGCACTTAAGGGGTTCTCGGCCGCGCGCAGGGGCTTTGAAGACCTTCATCCGTCACTGTAGCAACACACACACACACACAGTCTGAGCAGACTATCAGTAACACAATACCAGCTCTGTGTCCTCGGATGCCCTGCTGAAACTAAATAAGATACCCGCTGTCCTCCAGCTGCAGCTCTGTCTGAGATAGCTATGCGTCGTTTACATATGGACATACAAAACAACTTCTAATGTGTGTGGATCAGTTGTTTGGGTTAATTAGAATGATAAAGATGCTGAATGGCGCAAATGTACAATAACATTTTTCCCCAAACTTTGACTCACTCACTCAACTTTCTTTGGCTTAATCCCTGCTTTATCAGAGATCATCCCTGTGGAATGAACTGCCAATTACTCTGGCATATGTTTTTATGTGGCGGATGCTCTTCCCAGCACTTAGAGTACACTAACTCATGAACGCCCAGTGCTAGGAAACACCCAGTTATCCCAAACTGAAAACATCAAATATAATTTTCAAACGTTTTCAAATAAATATATGAAAAGGGACTTTTTTGGTCGTTATAAAGGGAATTAGGCCTACTGCTGTGGTCAGGACCACAGTAAGACTGTTGGGGCCCAGGCTTTAATGGAGCGCGGGGCACATATAACGCGGGGTCAAATGTAACACAGAGTTTTAAGGCATTTGCTCAGGGTTAACCATGGCATGCTTTCGAGGTTTTCACCACAGTGTCGGCAGAAATTTGGATGAGAAACACATGGAGAAACCATTTTTGCAGAATAAAAGTATTTTTATTACAGTCGATATTTTTTTATTTTAAAAAAATCTGTAAAAGTATGAACGTAAAATCTTATATTGTTGCGATCACCGTCTTCTAGGCTAAAAGATGAAACCCTTTTAAAAGATGTATAAAACACACAGTGACTGCTAGCCAGTTTTGAGTAAAACATGACACAGCGGGATTAGTTGTAACAGGGTTTTACAATTAAGCCACACACTGTTGGACACCAATTAAACTTACAAAATATTTTTTGGAATTTTGAGTGTAATGTTGAGAACTTTTTAAATAAAAATGTTTTTTAATAGAAAATATGGTTTTAATAGAAAAAATATATATTTTATTGCTACTAATGCAAATAAATGCATTGAATAATAATGGATAAATGGATAATAAGGCAAATAGATTCAAATGTGTTTATCCAATAAACAAAAAATAAATAAACATACTGTGCTATGTAGAATAAAAAAGGAATGAGTCAATTATTGAGGAAATATAGCTACTATTTAAAGTAAACTGAATTTGAATTAATTGTGTGAAATCTGTTTTTTAAGCATGTGTTACAACTAACCCCTATATAGTAACATTTTTACTCCTGGCGCTTTTGGCAATACTGTACAGAAACCATAGGTCCGGCGATCATAATTTCAGTGCTCATTTGTTGTAAAGGCTTGTGTGTTGTTGGTAAAAAAATATATATATGGTTTGTCTAACCCCATTACTTTGTTCATTATTTGACCAAAACCAAAAGGTGTTACTTTGTGCCCTGCTCTCCCCTAATTCTTCTTGAAGGCCCTTCATCCAACAGAATCCTAATAACCACAAAGAGATAACAACCTTGTATTTTACTGGAATAAATGGCATTATCAGAATATCCAAACCCATAAATCATCATGTAAAATATAGCCAAAGCATATTGTTGCATTATGCACTCCGTTTATGCTACACCACAGTTTAAAGTTGCTATCTACATCGTGCATTCAGAGCAAATCTATGTGATAAGTCTAGATAAGCTCTTGCATTATTGCAGCCCTGGCTGTGGTTAAAACCCCCTTGTGAAAATTAGCTGTGGTTTTACTTAAATGGACGGGGCCCAAATTAAAATAGAAGATCTGCCACCATTTACTCATCCTCCAACTTGTTTCAAACCTGTTTGAGTTTCTTTCTTCTGTTAAACACAAAGGAAGATATTCTGAAGAATGTTGTAAAAAACAGCAATTGACTTCAATAGTGTTCCTACTGTCAATGGCTGCTGTTTTCCCCAACATTTTTTAGAATCTTGTTTTGTGCTCAACAGGAAAAGAATTTCTTAAGTTCTTAAGATTAGAACCACTTAAGTATGAGTGAATGGGACATTTACATGTTTCATGTGAGTTATCCTTGTATACGGAAAGCTCAACCAACAATGGAAATTTACTGTTAGTTTACTGTTACTCACCCTCAAGACATAATTTTCTCTCATGTAGAACTAGTTTTTTAACTGAAACCATGTTTAATTGATGCTAACTTCAGCTGAATGGCCTGAGAATGATACATTAATAGCAACATTTTTTGTGGGGGGGTGAACTATCCCTTTAAGGCAATATGCTACTAATTAAAATATGAGATAGGTGGACAAAACAGGCAATACTGTCTCATATAAAGGCTTTGCCTTCCCTCAAGAAATGGGAACTAAATGTATTTCAAGAAAATGCAAATCTTGCACATAAAGCTTCCCAGGACAACTTAAAACATTTTGTGACAAAACACAAAATCAATTTAAATATATTTTTTCATCAGATATTTTTCCCTTTTATCCTGACGTTTTTTTCTAATTCACCTCCATACAGTTATACACAGTTAAACAGTTATATACAGTAGTATATCCTCCCTATTTCTGTTTAACAGAGAGAAGATTTGTTCAACACATTTCTAAACATAATAGTTTTAATAACTCATCTCTAATAACTGATTTATTTTATCTTTGTCATGATGACAGTAACTAATATTTGACTAGATATTTTTCAAGACACTTCTATACAGTTTAAAGTGACATTTAAAGGCTTAACTAGGTTAATTAGGTTAACTAGGCAGGTTAGGGTAATTAGGCAAGTTATTGTATAATGATGGTTTGCTCTGTAGACTATCGAAAAAAAAATGGCTTAAAGGGGCTAATAATTTTTACTTTAAAATGAATTTTTTTTTAAATTAAAAACTGATTTTAATCTAGCGGAAATAAAACAAATAAGACTTTCTCCAGAAGAAAAAATATTATCAGACATACTGTGAAAATTTCCTTGCTCTGTTAAACATCATTTGGGAAATATTTAAAAAAGAAAAAAAAAAACAATGGGGGCTAATAATTCTGACTTGAACTGAGCGTGTGTGTGTGTGTGTGTGTGTGTGTGTGTGTGTGTGTGTGTGTGTGTGTGTGTGTGTGTGTGTGTGTGTGTGTGTGTGTGTGTGTGTGTGTGTGTGTGTGTGTGTGATACATGCTTTAGTGTATCAAATATATATATTTATTTAAATAATATTTAAATTTAGTAATAAAACGTATTGAATTTTCAGTGTTTTGAGGGATATTTAGTATGTTCTGACCTACAGTAATCTCCGATTAGTTATTTCAGAAATTGCTGTGGGTCAAAGTTTAAACTGTGCTTAATTTTACTTTATTTTACAATTGAAGTGTCTTGTGAACACTTGCAATGTCTATCAGTTCCTTTCAACACAATCTCATGGCAATTTGTAACTTTTTGATTTAGTGGCTAATTCGTATGAATTCGTATGATCTAATTCTTACAATTTAGTAAGATTTGCTCATCACCCAATGACGGTTGGGGTTAGGGGTGGGGTTAGGTGACACGCCTCCTTTTTAAAATCGTACATTTTCGTACGACTGAACTCTTACGAATTAGCCACTAAACTGACAAAACGTAAAATACTTACGTTTCCTCGTGAGATCAGGCTGGTTCTCTAGATCTGCTGGTTTCAGAGTGTTTCTGAACTTTGGGGTCAATCCCCCCCAAACCCCCCTGTAATTCGCACCCTGGCTGTAATCTAAATTCCAGTTGTGTGAATGCAGCATTAAATTATTAATACATACTGACATTCTGGTAACAGCAACTTGATTTTTACTGTAAATGTAACCATTTTTTTACAGTGTAGGCTATATCTAAATATTTTGCATATGTCCTCCTTTATTTTGAAATCAGAAATATTGTTTGTTTTGCTTGATACTTTGCTCTAACTCACTGACCAATCAATTTTTTTTACTCCATCTGTTTTAGTTCCTCTTTTTGGTCTTTTTTCACTTGTTTCAGAGACAGCCGACAGACAGACAGATACTTAAAACATGACTTTTGCTGCATGTTCAAACTACTTATTTAAAATTTGTTGAAGCAGCACAGTTCTTTAGTTTAGTTTAGTTTAGTTTTTTGGTTCACCTAAATTATTTTATGTTCAATCCACTTAAATTTGTAAAAACAATTGAGTTAATTTAATCAATTTGTTTTGGGACAACAATTTGGAATTGTGTGGAGCCCAAGCATTTACAATCTACTTTAAACACACATTATTATAGTGCACAATCAATATGTGCATGCACTGCAAAACAGTATTCTATAAATGAAAAATACTGCATTCTTTATTTGTTTTTCTGAAAGTGTGTTACCTTTATTGACTGTATAAGAGCGAGTTGAAGGCGGCACATCATACACATATTCAGAAGGGTTAGTGAGAGCGGAGTAAACATTGCCTTCATCTGCAGTCTCCTTTTCAGTGTCAGCTGGAGACCGTCCAGTTCAATAGAGTATTAATCATGCAAAGAAAATATGAAAGATTAGTAATGTGATCAGAACAAAAAAGTTTGGATAGTCCTGCTCATAACACACTCCTATTAAACAAACAGTGGGTCCTGAGTATGAACTGTAAAAAAACTCAGCAAAAATAAGTATTTGATTACCTTTGGTCTCCTGCTCGTCCTCGTTTTCTCTCTCCTTGTGCTCCTCAACCAGCGCAATCTCCTCCAACTCAACTTCTACCACTTTCTGGCTCTCCATTGTTTTTTGTGTGTGTGTGTGTTTGTGAGTGAGTGCTAATTCCCTTGAGTTTCGTTTTCCTGACTAATTTGTCAGAGTTCCCAGTATGGTCCAGACTGGTCAGTAAAACTGGTTTAATTTCCAGCTTCGCCCATAGAAATCCTGAGCTGATGCTGCTTCTCAGGTCACAGCAGTTCTGATTTTCACACATGATCTCTCGTTTTCTCACTTCTTCCTCATTCACTTCTCTCTTTTTAATACCGTCAGAACAAACCAGATTATTAATCACTGCAAATCGCAAGGCAACATTTGAAGAGGACCAAAGTTAATCAAACACTGTAAAAATTGCTTGGGCTCCACACTAATCCAAAATGCCCCAAAACAAATTAAGTTAACTTAATAATTTTTACACATTTAAGTGGATTGAACATAAAACAATTAGGTTGTCCCCCAAGAAACATAAGAATTGTGTTGTATCAACTCATTTAAAATAAGCGGTAAAAGTCATTTTTTTAAAGTGAAGTTGTCTTATAAGTACTGGTATTGTTTCGGTTTTAAGACAAATTTGATAAATGGTTTTGATCCACTTCAAATTTGACTAATGTAAATGCCTAAAAATATACTGAATGAAACAAAATAAAGTACAATAATGAATTGAACATTATCTGCAAATATGAATAAAATAAAAGAATAAAATGGTTGCAAGTTTAACGGCAGCTAGCTCTCTGCAACTCTCACGTGGTCGCCCACTGAAGCAGGGCTGCGCCTGGTCAGTACCTGAATGGGAGACCACATGGGAAAGTGCTAGCGAGGCCAGCAGGTGGTGCTTAACCTGCGTTCTATGTGGGTCCTAACTCCCCAGTATAGTGATGGAGAAATCTATACTGCTCAGTGAGCAAGCCCGGATTAAGAATTCAAAGGCCCCTGGGCACATTGTCTTGTTGGGCCCCCTAATTAAAAAAATAAGAATAATATAATATTTTTAATAAAATTAATCTATAATGTTTTTCCCGCATTTTAAAAAATAAATTATGTATAGTACATATATTTATAGTCTACACAGATTTAACTTTTTTGAAAAGCATTTAACGCACACTGATAAAAAAAATCCTAATGAAATTAATGGTTTTAGTATACTTGTTCAAGTTTACTGAAGCAGTATTAAAATATATATTTTAAAGAGTATTCTTTGTAAATACAAATTAGTTATATTAAGATGTCGCTATAGCATTTAACACCAGGTGGAAAATAACTGTTTATAGAAAATTTTAAATAACTATTTAGATGCTGTCTAATCACATATGAAATAAGATAAACCTTATTAAATACCCAGAAGCCACTTGTGACTATATCACATTCTCATTATTTTCATTTTTAAACAAAAATATTTTCTTTCTATTAAAAATAAATGTATATCCAATCTGATATGTAATGGGGGAAAAAAGAAGAATGAGTTCATCATATGCTGGATTCGAACCGGTTGAACCGGTTGATGATCGATCGTGTCAAAACATGTTGCCATGCTCTTTACAAGCTACACCCCTCACGCTGCTACCATTTGCACTCTTTAGTTATTTTGTCTTTGTCTATCAAACAGTGATGGGTGGAAAATCGCTCAAATGGCTTCTTCCAACGAGGTGCACTATTTGCACAGCCTAAATAGAGACTCCAAAATCTGCATTTTTTCCCCCTCACAAGGGCCCCAAGTGCGCACAGGCCCCTGCATGGGCCTATGCCCATAATGCCCATCGGTTAATCTGGCCCTGTCAGTGAGCACGGTCTTTCGGATGAGACGTTACACTGAGGTCCTGACTCTCTGTGGTTTTTAAAATCCCAGGATGTCCTTCGAAAAAGAGTAGGGTTTAACACCTTCATCCTGGCCAAATTTGCCCACTGGCCTCTGTCCATCATGGCCTCCTAACCATCCCCATACCATAATTGGCTTCATCACTCTGTCTCCTCTCCACCAATCAGCTGGTGTGTGGTGTGCGGTCTGGTGCAATATGGCTGCCGTCACGTCATCCAGGTGGATGCTGCACACTGGTGGTGGATGAGGAGATTCACCCTCAAAAATGTGTAAAGCGCTTTGAGTGTCCAGAAAAGCGCTATATAATTGTAAGGAATTATTAATTATTATTATTTACTGTAAAATACTGTAAAATGCAAAAGTTTCCTTTGTATACAATGTTGAGTTGTAATTATAGTTGACCAGAAGCTACAGTTCAGCACACATGAGATTTAGAGTTATTGCAGAGTTTAACCATAATGGAGTGAACGTTTATAATTTTCACACTTTTAAGCCCTAACAGAGTTAAAAGCATTCAGGCACAAGTCATTTTACCTTTTGTTTTACCTTAATAAAGAATAATTTTGTTGAATTATTTATACAGTAAAGATTTTGCAGTGTTATTTTACCTTTAATTTATTCAGTTTTTGTACCTAAATGCTATTTATTTCAATTCATGTGTAATTTGGTAGTTGTTTATTACATTTTATGCATGATTCACTTCCCTACAGAGTCTTTCCAATCAATCAAAATGAATAAACTCTTTCTAAATTGCACTATTTAAGTCATATAGTGGGGGCGACACGGTGGCTCATGGTTCATTCCGCTGTGGCAACTCCTGATGAATAAAGAGACTAAGCTGAAGGAAAATGAATGAATGAAGTCATCTGGTGAAATTGTATATATAGAGAGAGCAGAGCACTATATTCATTCATTCATTTTCTTGTCGGCTTAGTTCCTTTATTAATCAGGGGTCGCCACCATGAACCGCCAACTTATCCAGCACATGTTTTACGCAGCGGATGTCCTTCCAGCTGCAACCCATCTCTGGGAAGAGAGCACTATATATTGCAGAAAATTAAAGTATAAAATATAGCAATGTCAGTTTTTTCCAATATCACGCAGCCCTACTAACAGGCATATTCAATTTTCAGTTGTTTAATTTTTAGTTTTTGTTAGTGAAAAATGTTGATCCGGTCATTTTTACTGTGATACATATTTATTTTATTACTTAAAAAACCCAATTCTATTCATTTTAATTCCTGCTTTTAATTATGAACATTATTAGGAATTAAAGCTGCATCTTGTGTTTGTTCAACTGAACGTTTATTGCATTATTTTGGGATCGCGTTTCCATGAAGTTTTGGATTTGTTTTAATGAATCTGTTTCACTTTCAAAATAATATTACTTACATCAATTTGTGAAACCTTTTCAGATTTTTTTAACAAGAAAAAAAAAATGCACTGCTTCACATTTGCTCACCTTTCACTTGTTTGTTGTTTTAAGTGGAACACAAAAGAAGATATTTTGTAGAGTGTTTAAAAATCTGATAGCCATTGACTTCAGTGGCATTTTATTTTCTACTACGGATGCTATAAAATTCTTCAGAATACCGTCTTTTGTGTTAAGCAGAAAAAAAATAAATACAGGTTTGGAAACACCTTGATGGTGGGTAAATGTCCATATTTAGGTGAAATATCCCTTTAAGTGAGGGGTGTCCAAACTCAGTCCTGGAGGGCTGGTGTCCTGCATAGTTTAGCTCCAACTTCCTTCAACACACCTCCCTGAAAGTTTCTAGTATACCTAAGAGCTTGACAAGCTGGTTCAGGTGTGTTTAATTCGGGTTGGACCTAAAATATGTAGGACACTGACCCTCCAGGACCAAGTTTGTACACCCCAGCTTTAGGTATTTTAAAAGTTATGCATAAACTTATACACAGATATTTAGGGACACCAAAAAAGTTCTCAAAATCATCTAAAACATTTGAAAGATTTTTTATTATGTGCACAAAAGTTATTTATAATACTTTACAAAAAAGAAGAAAAAAAAAACACTATTTGCATTAAATACAAATGATGCGCTCCTGGGAGAGAAAGATGTAATATATACTTCCTTACTACAACTTTTTTGTTTCTCCAAAATTTATTTTTGTTTCTGAACTTTTTTTTTCCTCTCTTTATTGTATCTCAGTCCAAATACTTTACTGACAAGAATCTTTTCAGTGAAACACATTTGGGTTTCCTCCAAATACTGATAAATATAAACAGCACCCATTAGACCCCGTTATCAACAATGCTTCCTTTAGGTACAATGTTTTAAACATGGGATAAATAGTTGTAAAATAATGCATCATCTTTCTCTCTCGTTCTCCGTTTCCCCTGTCCATCTGTCTGTCTTCAATCTCAGGCTCCATAAACGCTCTCATTACTGTACGTCATATACAGGAACAGGTCTTCCTCATGGTGTTCCTAAAAAAACACAGACATGGATGATATAGTACATTTAGGTCAGTCATTTACAGGTAACACTTTACAATTGGGTTTTATTTGTTAACTACATTAACCAACATGAATAAACAAGCATTCAGATTTAGCTTATTATAGCTTATTGGAAATAACATTGAACATTTGCATTTGTTATTAAATAATGTTAAACAAAATCAATAAATTCAGTAACAATTGTCTCGGATGTCTCTAAAGTTTGTATGTGAAGTTTCAACTCAAAATAACCCACAAGTAAGGTTCCAATCCGAATTGTGCCATTTTGGTGATTATTGCTTTAAATTCAAATAAGATGGATGGAGCTATAAACGCCTATGTGTCAGCATAGTGGCAGATCCAAATTTCTAATGGCAGACAGCTGCTTCTCACTCAGGGTTGTTTATGCTAATGAGGAAGAAATCATCACTAATGAGCAGGGCTTTCCCACTCCGATGACATGTACAAAGGGAGAATGTCAATCAAAATGTTTTTAAAATAAAGTTAATTAGATAATGGATGAAGTAAAATTATTTATTTTTGTTAATAATTTTTTTTATTACAATTAAAATGTAAAAAAAAATTGTATATTTACTGTTTAAAAGTTCAAACAAAATTCAGATTAGACAGATTAATCAAATTTATCAAATACAGTGGTCTATCGCTATAACTCGGTTCTCCTTTCGTGGCCTCGCAGTTTCGCCGATTTTTTTTCTACAGCACATTGTGTTCTGCGTCCTGATTAGTGCATTGTGTTCTGCGTCCTGACTGGCTGTAGACCATTGTCAATCAATCTCCACCATACAAAGTCACCTGTATAGTACAGAATGCATTCAGCTTGCCAAATTTACATAAATCTTCGACCGCTAGCAGTGTGACTCTGAAGCGCTGTACTGTATGTTTGCAAGTTTTCTCCCCACAATGTTGACAAAACATTCTGCACCCTCAAAGGTCGAGGAAGATGCTACCCATGGCACAAAAAGTTGAACTTCTGGACATGCTAAAGCACATGTGTCAATTACAAGGCCCGCGGGCCAAATGTGGCCCGTCAAAACATTTAATCAGGCCCGACAACAAGTTTTGGTAATGAAGTTCAAGTGGCCCGTGCTCGCTTTAAAAATTAGGTCTGTGTTAATTACAGTATTGAGACGCAGGTGGTGCTGTTGTGCTTCACCCTACTTGCTAATTTAGACGTTAGCACAACGTCATGCTAAATGTAAACAAGGTAAAATATTTCTGGGACTAAAGTTAGCACAAGCACGCGTTATGTCTATGTTTGGGAGCACATACTCATGTGAACAAATGTTCTCGATAATGAAACTGACAAAAACATGCCACAGATCCCGCCTCACAGACCAACATACTATGTCTGTAATGAAAGTAGCCATGGCAAGGGACATTACACCTAGAATAGATGAGATTGTTTCCATGAAAAGATGCAGGGTGTCTGGTAAGAGTTAAAAAAAATCCCTAATTTTCTTAGGTTTGGCATGTAAGCCCAGTGCAAGTGTCATTTGGAGCAAAATAAGCTAAATAATACCATTTCTTATCATTTATTTTTTATATAGGCTATCATTTATCTATAACAGCCTACTAATAAATATATTGCTTTAATTTTGTTCCTCTGAAATCCACAAGTTCAGTTGTAGGCATCGACAGTTAGCATGGATCATTTCATGATTAGGTTGCCTTTTTAAAGCTAAAAGAATAAGTTCAATAATACAATATCAGAAACCATCTGTTGCTTGTTACAATGTGGTATATCAGTTGTTGGCTTTTTGTTTTATCATCAGTTTTTCTGAATATGTGAAAAAAAAAAAAAGTCTATGTACGGCCCCTTACTTTATTCACAATATTCAGTGCGGCCCTTACCAAGTTTGGATTTGACACCCCTGTGCTAAAGGAAGGTAGATCTTACACTGCTGTAGAGCCCATTATGGAATAAATAAATGAGGATCAAATGGTTTTGATCTTTGGTTTCATTTTATAATACTGGACTTATTTTTCTATGAAGGTTTGAACTTTGAAAGTGTTTAAATAAGAGAGAAAGTGTGAAAATGTTAATGCCTGTCTGAAAAAAAGTGTCTAGTGATGGGTTTTACAGCCTTAAAACATCTATAATAATGGTAAAAAATAAAGCTGACTACTTTGTGGATTTTGCCTAATGTGGGTTATTTTCAGAACGCATCTTCCGCGAATAACAAGGGACCACTGTCATACAAAGTATGTGTTACTAACTTGAACTTTTTATTCATAAAAAAATCTGGCAACAAAACAATAAATGGCAACATTGACAATAAATATTATTGAGTGTCACACCAGCATATTAAAATGATTTCTGAATAATCAAATGTCACTCCAGTGCTAAAAATTCAGTTTTACAATTAGTAAAATATGTCTTAAATTGAAATCATTTTCAAAATATTTTATTTATTTATTTAGGTTTAATGCCACATCAGCATCATTGGGTATATTCATGGCAAAAACAAATACTAACAAATATACAATATCATCATATAATCAAATCATTTTCTTAACATAGATACATTGTAACAGACAACAAAAAGTATACAATAAGCAACCACACTGAAAAGAGTCATATACGATCTTTTATTTAAGGATAAATATTCTAAAATTGCTCCATTTTCATAAATTTACAGTATTTTTGTTCAAATAAATGCAGTCTGAGCATAAGAAATTTCAAAAAACATCAAATTAATCTTAATATTAAGACTAAATTTTTAATGGTATCGTGTAATTATTTCTAAAGATTTTTTAATGAGTCACATATTATTCAAAAAGAACTACAAAAATGAAATCAATTCAAGTGTAGTTGTATTGTGCTTTTAGCAATCATTGTTTTAAAGCAGATCTACAAAAGTTAAAATCAAAAAGTTAAAGTGTAAAAAATAATCATGCATATCATTAAATAATAATAAAAATTATCATCATCATCATCCTTGTCATTAAATGTTCAATAAAATAATGCAGATTTTTTTTTAGGTTAAAACAAGTAAGTGTTTTTGAACATCCTATGCTAAAAAAAGTTGTTTATCTTACTTAGCAGCAGCAAAGAGGAAGATTGAGTTACCTCATACACCGCAGACAGGGGGGAACTGGATGGAGGGAGGGAATTTTTGACGAAAAAGAAGAGCGCTTCTTCTGGCCTCATAGACACTCGCTGTCTGATCAGGAAACAGAGCTGACCGACTGACAGAAAAAAAAGAGAAAGACAGTCAGATCAAAACTTAATGGGCTTGTCCACAGTTTCGTTTCTTCCTCAGAAGGAAGATGGGAATGGGGAAGTTTAGGGTCAGTGAAAGTCTCCAAAATATCGAAAGAGCTTTAATGCACTGATGTTAAATTACACCAGTGATTCTCAATCCCCCCGTCCCAACTTTTATATGTCTCTCTTATTTGACACACAAGCATCAGTTCATAGATCTTTCTGTTAACGAGTCAATGATCTGAATCAGGTGTGTTAAGTAAGGGAGACATATGCTGCGTCCCAATTGGCATACTTGTACTACGCCCTAAAAGTATGTACTTTTTTTGTGAAGGAAAAATATATACTTTTGAGTGTGTTACAGAAGAGTATGCAAGCTCTGTCAATCATCCACATATCTGTCATATTTAAATTCCCACTTTATTGGAGAAGCAGCAGCAGGTTAATCTCCCATTCATGAGTCTTTCATGCAGAGAAATCTCCTCAGGTCTTTGGATAATTCTGCACTCAGACATCAATGTCCAAACACGTCTTTATACACAAGTTCAGTATTGTTGTTGCAGATGAAATATAACACAGAAAACACTATTTAAATATTTTTCAGTGGGCTAGATATTAATTAAAAGTCATACAAACATCTTTACCGAAGCCTCTATACTTGACGGTTGGTCTTGCGGGTCCGTCATGTTTGTAGTTTATTTATACTTTTAACCCGCGTTTGTTGTTCTAATCGAATTGGACTACAAAATGGACGGTTTGACACTTTAAATATATACCAGAAATAGTAAACCATCAGGGAACCTTTGGCATACCCTTTTCAACATACTACAATTTGGAACATACTAATTCTATTTTCAAATACTATTTAGGATGGATGGTATGCGGATTGGGATGCAGCAATATAAAATGTGCAGGGTGGGGGGCCCAGGGACTGGAATTGAGAACCACTGAATTACACAATGATTGTGTACAGTCATGAGTTGAGCGGATTTCTCATGTAAATGTATGGTAATTGTTTTACCTGTGAGGTCTGAAGGAACGAGGTATTTCTTTTTGTCAAGATCTGGAGCTCTTGATCTTGCAGCTCTCTCCACAATTATCTAACCGGACAAACATAGAAGGAAATTAATAAATACTACTGTGCTGTACATTTTGTGATACATCAGATCAATCATTTGGCAATTTAACTTGAAACTTGTGGTCATATTAAAAAAATAATTGTGCACAAAAAAGACAGAACACCAAGTTAACCTTTAACCACCATTGGACACCATCATTGGACCAACTGGGTGGACCAATACAATACACATATACAATACTTTACAGAGATATAGAACATTAGTAAAAAATAAATAAATAAATAAATAAATGGCTTTGCATAATAAATGACATAACATTTCAAAAAAAGCCAACATTTTTGTCCACATAATGTAATTAAATGGTCACCAATACTGTTTAATTAACTTGATTGTTTAACTGGCAACAAAAATGTAAAAAACTATTCTCGAAACTTCTAAAGTCACAAAAAAGAATTATGGTTAATTTAATAACAGTACTTAAATACAACAGATAAGACTTTCTCCAGAAGAAAAAACATTATCACACATACTATCACACATATATCTATATACAGTTGAAGTCAGAATTATTAGCCCCCACCCCCTTTGATTTTTTTTTTTTTTAAATATTTCCAAAATAATGTTTAACAGAGCAAGGAAATTTTCACAGTATGTCTGATAATATTTTTTCTTTTGGAGAAAGTCTTATCTGTTGTATTTCGGCTAGAATAAAAGCAGTTTTTAATTTTTTAAAAACCATTTTAAAGTAAAAATTATTAGCCCCTTTAAGCTAATTTTTTTTGATAGTCTACAGAACAAACCATCATTATACAATAACTTGCCTAATTGCCCTAACCTGCCTAGTTAAACTAATTAACCTATTTAAGCCTTTAAATGTCACTTTAAGCTGTATAGAAGTGTCTTGAAAAATATCTAGTAAAATATTATTTACTGTCATCATGGCAAAGATAAAATAAATGAGTTATTAAAACTATTATGTTAAGAAATGTGTTGAAATAATCTTCCCTCCGTTAAACAGAAATTGGGTAAAAAATAAACAGGGGGGCTAATAATTCAGACTTCAACTGTTTATATATATATAAATAAAATAACAAAAATCTGAAAATATAGCTAAGAATCACTGCTTGAAGTAGTCAAGACATTTCACCAATTAATAATTTGCTTAAGAAATCTAATTGAAAAGTGTTATTGTTTGTTATTGAGAGACTGACCGGAATTTTATCCGGATGTTTGGCACGGACTCGCTCCCCCTCCGCTCTCCTGACCTCCAGAGGAACACTTCGCTGATACTGACTAGACATCTGAGGGCCAAACACACATCAACATTAACAACAGAACAAACAATTCTGCCTTCCTCTTGTAATGCACAGAAATCAACCTGCATATTTCTTAGAGTTTCTTATAATGGTTTTATTATAGTCTTTAATTATAATTTATTATTTTCATTCAAACACAAGCACAAATAAACATGAATTATTTGATCTATATATGAGGAGTTCAGATGCAAAAACCTCTAAATGCAGTCTAGATTTTTCTTCTACAATGAGCATTTTCTCTGCCTCTTATGTTTATTTTCAGTTATTTCATGTTAAAATCTATGAATATCTATGAAAATAATCTATGAAAATAACCTTTTTTTTTGCCGTAAAAGTGAGATTACTGAATCAAGACACATGAGGCTGAAAAATGTTTATTTTAGAAGAAAATTTCAGATGGCATTTCGAGGTTTTTGCTTCTGAACTCTTCAAATAATCATTAATAAAACATGCATTTTCTGAATTAGTGAGTCTTATACACATGAAGTAATAAACAAATTTTCATCAAACACTCTGGTATCCTGTCAGCCCACCACGGTTCTTCCTCTACTTTGCCCTCAATCCAGATGTTTTTCACAAATATTTCTACCATATGTTAAAAATAAAGGCATAGTTCACCACATTTTAGCTGAAACCGTGGTCCTTGCTTATGCAGAAAATGTAAATAGACAACTGCTAGCACTTTAAGAAAATACAAAAATAAATAAATAAACAATTACAGAGAGAATAAAAGGAATGCCTCCTGATGATACATTGTTGTCTCATACGCAAATCAGCCTTTTTATGCAAAATACTGAATATTATTTACGAAAATGTAACCTTTAATTCAGTCTCAACGTATAAAGTAGTCAACAGTCCTGAGGACGTTTATGACAATCTTCCTGTTGCATAATGGCATATGCACAGGCACAATCTCAAAATATTGCTGTTCGGTTACAACTTTTTAAGTTATTTATAAGTTATTTACAGTCACACGGGTACTGTTTTGATAAACAATACAACATATACATATATCCTCACTCTTTGTTGTAAAAGAGCGACAGCACATATGTGAGTCTGCATTAGGGCTGCAACTAACGATTATTTTGATAATCAGTTGAGCAGTTTATTTTCAATTCATTAAGACAGTCCTCGCTGCAGCCCGCAGCTAATGATGTACTGGACCAGGTCCACTATGTAATGAACAATCGACTACACCTCCCCCTACCCTAAACCACATCACAGTAGTATGGGTGTTACCTTAGAGGGCGGTAAAATGTGCACTACGTGTTGGACCTGGTGCAGTACGTAATCGTGATTACAGACTGCTAGGCGAGGACATATTGAATTAATCAGATGAAAACAAATCGCTTTTTAAATTTGACTTATAACTATATAAAACTGTAAATCATGGTGTTATTTATGCATAAAAGTATACTTTAAAAAACAAAAGAGCCACACATTAAGTTTAATTATCTTTAATTTTGACACTCTAAACTTTAATCGAAAAACAAAGTTTATTTTTGAACAGTAGAAATTCTCTAAATATACAAAATGTAAATAAATAAAAAGAAAAACAAGGGTTGTACTCATATTATATTTGTATTATGAAAGTAGGATCACATGCTGACAAAAAGATATTAAGTAGCAGAATTTGTTGAAATATCAAAATTATAAATAATAAATAACAAATATTTCTTTTTTGAAACAGAGTTAGAAAAACATGTAAACTTTCACGGTAACACTTTATTTTGATGGTCCATTTGAGTATCAGTAGACTGTCTACTTAATATCTGTTGACACTGACATTTAACAGTCCTTCAACAGACATTTAACTGACTATAAGAAACTTTGCATTTACATGTCAACTTACACTAACCCTAACCCCAACCCCAACCCCAACCCTAACCCCAACCTAACAACCTACTTATAATCTAATGATAATTAGTTGCAATGTAACTTAAATTCAACAAACGGACCGTCAAAATAAAGTGTGACCACTTTCACTGCTCAGTGCACAAATGTAATTAGCATTCTCTGAAAACCACAATACTGACTAATTGTAATATTCTATAGCTGCTGTTGTTTGCTGATTATACAGTAAATATGTGGTATCTCACTCTATATTTGCACCATTTACTTTAAGCTAATTAAAAGTAATGTTGTTTAATTAATCATCACCATATCTTACAACTATTTGCCAAGGCTGTGGATAATAAGTTGTAAATAACTTTTAGTTTCTTGCCAATCAGACCAATAATGTCACTGCATAAGACCTCATTGTATCATAAGGAGCCATGGATATTGATGTTTGTTTTTCCATATACTGAATATATATTTTTGTATATTATGTTGTTAAATATTTCCCAAATGATGTTAAACGGAGCAAGGAAGTTTTCACAGTATGTCTGATAATAGTCTTTCTAGAAAGTCTTATTTGTTTTATTTCGGCTAGAATAAAAGCAGTTTTTAATTTTTTAAAAACCATTTTAGGGACAAAATTATTAACCCCTTTAAGCTATATTTTTTTCCGATAGTTTACAGAACAAACCATCACTATACAATAACCTGCCCAATTACCCTAACCTGCCTAGTTAACCTAATTAACCTAGTTAAGCCTTTAAATGTCACTTTAAGCTGTATAGAATTGTCTTGAAAAATATCTACTAAAATATTATTTAATGTCATCATGGAAAAAATTAAATAAATCAGTTATAAGAAATGAGTTATTAAAACTATTATGTTAAGAAATGTGTTAAAAAAAATCTCTCTGTTAAACAGAAATTGGGGAAAAATTAAACAGGGGGACTAATAATTCTGACTTCAACTGTATGTAGACATAGGCAGTTGAAATCAGAATTATTAAACCCCATTTGAATTTTATATTCTTTTAAAAATATTTCTCAAATTATGTTTAACGGAGCAAGGAAATTTTCACAGTATGTCTGATAATATTTTTTTTTCTGGAGAAAATCTTATTTGTTTTATTTAGGCTAGAATAGAAGCAGTTAAAAAAATTTTTTAAACCATTTTAAGGTCAAAATTATTAGCCCCTTTAGGCTATTTCTTTTTTTTTTTTTTGATAGTCTACAGAACAAACCATCATTATATTTTTTTTTCTCTCTCAAAGTGTCGGTTGAGATTGACTTGCACGTAATATATTCCTTCAAATATATATTAAAAAACACACATCTTTGATGTCCTGAGTAAATATACGACTTCACAAGCCCCAACACAAAAACTAGTACAACTTTTTATATATATTTCACTAATAATTTTTTATTTTTGGGTGAACCACTCCTTTAATTCCACATGGCAAGCACATTTTCTACAGGCCTGACACCATACAATAGCTAAAAGCAGCATCTTTGTTAAAAATTAAATGTTTTAATAACAACTAAAGGAATGAAAGTTGTGCACAAGCTTCAGAATCTTCCACTATGAACTACACAGACTAGTGATGGCGGTGACTCTTGTTTGTTTTGTTTATGTTCACACAACCATACTTGTGCCCTGCAGAGGCACATTACATAATATGGGCATTCACACACCTCCTATTAGAAAAAAAGTAAAACAATCATGACTATTTTGCTTTTACTCCCATAAACTTTGACATCTGAATAGCGGAGTGTGCAAAAAAAAAAAAAAAAAAAAAAACATGCCAGAAAATGAATTTAATAAAGATCATGTGGTCCAAAATGACTGGAAGGTATCTTTTTTAGAGCATTGTAGCTGACTTTGTTACTATAGTCCTCATAATAACATATATTAATGTATGTATATTTCATTTTTGGTTATATACTGTACCAAAGTAGGTACTCTGAATACCATAGTACATAAATATTTTTATCCAGTATAGTGGTATTATATAATGCAATTTCACCACTCATATCCATCTCATTATAAGCCATCATATATCATATCATTTTAGACGTCAACAGGTTTGTTATTTTCGTAATACTTGACGGTATTGCGAAGATGACAAGCTGGAACAGGGAGTGCTGCAATGCGAAAACATGTCCTCCACTGTACTGCCCTCTCTGCTGCACAATTACATACACTCAGCTTTTAATAATAATAAAAAAAGAGATAATAATCTGCTGCTGACAGAAAGTACATGATACTGTAAGATAACTGCACTCGTAATAACAGCTAATGACGTAGGGCCGCGAGCTCATATGATCTGACCTGCTAACGTTATTCCGCCCAATCACTGTTAAAGGAACAAAAGTGAAATGAATGCGGGTAACCGCGAGTCTGGTGTTTAAATCTGTGATCCACCACAAAATCCACGAAAGTGTGCATCCTGAAACTAACTTTACCCACAAACTGGGGTAATGAATAGCTGCGGTAAAAACAGAAAACATACCTTGGGTGAAAACTGGTGAATTCAGGATGAAACCAAATATAACGCCCGTCTTCCCCTCTTGAACGAAAATCAGATGCCCGTATCAGCGCAGCAATTAAAGTAATGTCCTAAACTCAATAACTTTTTTATCATAAATCGCCTTCTATGTTGAAGATGTCGACTGGCCCACTTCTCCCACTAAACAACAACAAATGATGCACCGCCTCTTTCTAGGAACTGTCCAATGGGAATGAGGAAAATAGACTGACAGAACGTCAAGCAATTTAGAAGAGAGAGGAGGCGGGATTTAAACGTGTTGACGGTGCTTCAATTGGCCAGAGGGAGGTGTCACTCATGCATTTCGTAGGTCAGTGCAACCAATCATAACAAAGGAAAATTAGGCCAATGAACAGAGGTCTACAGTGTAGCTGTAAATACGTGTCTGACGTGTCCTTATCTAGGCAACCAGCATGTGATGGTAGCAACTCAGGACAGAGAAAATAAACGGTTTGGAGAATTAAAAAAAGCAAGTCGTTTTAATTAACTAAATAAATAAATAGTAATGCAATTGTAATTTAACACTGCTGTGGTTATAAGGTTACATACTCGAAAAACTTAGCCCTTTAAATTCTTGTTGTTTTCTCACGTATTCAGGACAGTAAACAGAAAATATCAAGCTATTTAATTAAAATAAATAAACACAAAATGTAAAACAAATTCCCTCTAAGCTTGGTTAAAATTACTAGAATTTTACAGATACTGAGAGATATGCAAACTTAGCCCGACTGTACCGTATAAAAAAACTCCCCTGACAGAATCAGTAACGGCATGGTGAGAGCCAAGTGTAGTAAATTAATTTCAATAATCATATCATACAGGTCATATCTGGCACAATATGGGTATTCACAAACATCCAGGGAAAGAGATTCCTTTCTTTCACGTGGTACTTATGCATTTCCTCTATTGCACATATGGATTTATCTGTTTATTTAGACATTTTTATTTGTCTAGTACTCATTCTCATGCTCTTTAGTTTTGTTAAACACAGGGAATATACTTAATTAATTTCTTGGAATGTCTCTACACATATTCTGGCCCGTATGTGTGGTTTGCTCTGCTCGTATGCAGAACATTCAGTCCTCCAATGAGAGAAAGCAAAAGAATTTCCGGCGACTGCGTCCTCACCGGCAGCCATTTTGTTTGAGGTGTTGACATTCATCCGTTGAGTTCGGTGAACTAGTTGATATGGGCTCCAGTTTAACTCTGATATCGACAGGAACGTGTTTATTATAAGGTAGTCGGTGTACACTTTTGTTAAACATTTTTGTAGCAGATTATATACTATATATCTTCTTTTAAGCGTTAGAACTATTACTTTTCTCATATTTGCGTAGATTTTTTTCTACGAGCTAACAGTAACTAACTGGTTAGCTCTGGCAAAATGGCGGCGAATGCGGCTCAACAAGCCCCGACACAAAACTGGTAAGGCTTTTTTACATTTCACTAATAAATCTTCGCGTTTCTACCCATTTATGGCTGTTAAACTTATGTTTCACTACATATCTTGAGGTACAAATAGGTGTAAAAATCGACTTTGCGTTCGCTAGCTTATCCGCTTCTCTTTGCAGATTTAACGAATTATATCGTCGTGTCGTTTTTAATAAGTTGGATATCGGTTGAAAGTGTGATACATTTTTGTTTCCTGTTAAAGGTAGTCCCACATTAGAATTGGGATCGAGTGGAATTAACGTTTGGCTTGTTGTAACGTTAAAGGCCTCATTGCTGACCAGCCGATTTACATTGTTTCTTATCGTTATGGCTTTTAATCAAAACACTTTTAGCCAAACAAGCCAGGCACAATGTGCTTAAATCTGAACAAGTTTTAGGAAATGCCATGACTCCATATCAAAATCCACTTGCTGAAATCCAAACCAAATATAATACAGTCTGCAGTCCGTTTTTATTTGTATGTGAACCTTGTTTTGTGTGGGTCATGGTGTGCTTGTGTAGATATTTGCAAATGTTTTTAAAGGTCTGATATGCCGTGAACTAAATTAAATATAACGTTAGCATGTTGTGATCTGCAGGCCGTATGGTAATAATTCAGGTGGTGAAGGCCCAGTCCACGAGAACCCAGAATGGGAAAAGGCCCGACAGGCTCTAGCATCCATCAGTAAAAGTCAAAACTCTACCAAACCTTCAACTAATCAAACCACCCAACAGGTTAGTGTTTCATAAGAATAGAGGTGCTCACTATTATTAGTTTTTACCCATGCATTTTTGTGTTGATCAAATGGTTGATTTTTGATCTATCGTCTTATTTTTTTGTTAGGCTGGACAGTATCAGGCGGCAGTTCCAGACTCCTCTGCAATGCAGCAGCAGCAGCAGTACTATCAGCAGTGGTATCAACAGAACCAACAGCAGTATGCTGGTTACCCCTATCCATATAACTACTACTACCCCCCCCATGCCTCCAGTAAAGAAATGCACTCCTAATTCTCTTGTAGCATGTATTTGTAAATAGTCCTAATCTGTTTGCCTTTAAATCTTAACCGAAAGGTCCATTGAAGTGCTTAGAAATGTAGCAGCAGAGCATAAGCAGTATATGTTTTTTTTTTTTTTTTTTTTTTGGGCTGTCTATGTTAACGGATTGGAGCTTTCATACCGCACACAGAAGCAGCATTGCTGCAATCATTTTGGTGCTTGGTCTATTTTTGTCACGCTGCTCACGTTCAGTTAAAGTGACAATGCATTGATTATGACCAAAAACAAATTAAATGTCAGCCGAAAAAAGTAGAAATGTTACCCAATAAATGCATCGATAATATCCACTGTTTTTTTTATTGTCAATCAAATGAACTTAAACGATTGAAAAAATGCAACAAATGTTTGTTTGGGCCTGAACTACAAAACCAAATTTAAAACAAATTTTAGTATCAGTTTTGCTTAAGTTGCACACTAGTTGGATTTTGTATCATTATATATTAGAACTATATTTGTATAAATATTACTACAACTGTACATCATGCTGACAGTCAAAAACTAAATCACATGATATCACAGGCAATTCGTAGGGCTGGACGATATGGCAAAAATTTATATCACGATATATTTCTTAATTTCGGTCGATACAATATAATTCCGATATCGATATGGACAATATTAAAAAGACAGGAAAAAAACTGCCAAGAGCGCACACAATGGATGTCTGTACCTACAAATGACTACATCTAAATTTGTAAAGTCTATAATACCTCCAGGCTCTAAGTTTTTTTTTTTTTTTTTTAAATAAAAACAGTTTAAAAAAAAATTAATGTTCACTTTTTATTTGTATTTAGCCTTTACAAACAATAAATGTGAAATAAACTATCAAAAAAATAAAACTCTCGGACTTAGCTTATTTATATATATAGATTGGGCATAAATTAATTTTTTTAATCTAGATTAATTTCGAGATTAATCTAGATTAAAAAAATTAATTTATGCCCAATGGCTCATTTGAATTCTGCCGAAGGCCGTCAGAATATGTGCGCTACTAAAATAATAAGTCTTTGAGAACGGGTTTCTCAAGCCAGGTGGCGCATTAGGCCAGGGGCTCATCTCCTGTTTCCAAACTGCTTAAGAAACTGTTCTACTATGATAATTGGTGATGAAAATAAATGATGTTCAATAAGATGTACTTGTGTTTACTAACTGTTTATTCAGGTAAACATGAATGTTGAACTGTAGGCCTACATAAACTCCAAACAGCGATTTTATACTTGCTTTTGATGTAGTATGTACATACAGAAAATGCTGCTTCGCAAAGGCAAGTTCACCGAACCCTGACGGTGTCAAGCATTGAGTATGTTAACATGGGCAACAATACTTTAATACGATTTTAATATGATTAAAACAATACTCTGATTAAGAGTCTACCATGTAAACAGCGATTTTTGATTACCTTAATGCGACTAAAGTCATAACTGAACTAAACAGAAATGGAATTAAGACGTGGAGTATGCAGATATTAGTGGCATTTCTGACAAACTATTACCGTCATGTAGGACTTTTCGCCATATTTTCCGACAAGATCCACACAGGCGGCTGTCAGTAAAGGACCGCGCACACACACACACAGGCGCGCGCGCACACACTCACCGCGAAATGCGGAAGTTTTTTTTCTTTCCAGTTGGCGTGCGTTATTAAATTCTATAACACTCTCACCAGTCTTTACTCATTATTTGAGTCTAATACCCCAGTTTGTCACGGCGCATGAAGGAAATGTTCATGAGTTAAAGTGAAACTGCCGAGTCGGGCATCCTGCTGATCTGATTCAGAAGGGCACTCTTTAGATGGCTCACCGGCCAGGTATACATCCGCGATAAATTACCAAGGTGAAAGTCATCATAGCTTTCAGCTTGCGTAGAATAGACCCAGCTCCCAACCCAACTTTGAGAATAGATTTACGGCTTTTTTTATTTTTTATCGTGCGATACATTTGCACAATTTGCAGAGCACCGAAACTATAAGTTTATCGGAACTTAAAAAGCCGAACCACTTCCACCCAACTGCATTAGTCTTTCTTCTCTCATATCAACTACTGTATTTCATCTGCATTCTTACTTGTGGAAGCTTGTTCATTCACATCTGCATTCAGAGCACTAATTTTGTAGCTAAAACTTTCTGCGACGGTCACGGAGCTTAACCAACTACTGTGCCATAGACTGTAAAAGACTGTGTGCTGCTGAGTGCTGGCAGCGTGTCTGTGATGTACGTCATCACGCAGGTGACATCACGCTCTTTCTGATGGCTGAGCACTGAAAGTCATTTAGTGATAAGTGATAAAATGTATAAGATCTTATGTATATAATAAAATATATATATATGCAAATTTATATCGAAATACCGGAAAATGGATTCAAAAATCATATCATCGTTATATATTGATATCAAATTATTGTCCAGCCCTAGCAATTCGTCACCTTAGAATTATAAAGTTTTATCTGACATTTTTGTCAAAGTTGAGTTATTGACATTCTTATTAAATGACAATTTGTATACATTATGGTTTTTTTTTTTTATAAGTTGTTTACATTTTAAGACTGCTTATTTAAAAAAACAAATGTTACACGCATACTGTTTGCCATAGAATGCAAAAACTTTGAAGCTCAATATCTCAAAATCATTCAGAACGCAGATAGAACCTTATAATTCCAAGGTGTCAAATTGTCTTCTATGTGCACTCGAAAAAACATGACACTCTTCAGGGAGCTTGAGAAGCATAAAGTTCTTTATGATTTATATAATTAGTAAAAAAAGACTTGCAGGTTAAAGAAACAGCATAGTAGGAAGTTGTCGCGGACCTTGGTGCAGATTAATATAGATATACATAGATTGATAGATAGATATAGATTGATCTGTGCAATAGCTGCTGCTTAGGTGCGCACTGCTGGTGTGAAAGGCAAATGCCTGCCCGCTGCTTTTGGTCTCCCTACACTTTTATTTTAGTCACCACACCTCTTTTATTTCTCAGCTCTGCCTGTCAGAGTAGTTGAGCTCAAGTGCATCATGACAGCCATAAAGCAGAGAAACAGACCCATGTTTCTCTGCTTAAAGAAACCGCATTCTGCCTAATTCTGATGGGTCCAATTCATTCTGTGGCATCTCTGCGGGCTGATGTGGACAGTCCCTTTGCACTTGCAGTGGTTTACATGACAATAGCACAAAAATCACACTTCATTATGGCTAAAAATTTGTTATTTTTTTTGTCTTCCCTTCCAGTATGGTGGTCCATATCCTCCAGGACAGTATGGTGTTCCCGGGGGCTACCAGACACCCACTACCCCTACAGGACAGGTATAGACTTTTTTTTTGTGTGTGTGTGTTTCTGTTGGCCAAATGTATTTCACATAGTTGTGCAAGCATTAAGTAATGCTCTAATTTTCTCTCTATTTTAGGCCCCTTCCATGCCTACAATGGAGGATCAGTCCTCAAATTATCCCCCCCAACCTCCTCCTCCTGCAACCCCTCAACCACCCCCTCAAAGTCCTACGTCCAGTGACCAGCCCCCACCCCCTCCTCCACCCCCCATACCTCCCCAACCCAATGCTCAGTACCCCCGTCCCCCATCCCAAACCCCCTACAGCCCTAATGGTGTCCTGCCATACAGCCCTACAGATTCAAACCCCATGATGCGGGGATACAATCCAGGGCAGATCCGACCAGGGTACCAGGGTTACCAGACTCCAGTATATCAGCCCCATCAGCAGCAGGCTCCAGCACCAGGCCTGTACGGAGGCGCAGGCAGGGTGGATGCTAAAAAACCTAACAATATCAATATGAATAAAGGTGGCCAGCAGCTGTGGCAGCGCATGAAACGTACGTATATGTGTGCTTATAACATGTAAATTATGTAGAGTGTTATTTAAGCATCTCCTAATGCTTTCTTTTCTTTTCAACAGAGGCACCAGGAACGGGCGCTGTTAAATTTAATATACCCAAACGCCCTTACGTCATGTCCAATCAAAACTTCCCATCAGGTGAGCAGGTCCCTGGATTGGCTCCCCCCACTGCGACCAACCCATCACCTGGCTCTACTGGTGCAACATCCAGTGCTTCAACGGGAGGTGCCCAAACACGGTAAATGTTTGGTGGTGTTTAAAATTAAGAGGCTGATTGGAATATGCTGGTCTTGGAAGTGAATGATTGCATATTTCTAGACTGAATGGGACAAAACTGTGTTTTTTAAAATAGGCCTCAAGATTGGCCACAGGCCATGAAAGAGTATGTACAGCGCTGCTTCACAGCCTGTGAATCTGAAGAGGATAAGGATCGTACTGAAAAGATGCTGAAAGATCTTCTGCAGTCCAGATTACAGGATGGCTCTGCTTACACTATTGACTGGAACAGAGAACCACTGCCAGAGTAAGTTGCATTTCTCTATTTATATTTTTTTTTACATTTGCTAATTCAAATTTAGCTTTTGAGCTACTTAACTATTGTCACTAAACAAGTGTTCTCTTTAACAGTCTGAAGCCAAAACAGTCTCGCTGGGAGGTGATGCCTCAACTTTCTCAGGAAAATAGTATTGGAAGAGGTGGAGCCACACGTGGCAGGGGCGGAGCCAGGCTGGGTAACTATAGAAATGTCTTTTCTCAAAGAAGTCCCTCTTCCAGCTCCTCCGGGTCATCCCGCTCCTCTTCACGATCACCGTCTCCTCACAGCCGACACAGGGACAGGAGTAGAAATCACCGCAGGTAGTGTGCGGGATTGCAAACTTGGTCACTTAAAGTTGACAGAAATTGGAATATCGGCTGGATTTAATGAGTGATTATTTTTCCTCCTCCAGTGACTCTGGCTCACAATCAGACAGCAGCATGTCGAGTGATCTTCGACTCTCATTGACCCGCAGACAGCAGAAGGGTGGCAGAGGCCGCGGGGCAGAAAGAGAGCGAGGCAGAGGAGCTGCTGGAGAGAGAGGCAGAGGAAGAGGCAAAGCAAACAGAGGGCGGAGGTAAGCTATCATTACTAGTACACTAGATTTAAATGCATAGGTGTCAAACTCCTGCAGGGCAAGAGCTGTGCACAGTTTAGCTTTAACCCTAATTAAACACACCTGATCAAACTAATTGAGTCCTTCAGGCTTGTTTGAAACATCCAGGTAAGTGTATTGAAGAGTTTGACACCACTGCACTAGAAAATTATTCTATAAATTTAGCCAGTTTTTTTTTTTTGAGGTCTCATTACTCGCTCCTGTGACTTCTTTCAGGAATATGGAAGACTTAGCCAGTGGTGTTGGTAAAAAACGTAAAGGTGGTAATGCAGGCCTTGACTTTCACGACCCAAATCGTGAAGCAAAGAAACAGAGCCGTGCAGCACGCTTCCACACTAAACTACGCACTGAGCCCCTGGTGTTAAACATCAATGTTTTTGACCTCCCCAACGGTACCCAAGAGGGATTAAGTTGGGATGACTGCCCCATAGTTGGCACCTGCCAGGACATCACTAAAAACTACCTCCGTCTCACCTGTGCCCCAGACCCTTCAACCGTTAGGCCTGTACCTGTGAGTGTTTCCCAGAATGTTGCTGGTCTTTTGAACAAGTGATTTGTGTTATTTGTGACCCGTGGTTGTTCGTTTCATTGAAGGGTTGTTTTAAATATTGTTTTTCAGGTGTTGCGAAAATCCTTGATTGCAGTGAAGGCTCATTGGAAAAGCAATCAGGACTACGTGTACGCATGTGAACAAATGAAATCAATAAGACAGGATCTAACTGTGAGTGATGATTTTTAGTACCATTTACCTGCCTTGCCTTTTTTTAGTTTCTTATTTTGAAATGTCTTAATCAGGTGCAAGGTGTACGTACAGACTTTACCGTGGAGGTGTATGAGACGCATGCTCGCATTGCTCTGGAAAAGGTATAAAGTGAAATGTCTTTGCTGAATTGAAAGAGATTTTTTTTATTATTGTATTGCCATTAGACCACCAACCTCACTTTTCTGTTGTGTTTAGGGCGACCACGAAGAGTTCAACCAGTGTCAAACACAGCTGAAGGCGCTGTATAAAGACTGTCCATCAGACAATGTTGGAGAATTCACTGCCTACAGACTTATCTACTACATCTTTACTAAGAACTCTGGAGGTATAAACTATAAATTACTTCTGCTTTAATCAGCAGTTTAATATTTTTTCAATATTTTTTGGTTTATATGTATTCTCGTATGAAGCCTTTAATAATCTTGTTGTTTTTTATTTTTGTTGCTTTTTAGACCTGACAACTGAGCTTGTGTATCTTACCACTGAGCTCCGTGCTGATCCATGTGTAGCTCATGCTCTTGAGCTCCGTACGGCCTGGGCGCTGGGCAACTTCCACCGATTTTTCCGACTCTATCAGAAAGCTCCACGCATGGCTGCTTACCTTATCGACAAGTTTGTGGAGCGTGAAAGAAATATAGCTCTGAGGGCCATTCTTAAATCGTGAGTAGAGATGCCAGGGAGAAGGATGACTGAGTATTATACCTTTATTAATTTCACATCTAACTTCATTGCTTTTTTTTTTTTTTTTTTTTCTTTCCCCTCTCTATGCAGGTTCAGGCCCTCTGTGTCGGTGGAGTATGTTCAGTCCAGCTTGGCCTTCCCAGATTTAGACACATGTTTAGCATTTCTAACAGGGCTCGGGATATCATTCACCCCCTCTGACCCAAGCAAAATAGACTGTAAAGTCAGTTCAGCTAGTCTTACAACCTCATAGTAGTGGGGAAGGGTTGGGGAGACCACTGAATGTACATTTATAGAGCTTATAAAGACAGACTGTAGATAAGCCACCAGATATCTACACAGTAAACAAGCACTCAGAGTCTAGAGCTGATCATATTTATAAAGATATCTCAGATTTATTTAGCTCTTGTAGAGTGATGGACTTTCTGACAGATGGACAGTTGATTCATCCATACACAGGGACTTAGTGGCCATTTGAAGACCTAGAATAACCAATTCACAAATCCCATTTAGTGAAGTATAAGGCAACCAAGTACTTGAAGAATTTCCCCCACACCAATAGATAAACGGGGCAAAGATTAGCTGGGGTCAGGTCACCAGGACACATCATAGATAGAGCTCATAAAGCATTTTCAAGCTAACAGTGTTGTGTGTTCTCATGTTTCTCTCCTCTCAAGCAAACAGCCACAAAGCTCAAGATGTGAAAGCTTCATGGTTAATGCTGGAAATAGTCTGAGCCCATTGCCTACTTTACCATCTCAAGGCAGTGCAAAGGGAAAGAATTCTTCTGCAAGATCTTTAATGGACTTTAAAGCAATTAAAGCTTTGGTGCAATCCTTCAAGCAAGAAGAGGATGGTTTGTATGCCCGGTTTTCTTTGCCAAGATGTCTTCAGTAAGTCAGTGAAGGGGCTTCGTTAGATCTTCCATCTCCCCTCATCTTCAACATCCTAATGCTGATAGCAAATAATCTTTGGACTGAGTTATAACAAGATCACCTTCAGAGATGCAAGTTAGGCCCTATTCCACACTATCACCAGTTACACCCCTTTCCCACAGTCTACTGCCCCTTTTTCTCTTACACATGGCGTGTCATCACTCAAGAAGCTGGCCTTTATAAATCACATCCTACTAATCTCTCCTCAACACACAGCAAGCACAACTCAGAGACTCAGTTTTTCCACTTCCCACCACAGCTGTGAGCTGGATAGGGCCAACAACGTCCATGCTCATCCAGGTCCACCTAATGCAGTTCATTCACCATTAAGTTTGACCATCATCGACTGAAGAGAGAAGTCCCCTC
The DNA here is from genome assembly GCA_903798195.1 of Danio kyathit. Taxonomy (NCBI): domain Eukaryota; kingdom Metazoa; phylum Chordata; class Actinopteri; order Cypriniformes; family Danionidae; genus Danio; species Danio kyathit. The sequence continues at coordinate 27,622,820 of LR812534.1, forward strand.
AAGCATTACCCATGCAAGGTCCCTACGCCCTACATGACCTCATTCAGGAGGAAAAGCAAGATCAGTTTCCCCAAATGGCAAGACGGCGTGCGTCTTCCTCCGTTCTCTCAAGCAGTCATCTCACTTCTGCAATGGCTACCTTTGACCTGCTGGGGTTTGGAAACACATGGGTTTGTATGGCTCCTTAAGCTTCGGCCACATCTACTGGTAATGGCTGGTAAGAAGGACTTGATGTTTTGAAATCGTGGTGGATCTTCGTTCTGCTTGGGTTAAAGTGTTACCATGGTCAAGCTTGGCTTGTGAGGCTTTATTTAACCCTGCTGGCAGGTTTTGAGTATTATCTCATTTTAAAAATGGGCCTAATACAGAACCTTGTTTACACCCCTTTTTGATTTTTATTTCTTTTGTTTATTTGATATCAAACAATCTATAAAAATCTAATAGATTTGCTCAATTTACTTGTAGCGATGCAGTATTATATCTCAGAGATTCATATGGCATCATGGCCGTTTAGCTGACAGAGGCACAAAAATTTAAGTTGTTACAAAGTTCTTCTAGCGCTTGATTCCTAATGGACTTGCCACTTATCACTTTCATTGAAGAGGAACAAGCTTTTTAAAATTTTTGCATCTGAAGAAATCACATTTATTTAATATGATTAGTTCATCCAGCATAGATCTGAAATATGTTTGCTTCAGCAAGATTTGCTCAGGGTCACTAAGAGCGTCCCAATATGTGAAACATGTACATATGTAGTCATGTAAAAAATGTAAAGTGAGATTTCTGTTTTCCAATTTGCAACTTTAGTTTCATTTTTGTACAATGGTAAGTGTCGTTTTGATCTATACAGTACATGTGCTGGCAGTTTTTAAACTTAATTTTGGACCCAAACACCCAATGGATGATGTTCCAAAGTAAAACTCAAACTCATGAATTGACAAAGTAATTGCTAGTCTTTCTTGATTAAGTAAAATGCTCGACCAGTTATTGTTTTTTATTATTAAAGGCAAAGAAATCTTCAAGTACAAGCTTATCCAACAGCAAGAGTTCCAATTTGGGTTAATCGCTATTTTAACATGCTTTTGTCTATAGATTTTTGTTTCATTATCGCATCTTATCTGAAGAATGCTTCATTTTGAAAGTAGGAAGTCTATGGGTTAATGTTTTCCTATTTTTATGTTTATTTTGATTATATTAGAGCCTAATTCTGTTTAGATGCTTGTATATGATTGTACATTGTAAATGATTCGCTGATGCTGTTATTTGCCACATTGACGTTGCTCTCCTCTTCTTCTCAACCCTCACCCCTTCCCACCTCTCATTCTCCTCTGCTCCTGCTCCTTCATTACCAGATTCTCTCTATATCTCTCTTCCTCCTTGCAGTCATGCACATTCGGAGCAAAGCAAGAGATGAAAAGATGAAGGCAAAACTAATCCAGAGGCACTGGAAAAATGAGGCAACCAGACACCGGGCTGCTCGGTCATCTTTATGCTTCTTGTCTTATGCCTTTGTTATTTTGAGGAGAGCTTGATTTCAAGTGTGCAATGTTGTTTATGCCAATTCTCAAAACCTTAAGAAACTATGACGAAAGTGAAGATGTGTGTGAATTGTGTGTTAGGAATGGCTTTATCTAGTGTGTAGTGGAACTGCTTCTGTATGTTCAGGTATGTCCTTTATTTTTCTTTCTTTCTTTTTATTTTATTTTATTTTTTTTTTATTAACTGCTTTTTTTTTTCTTTAGCTGTTATTAGATGCATTTGACTGCTTTTTTTTTTACTGTTTTATTTTTTGTATGACCCAATTTTTAATGTTTCCTTTCGATCGTTTGCTGGACATACCTGGTCATACAGATATTTACTGACTTTTCATGTAAACTAAATGTCGAAATAAGTTGGCGAAAGTGTTGAATTTGACTGCAGTTTCTAATGGTAATGTTTTTTTGGCTGCTCGTAATGCTCATCCAATGTTAATCATCTCAAGTAATACCACTGGTTTTTGTTTATTTTCCATGAACTGTATTTTTAGCCTTTCCCGTTGGTGTATAATATCTTCACAGCAGTATTACTAACAGATTTCACCCCTCTCCTCAAATGTTGCCTGTCCTCTTGCATATCCTTCTTTTCTCTGCTCTTATTTGTTTTGTTTTTTTTGCTCATTATTTGTTGCATTTAGATTAGCCTCTGTAAGTGTTCTCTCTGACATTGTTTCTTTAGCCATTGACTGCTTTTCCTCATGTTTTTTTCTTCTCTCTCTCCCTCTCTGTCCTCTGTTCTTCCTGCATGTTGTTCTTCTGTCTCTCTTCTATTTCTTTTGTATTGTGTTGTATTGCAATATTGCGATTGGTTTCTGTGTGCTCAGTGCTTGGCAGTAAGTATCTCAACAGGACCGTGCTTGCAACTGTTTTTCTTTTACAGCTCCACCTCTCAAAGCCCTAATGTCTCTGAGCTCCTTTATACAGAACATACTGCCCTTTGTAGATACTGAACTGTACATACTGTACCTACTTTCTTATATTGAGAAAAAAATAAAGAGTTAAATCAGATTTGTTGATTGTCATTTAATAGCAGAAAACATTTGCTGACTTTGCATGACAGTTCTCATGTACGGTTTTAATGGTTCATTTAAAAAAAAAAAAATGTTGTAGTTTAATGCTGGATCAATGTAAGTAATACATCAAGCATTTATAAATAGTTTGGGCTAGCTTTTCCAGCTGGACATTGCTTTACAATGCCCTTGATGAGGGAACATTAGCCAGTAAAGTCTTTTTGTCTCTCCGGGTGTGATTTATTCATGGCCATATTTAGGTAAACTAGGCAGGTTAGGGTATAATTAGGCAAGTCATTGTATAACGATGGTTTGTTCTGTAGACTATTGAAAATATATATAGCTTAAAGGGGCTAAAAAATTTGACCTTAAAATGTTTTTTTTTTAACTGCTTTTATTCTATGCAAAATAGAACAAATAAGACTTTTTCCAGACTGAAAAATATTATCAAACTGAAAATTTTCCTGCTCTTAAACATCATTTAGGAAATTAAAAAAAAAAATTCATAGGGTGGCTAATAATTCTGACTTCAACTTCAAGCGTGCAGCTGCCAAGATGCCACTTGCCACCAGTTTTGCCATATTTCTGAGCTGCAACATCACTGGAGTGCTCAAAAGCACAAGGTGTGCAATACTCGGAGACATGGCCAAGGTAAGAAAGGCTGAAAAACGACCACCACTGAACAAGACACACAAGCTGAAACGTCAAGACTGGGCCAAGAAATATCTCAAGACTGATTTTTCTAAGGTTTTATGGACTGATGAAATGAGAGTGAGTCTTGATGGGCCCGTGGCTGGATCGGTAAAGGACAGAGAGCTCCAGTCCGACTCAGACGCCAGCGAGGTGGAGTACTGGTTTGGGCTGGTATCATCAAAGATGAGCTTGTGGGGCCTTTTCAGGTTGAGGGTGGAGTCAAGCTCAATTCCCAGTCCTACTGCCAGTTTCTGGAAGACACCTTCTTCAATCAGTGGTACAGGAAGAAGTCTGCATCCTTCAAGAAAAACATGATTTTCATGCAGGACAATTCTCCATCACACGCGTCCAAGTACTCCACAGCTTGGCTGGCAAGAAAAGGTCTAAAAGAAGAAAAACTAATGACGTGGCGTCCTTGTTCACCTGACTGAACCCCAAAGAGCAGGGGTGTCCAAACTCGGTCCTGGAGGGCCGGTGTCCTGGAGAGTTTAGCTCCAACCCTAATCAAACACACCTGAACAAGCTAATCAAGCTCTAACTAGACATACTAGAAACTTCCTGCAGGTGTGTTGCAGCAAGTTGGAGCTAAACTCAGCAGGACACCAGACCTTCAGGACCGAGTTTGGACACCCCTGCCATAGAGAATCTGTGGTCCATCATCAAATGTGAGCTTTACAAGGAGGGAAAACGGTACATCTCTCTGAACAGTGTCTGGGAGGCTGTGGTTGCTGCTGCACGCAATGATGGTGAACAGATCAAAACACTGACAGAATCCATGGATGGCAGGCTTTTGAGTGTCCTTGCGAAGAAAGGTGGCTATATTGGTCACTGATTTGTTTTGTTTTTTGTTTTTGAATGTCAGAAATGTATATTTGTTTGGTTTCACTGGTGAAAATAAATAATTGAAATGGGTATATATTTGTTTTTTGTTCAGTTGCCTAATAATTATGCACAGTAATAGTCACCTGCACACACAGATATCCTCCTAAAATAGCTAAAACTAAAAACTTCCAAAAATATTCAGCTTTGATATTAATGAGTTTTTTGGGTTTATTGAACACATGGTTGTTGTTCAATAATAAAATTAATCCTCAAAAATACAACTTGCCTAATAATTCTGCACTCCCTGTATATATACAGTATATATATGTATAATTGTTTTTGTTTTGTTTTTTGAAAAGAAGCAAGCACATCCATCTTTCTCGCATATTATTGTAGCACAGTTAGTGCTAAATATAAAAAATACATGTTATCTAATACTATTTACTAAGCTGAAATAAGCACAAATGTCAGGGCATGTCAAAACATCTTAGGGCCCCTCAAAGTCAGGGTTAAGCTTTAAAGGAGAAGTTCACCTAAAAATCAAATTTTACTTCTATATTGCTAACTTATAAACCTTTTTCTGTTGAAAACACAAAATAAATTGAGGTAAGCAGAAAAAAAACGAAAAAAAAAAAAAAAACTAACTATTGACTTCCATAGTAGAAATTTTCTGTCCTCAACAGTAGAAAGTAAAAAAGGTTTGGAAACAGTACAGGGTGAGTAAATAGAATGTTTACGTTTATTATTTATTTATTTTTTTTTGGTCGTTGAATATAACCTGGTTCACATGAATATAATAAATATTAATATCCATTTTAAAATCGTTCTGGCAGTTATTTCACTTACATTTTACTATTATGGTAGGATTTCTACAATTTGTATATAGGCTATGTATCACTGAAATATTTGGTTTTATTGAAAGAAATGAATTATAAGCGTGAGTTAAATTGATGGGGAAAAGACTTGAAGAGATGGTTAATATAAAAATAAAATTTTACTCACTATTTACATGCCCTCAAGTGGTTTCAAAACTTTGAGTTTCCTCTGTTGAGCAGAAAAGAAGATATAGCTTATTTTGTTCAACAGAAAAAAGAAACCCAAACAGGTGAAGGTTCGATAAATTATGACAATTTTGATATTTGTGAGAACTATCCCTTTAAAGACATTCGTAATGTTACAGATTTGCTTGAAAAAAAAGGCTACATTTAAAAATGATAAAACTAAATAAAATGCAGCCATGTTGAGAATATAGGCTTCTTACAAAACATTTAAAAAGGTCCTAATGACCTCAAACTTTTTTACTTTACGATCTTTTACGAGCTTTACGATAAGATTTCATTTGTACTTCACTGTAAAACCCAAAAAGTTTAAAAGTTTCAGCAGAAGATTAAATGCATTTAAGTCATTGGTCGTGAGATCACATTAGCGCACTCTAAAATGTAAATTAATTTCCTGTAGTTTGTGATTTTTATTTTTAATTGCATTATTGTAGATCAGTCACTGTTCTAAAGACTTAAATCGTGAACTTTTTTGTGTGTAGTCTGGAAAACAATATATATTGTCTGGTATTACTCATAAATACAGTACAAGAACTGAGTAATGCCAGTACTGTGTTAATGTATGCATGTATTTATTTGTTTTTATTTTATTATCTGTATTTATTTCTTATACAATATAGTTTCAAACTACTAAAATGTCATTAAAATTCATTTAGACTGTTAGACATCAATATTAAATCTCCAAAAGCAAATATTGACAAGGTCCCATAACGCAATTCAGATGAATAAATCGAGAAGACAATAAAATGGGTCTACACTTCTGATCACACATTTATTAGAATATTTTCCTATGCTTTAAACCAAATAATGTTGGTTATGACATTATGAGCACCTTCAGAACAGGCCACTCGGAGAAACTTTTTTTAGGGACACTAAAAACATCAGGACAACCACATTCATGGAAAGTTGTTTGATTTGATTAAAAAAAAGACACTGAGGCTGATTGACTTCATCCCAAATTTTTGACACCGTGAACACAAGAATGTTGGTAAACATTGTTCAAGTAAAAGGCGAGGACCCTAAAGCCCGACGATGCTTCTCAGTTAACACGCATTTCAGTGGAATAAAACCCTTGAGTGTTTAGCATGTGTTAATCTGTCCCTTTACAATAACAATACAGTAAGAATACGCTGAAAATTAGACAACACCAACACGTTAACACTTTCTAGAGAAGAGCAGGGCTTATGAGCGTTCCTTTTAGGGTTTAGGTAGATGACGGCTTGATCTCTTTATGCTTTTGCGTTAATAATGTCGATAAACTCTGGTTTTAGGGAAGCTCCACCAACAAGGAATCCGTCCAGGTCTTTCTGAGAAGCCAGTTCCTTGCAGGTTCCTCCAGTGACAGAACCTGAAGAACACACAGGAAGAAAGATTAGGGTAAATTAAGACCTTGTGAAGCTTTCCTGACATCAATTAAAAAGATCAGGCCAACAAATCATACAATTCTGTAAAACTGAAGATACTGTATTAGGTCTGCCTCATAATTTGTGGAGAAAACATATCATAAGGAGGAGAGACATTTTGTTGTAAAGGAAGCCAAACATGTTATTCCTAATGATTTTGGCTGGTGTAATCATATTTATTCCTTGTGTTAGTTCTTTGATAGTGCTATAAATTAAACCTGCAGACATTTTCTTTGCTATTTCTGCACAAAATTTTGTAAAACATCTGCAAATTTATGTGGAAAGATTTAGAAATTTAAGGAAATTATATAAACTAATAATCACTTTTCAACTTTTATTTAAGGTTTACATGCAAATCCAATTAGAATCACTTGTTTGGTAAACAAAGCAAGACTCTCTTATAATTTATCCACTAAAAAACAAAAAATATGTCAAATATAAAATATAGAAAACACTTTACAAACTGTATTACAAATCATATAAACGTATGCATATTTAGCAATAATAATAATAATAATAATAATACTGAATTTAATATTAAAACTGAATAAATATATATTATTTACAAACATTTACATAGATTAAATGATGGGCTAAAAAATAAAGTCCAAATAGGCTAATTTATATAATATTTTATTATTATTTTCATCATTAAAACGCTTGTTTTTATCCATTTAACTCAATTTTAGAAAGATAAAACATATTTCATTTAATATTTAACCCCACCGTGAAGATTTTCAATCATCAAGGCAAGATAACAACTAGGGATGTCTAGATCCGAGCACGGGATTGAAAATCTGGCCCAATCACACGGTTTCAGACTCGAACGGAATAGGAGGTTACCTCCCGATCAGGACTCGAATAGACGCATATATATATTCTCATTATTTTATAACACATCAATAGTTATGCGGTGGCACAGAGTTAGACCGCTTTCTTGACTTCACACAGAAGCAGCAACACGTGCTGCATGACATCACTTTGTTGCAGACATGCTATTGGTTAAATGCAGGTGTTACACCATATTCTGTGACCATCGAAATCTGTGACCCTATAGGGCGTAGTGTTATGTAAATATATAATATACATATATAATATTATAAAGTTAATATAAATATGACATATATCATACAATTACATGTTTTAAGACAGATTTATGTACATTTGATGTATGCAAACAATATATATATATGCGATTAATATATAATACATAAATGGTTATACAGACATAAATTATCGTTTTAATGTTCATGGTTGACGCACATGTAAACAACACGTGTATTTTGGGCGAACAAGTAAGCATTTATGATCTAAATACGAATAAACAGCTATTTTAAACAAATGTTTCCTATACACTTTGTCATATAGGGTCACAGATTTCGATGGTCACAGAATATGGTGTAACACCGGCAAAGAAGAACACAGAAGCAGCTTGAAGCGGAAATTGCGAACAAGTCTGCGGTCTGGAGGTATTATAAACTTGATGACGACAACATTGCCAATTGTGAGATATGTAAACTTGGCATTGCAAGAGGTGGAAAGGAAAAGGCTACATTTAACTCAACAAACCTGATAAGACACCTCAAAAATTAATGTAGAACCTCGATTTGAAATGCCGTCTAGACACTATTTCACTGAGAAAGCTCTGCCAGCCCTTTAGAAGAAGATTTCTGACAAACTACTTGTGCTGTTATAAGTTGTACCCCATGTTCTGTTCATCACAGTCATATGGAGTTCATCTGTTCCCATGTCTCTACTAAGCCTTCCCACACAATGGATTGACTCCATCCAGGATCTGTTTCTTTGATCTTCTTTATTCTTTTTTTATGCATTATAGAAGTATCGGATCGGGTTTTGGTAGATACTCAAAATCAAATGACTCGGACTCGAGGGCAAAAAAACTGATCGGGACATCCCTAAAAATAACCTGCTATACAGTCCTATTTAACCATAAGTCTCAATCACCGCTAATTCACCCTATTTCCATCCATAAATCTGATCATTTATTACTTATGGAATCTGGATCTCTTGTTGCTTGAAAAATGTCACTAAATCTTACAAAATGTCAAACAAATTCTTCCCTGAGAGTCTTAAAGTAAGCAGCTCTACCAGCTGTTTACAATAAGAAAATATACTGGCGTCACATTGGAACGTGTTTTGAATGCATAGCATCACCCACTTAGATACCTCATTTGCATACCCATAATGCCTTTCACCCTGATAGATTCATTTCAGTCACCACCAGTGAGGAAGCCACTCAGAGTGACAGTAGGTGTTGACGGACCAACTCACAGCTAGAAAATTGCTCTTTTAGTATTTGTCCAGTAGGTTTCCTTTAAAAGGAAACCCATTCATGGTTGGTTAAAGAAAGATTCTACTTATGTGATTTTTAAGTTCACACTCTATTTATATCATATTATATTATAATATATTATATTATATTATATTATATATACACAAATTTTGGAGGTGCAGTAGATAGTTCTGTTTCTGTGTGGAGTTTGCATGTTCTCCCTGCGTTTGCATGGGTTTCCTTTGGATGCTCTGGTTTCCCCCACAGTCCAAAGACATGCGGTCCAGATGAATTGAGTAGGCTAAATTGTCCGTAGTGTATGAGTGTGTGTGGATGTTTCCCAGAGATGGGTTATGGCTGGAAAGGCATCCGCTGCGTAAAACAAATGCTGGATAATTTAGCGGTCTTTCTATGTAAGAACTTTGTGTAAATATGTCTAATAGGATTACATTTTGGGCTAGATTTAACATGGTTGGGCACATATGCACCACATTTGCATTGTATATTTTGAAATAGCTTCAGATTTTCTTTTTATGACTATTTGTATTTGAGTATATTTGACCCAGGTTACAGCACACAGCTCAATCATAAATCTGGCTTGCTTGTGGTTAGGGTTGTCGTGATACCATTAATTCATCTTACGATACTATACCAGCTGAAGTATCATGATAGCAAGTAGTAATGCGATACTGTAATTCATAACTCAAATTGTAAAGAAAATTGTCAGAAATATTATATTTGACGTTATAATAGGTCTTGGATTTAATTCACAATATTAAATTTAATTCCCATATTATTCAAAATATTATTTGCACGTCACTTCACCTAAAATATATTCATTCTTTTTGTTTATTCTGTAGATGACTGACCAACAAAAAATACATTAAAATAAAGATACAAATTATGCCAAATGAAATTTGTTACAAAAAGAGCATTTTTCCAACAAAATTAGGCTGCAAGTGGTCAAAAATTGTTTCAATATTTCCTGATGCTATTTTGGAGTTTTATCTATTTTTTTCAGTCTTATCAGGAAAGAATACAAAGTAATTAATTTCCCTTTGTGAGTAGTTATTTTTAAAGAGATTGTCAAGAAAGAAACTTTCAAACCTAAGGGCTCCACAGACTATAAAATTGAAATGGTCTATTGTTGCACAAACATGTGAGCATTTTAGTGACTTTTCCACATGCAACAATATCTATTATAGTTACCCCCGGTTTCACAAACAAGAATTAAGGCTAGTCAAGATTAAATTGCATGTTTGAGCTGTCTCAACTCAAAATAACTTGCAGTGAGATGTCTTAAAATACGTCAAGGTAATTTTGTCTCCAGGTGCACACCAGTAATATATTTTTCTAAGGCCATTTTATAAATGTGGCTTAAATAGCCTAATTTAACTAAGGCCTCGTCCTAGCTTAAGCTAAGCCCTGTTTGTGAAACTGGGCCATAGACTGTTAATGACGATACTACCATTTACAAACTACAGTGGCACCGCCAGTATTTTGGAGCTATAGTATCGTGATAGTACAGGTAAACCATGCAACCATACTTGTGGTACACTGTGGAAACCTCTCATGTAGAAATTAACTGTTAACAATTGTTTGGTAGCCATTGCCCTTTTAACCTCAGTTAAGAGCAGTTTTGGTGTTTTGTAAGGGTGCTTTTACAAACTTTTGGTTTGGTACACATTTAGAATTTAAAAAAAGTAATGTTCAGCAAGAATTAAGAAATTTTGCAACATAAGAGTACGCCGTTTTCAGAAAGAATAGAAAAGAGGCCACCAGGTTTGTCAATTTCTTGGGGAAGTCTTTTAAAAGCCAAAGCATACTAAAGATATTTAATTTTAAATAAAATAGACTATTAAAAAATAAAATACATTTGGTTTTATAAAATGATACATTTGCTACCAAATCCACCACTGCACCATTTCTATTCTGGAATCTGTCAAATACATGTACTTTTATGATTTTAAAACATAGTTCATACAAGATAGTTCATCCTTTATGTGTGGTATACTGTGGTAACTGTTGTGGATAAACTAAAAGAATAGCAGTCATATCAGCAAACATTTCCTATCTATTATCAAAATGAACAATCCCATGTTCAGTTGTCCTTAAGGAAACATGCATATATGATCATTCTGATAGCATGTGAAGGCATTGTTAATTTGACCACTATCAGGAAAGTAATTTTGGTTTTACATGGGAGCTGCCTGAAATACTTGATTCTGATTGGTCGGTTGTGGCACCAAACAACAATTACTACTAATAACCTCAGAGAACTGAAGCATTAGTATTACAGTAATAAGATTTGAGTGTTTATCTTGTAGCTTGGCTGATAGTTTTAACATAATGGAGCACTTTCAGAGGAAGCTTTACGAGGATATAAAATGACAAATGACTCAGTCACCACCAGTGAGACACTCAGTCAAAGTCATTAGAGATGTTGACTGAAAAATTCATGGTTGGAAATTTGCTCGTTTAGTATTTGTCTAGAAAGTTAATTTTAATAAGGATCCCATATGTAGTTATAAAAAGAAAGAGTACTTAAAAAGTTGTGAAGTTTTATGTTTAGTATTTCAAAGCAATAAAATCCTTTAGTCTCAGAATAAAATATACAAGTAAATCCACCCTATGATGTCATTGTGGGCTTGTTTCAATTTGCATAATAGTTGCATAATACGGTCTCTTCTAAATTAAGTTGTTTACTTCATTAAATTATCAAGTTTACACATGATAAATGTGCCATATAAATAACTTCACTTGCTTCTAGATAGTTGGCTGATAGTTCTAGATATGGTGAGCTGTGAGAAAGATTAAGATGATATAGTTGAAATAAGTGCTCCCTCAGTCACCAGGAGGGAGATACTCATTCAAATTGAAGGGGGAGATTCCCTGTATAACAACCAGCTGGAAATTTGCTCTTTTAGTATTTGTCTAGTAGGTTTCCTTTAAAAGGAGACCCCTTCATGTGGTCTAAAAAAAGATTGTCAATTTTAAAATATTATAAGCTTCAGCTCAGAACAGTTTAGTTCTGTATGTTAAATAGCTTGGTATAACTGTCGTTTTGTAATTGAGCTGTCTGAAATACTTGATTCTGATTGGTCAATTTTGCCATCAAACCACAATTGTACAAAAATAACCTTCTGAGAATTTAAGTATTAATATTCAAGTAATATGATTTCAGTTTTTATATTGTAGCTTGACTGATAGACATAATGGAGCACTTTTAGAGGAAGCTTTACAAGGATATAAAGTGACAATGATTTTATTCACCATGAGTGAAATACTATATCATATAAATAACCTCACTTGCTTTTAGTTAGTTGGTTCTGCTTCTAGTTAAAATGAGACCCCTTCAGGTGGTTTAGAAGAAAGACTATCAAGTTTAGTTTATTTAAAGCTGGGGTTTAGCATTTTGATTTGTATTTTAAATCGTTTTAAGTTTGGTGTTCAAGTTTTACTGGCTTTTTATAACGCAGCAGTCTGAAATACTTGATTCTGATTGGTCAGTTATGTCACCAAACCACTTTTGTACTTAAACAACCTCAGAGAATTTAAGCAGTAATATTAATGTATTAAGTATTACTGAGATAAATGTGCCATATAAATAACTTCACTTCCTGTTAACTGGCTGATAGTTTTGGAGAAGGTAGATGATATACTGTTAAAATAATTGTCCCCTCAGTCACCACAAGTGAGATACTCATTCAAAATAGAAGGGGTGATTCGCTGAACAAAAAAAAAAAAAAAAAAAAAAAAAAAAAAAGTAAGAAATCTGCTCTGTTGGTATTCTTCTAATAGGTCTCTTTTAAAAGATAAAAATGTTGGGTAAAAAGAAAGATTACTAATATCTGAACTAAAACACTGAACATCAATAACCATGTTCTTTTAGAATTTGTTTTCGTTACAAGTTGACTCGTATTTGTTTAAAAGAAATTCATTTTACTTTTTAAAGCAGGAGTTAGAGTCTTGTCCACCTTCAATAAAGTAGTAAGTTTCATATTCAAAATTTGTGTTATTGTGCGTTTTAACGGAAATAATGCACACCCTCCAGCCAATCAGAATCAAGAATTTCAACAGACCATGGAATAAATATCTAAAAATGCAAATAACATATTTTGCAGTGAAGTAAAATTGCAGCTCTACAAATGTCCAATAACAGCATGCATAATTGGTCATGAGTGACATCATTAGACGCATGTTGGAATTTGCATAATGTACCAATGCATTTCACACATTCGGCATTTATTAGATTCAGTCACCACTAGTGAGATACTCTTTCAAAGTGATGAGGAAACTTTCTGAATTATCATTGAGTGAAATTGCTCTTTTAGTATTTGTCCAGTAGGTTTCCTATAAAAGGAAGCCCATTCAAGACTGTTTAAATAAAAGCACTAGCTATAAATAAAATATATGTTGATATAGTACTGTACTACACTCTTTCAGCATTTTTTGTCCAGACAGGATGTTCAGATTAGTTAAGCATAATGCTAAATATTATTATTTTTTAACAAAACCTTTTTTCATACTTATGCATAAATACTGTAAAAAAACTGCAATTATTACAGTGACAAGTTTAACTACTGAGTGTTGTATTAGTGTTTTGTATTATTTTTTATTGTAGAACTTGTAGCATTTGTTTGCTTTACGTATAGCTTGGTTAATCAGGCCAATAAGAGATCACATGACTTTGGGGTTGCAAATCAATGGCTCAAAACAAATAGTTACAAGACTAGAAATGTTGTTACAACATAGTTTAGACTTGCCCAGATAGAAGTACATGAAGTTTGATGTGTGTTTATGCAGTTATGTGGTTTTATGACTGTATATAAACCTCTACATAAAGCTTGAATCACATAGTAAAGTCAGTCTAGACAACATGAATCCTAAATCTTCCCACAGCATCCATAAAGTAAACACTGCCAGCCAGTGTTTACAATAATAAATTTAAATAATTTACATTAAGCGTTCACAGTTTTAAATGAGCAGGAGATTAAGTGGAAACATTAAAGTGGGTGTATTTAAATTAGTGAACACGACGTTTCCATTTCAAATTGATCTGTAATTATTCCATAAGTAACACACAACTAAATTAAATATTTAAAATGAACGATTTTAGCGTTTGTCTAGTAAGTTTTCTTTCAAAGTAAGTTTCCCTTCCTCCTTTTCATACTTTTAAAAGAGAGTTTAATACTGGCTGGTAAAAAAAAAAAAGAAAAGTCTTAGTTCGGATTTAAGCAAGTAATTCTTTACGAGCGATTGGTTATTTATTGCAGAAATTAATGAGTCTGCTTTATTTTAGGTTTGGCAACAATTAACACTAATAGACATTTATTTTTTTTAACCAGAAGCCAAATGTGATGGCCATGTTCCAGGATGACAAATGCAAAGATTCATCAGGCTAAAACTCTGAAAGAAGGATTCATTTTCACACACACTGATTGACCATCAGTTGAAATGAATTCCACTGAAGTACACTTTACAGAATGATTCACCTCAGGTAGTGTGTATACTGCCATCCAACTGCATGCAAGGGTCCTATTATTCTAAAATAATTCTTAAATTGCTCTTTGAAAACAGACTCGATGAGGACTGACCTCCGTAAATGATCCTGACGGAGTTGGCGACAGCCTCGGAGACATTGGTTTTTACCCACTGCCGGAGCTTGTCATGCACCTCCTGAGCCTGGAGAAACAGCATTGAGAGACATTGAGCCTCTGAGGCAAATTCAACCAGAAAATACGAATGAAAATAAACATCCACATTCTGATCCAAATACTTGTCTGTACCTGCTGGGGTGATGCGGTTTTACCAGTGCCAATGGCCCATACAGGCTCGTAAGCAAGAACCACTTTGCTCCAGTCCTTCACGTTGTCTAAAACAAATTATAGAGTATTATATCAAAATGTAACAGAAGGAAATGGTATATACAGGAAATGTTTTTGTCAGGCTTCTACACCGATAAAATTATTCTACATTGCTTATGATGCAAATGTACATGTTGATTTATACATTACATACATTTCTACATTACCTTCTACGTTATTCAATTTCTACATTAAAGAATTTAGTTCAGGCAAGAGTAAAAAAGGCACTTCTGGCACTCAATGTGAGCTTGTAGAATATAAGTAAATTTTCATTCATTCATTTTTTTAAATTTTTTTTTTATTAATCAGGGGTCGCCACAGCGAAATGAACCGCCAACTTATCCACAACCCAACACTGGGAAACACCCATTCACATCCATTCACACACATACACTATGGACAATTTAGCTTATTCAATTCACCTATACCACATGTCTTTGGACTGTGGGGGAAACCGGAGCACCCGGAGAAAACCCATGCGAACACGGGAGAACATGCAAACTCCACACAGAAATGACAACTGACCCAGCCGGGCCTCGAACCAGTGACCTTCTTGCTTTGAGGCGATTGCTACTGCGCCACTGTAATGCCCATAAGTATATTTAAATTTATTTTTATATATAAATTGTTCGTTATGTTTACAGTGACTCTTTGAAGATATATATAAAGTAATAAATTTATGTAAATGCTATTCAACTCCGGAGTTCCCATCATGCAAATTTGACATTTTTGTCTGTTCCCACATTGTGTTTACATAGTTTTTATTGTTACTTTTGTTGTTAGGTGTAGTTAGCAGCTGTTTTATGACATTTGGAGCTTTTTTCCCCCTCAAAATGACACATTCGTTCCACATCCACTCATTTTAATGGATTTATTTTTCAAAATGTATCAAATTATTTAATTTTACTGTTTACTTAAATATACACCTAAAAACCATACAGTAATTCAGTATATCATTGATGCAATAAAACTTAGAAACCAAGACTGAGTAAAACATATTCAACGTTATTGTTATGTACCTTGGTTAAAGAAATACTACTCAATTTTATATACGAAATTTACTTTAAAAACTAGAAAAATAAATCTGTCTTGTTTTTTTTTTTTGTTTACATTCAGTAATTTTACTTAAAAGGAAATTAAAAGGGTATAAGTCAGCTATTGAAAACCCTTATTTTTTGTCATTAAAATGAAATTACTAAACCTAAACATAGAAGGCTGATAAAACTCCCCATTTAAACGAAATAAGTCAGACTTCATATACTGAAAAAATTGAAAGATACCTGCGATGAACTTGGTCTGTGCAAAAACAACTTTCTCTGTGATTCCAGCCTCCCGCTCATCCAGCTTCTCACCAATGCAGGCAATCACTCCCAAACCGTTCTCAAGAGCATGAGCCACCTTCTGGCCAATCAGCTGTCAGGAATAAAGATATGATTTATTAACTCTAATGATGATACGGTTTCTGGAGGGCCATTGTCCTGGTTTTTTTTTTTTTTTTTGAGTAGGTCTAGTAGGCCTAATTTAAAAGGAAGCCCTTTTGTTAATGTTACAAGAAAAATATTAAGATTTATTTCTTCTGGAAATACCATTATAACTCTATATATGGTGTTACTTTGTCATTGCTTATGCTCCTCCAGTTATGATTGCTTTATGGACTTCTTTTAAATTATAAAAAAAGCTAAGATATTTAAACAGGTCCAAAACTTGATTTTTTTTTTTTGTTGTTGTTGCAAATATTATATACATACAATATTATATACTATACATTATAGCTGCTGTAAATCAATCTACACACTAGAGGGCAGTATTTGCTTTTAGTGTAGTTGTTACACTATCATCTTAAAATACATTTAAATCACAATGAAAGCCATAATTCAAAAGTTTTTTTTTTTCTTAAATATTAAATTATGTAAAAAATAAAACAATAAAACACATTCAATACAACAGCTTTAGATTTAGTTTGTAATAAATAGTGTGTAAATTACCTCATCACTCTCTCCAAACACGTGGCGTCTCTCAGAGTGTCCCAGAATCACCCATTTTACTCCACAGTCCTTAATCATGGCAGGGCTGAAAGTATGATACTGATCATTTATAGTGCCTAATGCTGTACAATGACTTTTTCATTAATTGTTTTCTAAAGTGTAAACAGACAGAAATGTACCTGATCTCTCCAGTGAAAGCTCCTTTTGCAACCTTGTAGCAGTTCTGTGCAGCCACATCAATGTTTGGGTTGAGTTTAGACCTGGCGTAGTCTAGGTAGATGGTTGGAGCGCCACACACAACCTCTGAGAAACACATATAGTTAAAGTCACCACTAGAATATTAAGCTGAATGATTGCAGTGATTCTTTAAATGTGCCAAAGCACTGTTGTCATGTTACTAACAAACAACACAATTTACTGAACATTTGAGCATTCAGATTAATGACAGGACAATTTTATGAAGAAAAGATACAGACATTTCAGAGATAAAATCTTGACTTCTAATGTAGCAATTTATTGAAAGCAACCTAGACCAGGCTTTTGAGAATGTTTATTTTACTAGGCTTATTATTAACAAGCTATAATGATTCCACGATTTTAACAATGTGCACCAAATGTGAATTCTGTATTCTTACTACAGTAAACTAAATTGGCTATTAAAACCTGATTTTTGGACTATGGTGCAAATTTGTTTTATTTTTAAATACTCAGTGGGAAACACTTCACAAAAAGATCTTAATAACTTATTAGTCTTTAGTTAATGCACTCAGTAACAAACTAATAACGAGCAATATAATGTAGTAAGATTTTTATAAAATTGGTTAGCCATAAAGTGTTCATCTTCATGTTTGATTAATGTTAACAGATACAACATTTGATTTTTATAGATCATTTATAAATGAATATACTTGCCGGCCACTTTATTAGGTACACCTGTCCAACTGCTCGTTAACGCAGATTTCTAATCAGCCATTCACATGGGAGCAACTCAATGCATTTAGACATGGTCAAGACGATCTGCTGCAGTTCAATCCGAGCATCAGAATGGGGAAGAAAAGTGAATTAAGTCACTTTGAACATGGCATGGTTGTTGTTGGTGCCAAATGGGCTGGTCTGAGTATTTCAGAAACTGATTATCTACTGGGATTTTCACGCACAACCATCTCTAGGGTTTACAGAGAATGGTCCTAAAAAGAGAAAATATCCAGTGAGTGGCAGTTTTTGTGGGTGCAAATGTCTTGTTGATGCCAGAGGAGAATGGCCAGACTGCGTCAAGCTGATAGAAAGGCAACAGTAACTCAAATAACCCCTCGTTACAACGGAGTTATGCAGAGAAGCATCTCTGAATGCACAACACGTCAAACCTAAAGGCGGATGGGCTACAGCAGCAGAAGACCACACAGGGTGCCACTCCTGTCAGCTAAGAACAGAAAACTGAGGCTACAATTCGCACAGGCTCACCAAAATTGGACAATTGAAGACTGAAAAAACGATGCCTTCTTGGATGTTATTGAACATGATAATGAGTTCACTGTTCTCAAATGGCCTCCTAGGTCACCAGAGCTCAATCCAATAGAGCACCTTTTGGATGTGGTGGAATGGGAGATTCGCATCATGGATCAACTGCGTGATGCCATCATGTCAATATGGACCAAAGTCTCTGAGGAATATTTCCAGAACCTTGTTGAATCTATGCCACAAAGGATTAAGGCAGTTATAAAGACAAAAGGGGGTCCAACCCGGTACTAGTAAGGTGTACCTAATAAAGTGGCCGGTGAGTGTATATGCTTTACCCATTTTTCCTTGTTAGCCTTTTTTTGGCATTTTTCTTACTATTTATTCATATATCAGCCTTTACGTTAATAAGGCTGGTCTTTTCCACATTGAGGTGGCATTTATACTGTAAAATTATCTTGGGTCAGACTATATTAAACTCACTGTAAAGGGCACACATGTCTGGCTCTTCGTCCCCCTTGATAAAAGGTCAAAGGAAAAGTCTCTCATATGACAGCATACTACAGAGGCCACGAAGTACAGCAAAAAGGCGAAAGATAGCCCGAGATTTGACCGTCTGACCCTTGACCTTTACATGTCAAACGCCTCACTCAGGTTTCAGGTTTTAGTCCGTGAATGAAACAGACGACGCACATGCGGCGTGACTTTTGGACTTTTCCCATTCAAAGTCCACAGTTGAGATATTGACACATATTAACCCTGTCTGGACCCTCAAACAAAACCAGAAAAAAAAATTCTGGCAGTGATGCGGGTTTTACGTCACAGTGAATAACGGAAACAGCGCGCGGACGCAAAAGCAGAAATGCGCTAACGTTACTGTTGCTACTACAGTTTTTGTTTCTCGGTCATATTTTCAGGAAATAAATGGTAATAATAAATAGCTATTTTATATAAAAAACTAGCATCTCAGTCGTGCTGTCATTTGATTTGACAGGCCTCGAACACACAACCCGTGTCTACGTGCTAGAAATCACACACCCATTTCAAGCATTAACCCTTCAATCACGACACACGATGAACATCATTCATTCATTCATTCATTCACAAAACATTAAGTTCAATCGACTCATTCACAAACGAATAGTGATTAACATCAGCTCTCCGTTCATAATAGAAACTTTAAACGTTAGACCATTTATGCAGGACATCTCAGTCGATGAGGCTGTGCACGCTATAGATTCTGTAACATAACACGTAACTACAATAAAGAGCCTCTAAATGAGAAGCATGACAGCTGTCAAAAGTCCCGCGTGAATGTCATCTCAGGGTCATCAGTGCAGTGGGCTGCTCAAGCCCGAAAAGGCCCGTGTTTGCAGTGGCATGTGGTGGAAAGAAGAGGAAACTGAATGAGATACGCACCGGTGTCTGGGTTGAGCTTGGCGCTATTCAGTGTCTTGGCGAGCTCTTCGATGCTCTTTTTGTCGCCGTTCATTTTCCAGTTTCCACCGACGAAAAACTTCCTGCCAGACATGATTGCAAAGTGTTGCTTTCACCAAATAGCACTGGATGGAGGAGGGTGAACAAGGACCTCGCGTCGAAGAGACAGCGAGGAAATACAGTCAGCTGGAGTTTATATAATGTTGGTCTGAAGCCCCGCCCCCTCCGCCTGCCATTGGCTGAATACAGCACGCCTGAAGGAAGATGCGTGTTCTTTGATGTCAGAGGACAGAGGAGGATTTGCTCAGATCATGACTGTCATTTACTACAAATCAGCAGTCACATACTCACTTTCATGCCCAACTTTTTAAATTCATTTAATTTTATTCTCGCTTAATATTATGATTTATTATAGGGAATATTATTGATTTACTTTTGTTGATAAATGTTATATTTATAATCGCAAGGATTGGGAAATAAACATTTGACTTTAATTTTAACAGAAGTTCAAGAATACTTAAAAAATATTCAAATCTGAAACAACTGTAAAACGATTCAGTATATGTATTTTTATGTTTAATTTCATTCATTCATTCACTTTCCTTCGGTTTAGTCCCTTTATTTATCAGGGGTCGCCACAGCGGAATGAACCGCCAACTTATCCAGCACATGTTTTTACACAGCAGATGCACTTCCAGCTGCAACCCAACACTGGGAAACACCCATACACACTCATTCACACACATACACTCCAGCCAATTTAGTTCATTCAAACCCACGCAAACACGGGGAGAACATACAAACTCCACACAGAAATGCCAACTGACCAAGCCCGGACTTAAACCTGCGACCTTCTTGCTGGGAAGCACAGTGCTAACCACTGAGCCACCGTGACGCCCCGTGTTTAATTTCAGTTATTCGTAATTTGTGTTCATCCTAATGTGCCACTGGCTGCATTTAAATGTTTAAATAATTAAACAAATAATCAGCAAAATGTGTTCAAAACAGCAAAATAAACATTAACCTGTTTTCTTTTAACATGTTTATTTGTAATATGCTATAATGGCGAAATGAAAGATAATATGTTCAGTGTTTATTTTCAGGCTATTCTGAGATGTTTAACAGAGCTCGCCTGCAGAGGGCGCCATATGTCTGGGGAGGATTTAAATGTGCAGTCCCACAATGCATTTCGCTTGTGCCTACATAAAGATGTTTTCTATCGTTTTAAAATCATTTCTTAAAAGCAATTGCATAAACGACACAAGTATTTATACAAGGAAAACACAGCTAATTGTAAATTGCTCCTCTGCTTCTTTTTAATACGTTTTACTTACTCCAGTTTTTGTGTCACCGTCGTCGATAAGCATGTCGAAAGTAGTGAGGACGGTCCGTCTGTTGACAGATGGTTGGAAAATTGCTCTTTTAGTATTTGTCTAGTAGGTTTCCTTTAAAAGGAAGCCCTCCTGTGTGTTCAATGAAAGATGCTTCATATTATCTACAATTGTATTCTGCTATTGCTGCTGATACCGTTCCACAAGGTGATTTAATGATTATCTAACGACTTCCATTGCTAAATTTCTTATCTTTCAGTGGGCCTTTGGAGAACATTTATTGGTAAACACTGCCTTACTTTATCTAAATCAAAATGCAGTTTGAAAGTAAGAGCCCTGTTTCAGGAAGATTCTGTTACTGTGCCTTCTGTAATGTCATATTGGAATGGTTTTGTGAATGATGTTTCCTGGAAGAAAGTTTGGTCACTACCCCACAAATTATTTATAACTGACAAAATAGGAGAAGTTACCTTTAAACTGATTCATAGCTGCTATCCAGACAAGTGTAATCTTAAAAGGCTTAAGAAGGATGTTAACACCAACTGCTCTTTTTGCTTAGTGAATCCTGAAACTTCTGTTCATTTATTTTGGAATTGCCCTCATTCAATGACATGTTGGTGTGATGTTCTTGATTTTACAAAGCATTTTGTGAAGGCAGATTTTGAATTTACATATAAGAATGTTATCTTTGGTTTCCATGAATGTGAAAAGGAAAATAATACTTATTTCATAAACCTTATTTTTCTGTTGGCCAAATTTCATATTCACAAGAGCAAGTTTTGTAAGTGTAAACCTTTTTTTCCTAAATTTAAAATTAAAATGAAAATGTATTTTGAGTGTATTGAGGCATCAACAAACTTAAAAGCAATACGAACAAGGACTTTGATGAAGGACTTGGCACTTATCTTGGACTAAATGACTGAAAACCCCTGGATTGTTGTTGTTTGATTGATGACATTTGTTGTTAATGTTTTTCAAGCATTCAATTAAATAAATAAATAAATAAACATTTAGGATTGTGTCATGCCGTTCGAATGTTGTATTAGTCGTCTGAAGTATGTAATAAAGATTAGCTCTGTGAACTCTTTAGTAATTAAATTATAACGACAGACAAAGAAATATATGACAGCTAGATTAATCATTCATTCATTCATTTTCTTGTCGGCTTTGTCCCTTGCTCGCCACAGCGGAATGAACCGCCAACTTATCCAGCACGATTTTACGCAGCGGATGCCCTTCCAGCCGCAACCCATCTCTGGGAACTTCCACACACACATTCACACTCGTACACTATGGACAATTTAGACTACCCAATTCACCTGTACTGCATGTCTTTGGACTGTGGGGGAAACCGGAGCACCCGGAGGAAACCCACGCGAACCCAGGGAGCTAGATTAATACAATACAAAAATTAAACATTTTAAAAATAATATAATTTATTCATAATGTTTCAGATTAAATCAGGCTTATATATGTGTGTGCACAGAAATTACATATGTAAAAAATATATATATTAACGTTCACACACAAAGACACCTGTATATATATGCTGAATATGTGTATTAACCCTTTAACTGCCCCACCAAGAATTATTATTGGTTTGGATTGAATTAACTCCTAATGTCGCCAGTTAACACACTCAATGCATTTTTTTCCCAACACATCTCATAATTTCTAAGATATCAACCTCTACCAAATGTTTGATATGTCGGTTTATGGTAAAAGTACCGGAATTAATACATATACTATGATAATATGAAGTGTGAGACCAATTTATTTAAAAACATAATCAAAATAAAACTTTTTGAATACTAAATCATCTAAATATTTATTGAAGTAGCCCATGCTATAAAATGGATCAGGTGTAGTAGTCATTCTTTAAATGACTTTACCAGTCATTATTTAAAACAGCCAAAATATGGTCAAACATTTGGTGGAGCGGGCAGTTGGGGTTAATGTACATAACAGTTTCAAAACGAACAAACAAGTAAATAAACAAAATGTGCGGTCTAAAAAGTGCATTTTGAAGATTGTAGTAATTCTAGTTTTCAGCAGCTGTAAAGATCAATATCATAAAAAAAAATCTGAACACTTCTGAATGCCGCGAAACAATGCACTGACAGTTTGCAGCATATGGAGCATGTAGAAGAGGATTAGAGCAGTGCAGCTGCCAGGAGGAGCGCCAACACTAGAGGGCAGTGTTATGACGCCTTTATCATTTAAATCAAACACAACACACACTTTACTATCAAAATAGCCAGTTCTTCAGTTTGTGTATCTCATTCGTTACATCACCACCCAAACCCAATCTCTGATATATTATTTACATAATTATTTTTTTCTGAATGTCCGTTAAATCACGTGACTCTGATTTCGCGGCTCTTTCAGATGTTCGGAGATGAACTGGTATGGTACCAGTGTTGCGCAAAAAGGCGTTTGCGACATTAGAGAGTGAAGGTCGCCGGGTTCTCAGTGAATGGTGTGAGAGGTGGCGAGAGAGAGGAGGAGTAGCGGGACGGACGAAGTAAAGGGCTGCGCGGAGACTCACGAGGGCCACACACTCGCGGAAACCCGAGCGCAGCTACTTCCGCCCACACTAAAGATGGCGGCTCCCTTCATGGAGAAATTAGCCGAATATTTAGATTCACCCGAACCGGCCGTTCGGCTGATTTTGTCCATCTTAATAGGTAAGTGAACGGCGCACGCGTGCGGTCTTTTCAGCTCTGCGTAAAGAGGAAGTGCTGAGCTCTGTTGGGAACCACTGGAAACGTGGACAGTAAATGTTAGGTGTAGTAGAAAGTGTGCTCAGGTCACACAGCTGGGCAACCTGCTTCCAGCAACTCTAAAAACACGGTGCCAGCTTCAGCTTTCAACATTCACAGCGGCTCCAGCCAAAAAAACAGAGGTCGATAAGGGTGACCTACATGCCAGGCGAGATTTCATGGTTAACTGCACTCACAACTACCTGCCAGGCAACTAGTTGAACTCATTCTGACAGCTGACTTCTCGCTGTGCAACTGTGTTTTGGTTTGTTGGACCTGCGGTTAGATGTAGGGTTTCAATGCAAAATGAGTCGGGATTTGAAGGTCTCAGGTGACTCGTTGATAAGAGCAGGGGGTGTGAGGACAAATAGTAGGCTGATCTGGACTTTGGCCAGGTGAATTTCAGTGGCCTGTTCTTCCACTTCAACCAGATGAATGACATTTGGGACACCCGAGTCTGTTTGCTCATTTGCATGATTCCTGTGAATTCACTGGTGCATTACTGATGTGTTTCTGTAATGTTTTTACGTGAATGGATCATTATGAAAGCTTTCATTTTTTATTTGCTTGATTTGTCAATGAAGCAATGTTCATTAATAAGATATTGGCAAAATGTAATCAGCTTTGTTTTTGTTTTTTGATAAGAAGGATTTCCTGCAAACTTGTTTCAAATTACATTAGGAAAAGTAAAATGCATTGTTTTTAATGAGGATAGACTTTTTATATTGTCTTTTATCATTTAGATTTCATTCAACTAATGTTCATTTCAGGGGCGACAAGGTGGCTCAGTGGTTAGCAATGTCGCCTCACAGCAATAAAGTAGCTGTATAAGAATAAGGTTCGAGTCCCGGCTGGGTCCGTTGGCATTTCTGTGTGGAGTTTGCATGTTCACGTGGGTTTCCTCCGGGTGCTCCGGTTTCCCCCACAGTCCAAAGACATGCAGTACAGGTGAATTGAGTAAACTAAATTGTTCATAGTGTATGTGTGTGAATGAGTGTGTATGGATGTTTCCCAGTACTAAGTTGCAGCTGGAAGTGCATCCGCTGTGTAAAACATATGCTGGATAAGTTGCTGGTTCTTTCCGCCGTGGCGACCCCGATGAATAAAGGGACTAAGCCTGAAGGAAAAATGAATGAATGATGAATAATAGAGCAATTCCAGCGTTATAGATGTGACATTTGCTGTATAAACTCAAAACATAAATTTACAGAGAAAGTATATGTTAACATTATATTGAAACATCTTTTTATATTTTCCAAAACAAATAATTGCAGAGTTCTGTGATCAGAAAAATGTCGATCTCTAAACATTTCTTATATTTTAAATGAGGGAATAGTCATGGGCCGGTATAAGATTCTGACGGTATGATAATCTTGGATAAAAATATCACAATTTCATGGTTTTGTGATTACTGCTCTAAAATATGTTCTTTGTTAAATGTCTGAGTAAAAAACAATTTTTTTTCCCCTTTAAATACAATATACTATTTTTGAGAAACATTTAAAATATTTAGGAACAAAAAACATGTCAGGCTAAATAATTCAAATGAGTCACAGATTTCTTTACAATTTAAAAAGACATCTTTGGAGATGCTGTTGTCCTAAAAAACTAAAATAAAATAAAACGTAAAAACAAAAATCTTATATATACCGTAGGAATGGTATAGCAGAAGTTTTTTTGCGGTTTTATAACCTTGACTTTTCTTAACCACGGTATACCTTAAAAACGATTATCGTCGCATGCTTATGAGGAAAAATAAACATGCGTTATGGATGTGACCAAAAAAGTCGAGTTTACAATATACAACAAACGTAGAAATTCTGTCAATGGCCGGCAGCTAGCTCTCTGCAACTCTCACATGGTCACCCACTGAAGCTAAGCAGGGCTGAGCCCAGTCAGTACCTGGATGGGAGAACACATAGGAAAGCTAGGTTGCTGCCAGAAGTGGTGTTAGTGAGGCCAGCAGGGGGCGCCCAACCTGCGGTCTGTGTGAGTCCTAATTGCCCAGTATAGTGACGGGGACTCTATACTGCTCAGTGAGCGCCGTCTTTCAGATGAGTCGTTAAACTGAGGTCCTGACTCTCTGTGGTCATTAAAAATCCCAGGAAAAAGAGTAGGGGTTTAACCCTGGCATCATGGCCCATCCCCATATCATAACTGGCTTCATCACTCTGTCTTCTCTCCACCAATCAGCTGGCGCAAAATGGTGCTGCCGTCGCATCATCCAGTTGGATGAGGAGATTCCCCCCCTATGTGTAAAGCGCTTTGAGTGCCCAGAAAAGCGCTATATAAATGTAAATGTAAGGAATTAATTAAACTGCACAATCCAAAAGAAAAACGCTAACCATAAGTGTTGGCTCTCTATAGAACAAAAACTATTCATTTTATTTTATTATACATTTTTGGTTTTATGAGGAAAAAGCTGTGTTATGGATGTGACGTCTCTCCGTTATGGATATGACAGATGTGAAATTGCCACGTTTGCATGGAATTGCTCAATGTTCATTTGAGTTATTTTTTGCTGAACCAAAACTGAATTGTTAAAAATAGTTTTTGTTGCTTACAATACTGTAATGTTAACACTAAAACAAAAAAAATGGAAACAAGAAGTGCTGACTCTGTAACTAACTGAAACTTAAAACAAAAAAGTATTAATATATAATGTAAATTTATTTCAATTGTATTTAAAATCAATTTTCTTACTGTGGCAATAACCACTAAGCCTATCTAAAATAAAGTTCAAACATTGTTTAAAGCAGTCAGAGAGTTGGTAATCAAACAATAACAGAAACAAACCAACAAACAAATGACAGAGTTAAATAGACGAGTTAAATACAAGTTAAATAAACATTGTGTCATGTTTGTTGAAAGTATGTAGGTGTTCAGGTTGAGAAACTTAATCAAATGTACAATTAATAACATTGCATAGTCCTCATATAATCTTAGTTATTATACAGTTATACATGAATCTTGATTTTAAAACATGATCATTCAAGTTTTACTTTTTGTCCAGTGTTAGCTGTAGTTGTTTTTTTATATACTAAAATAGTATAGATTTTATTATCAGTCATGTTAGTTAGTTATTAATCTCTAGCATGAAAATATTAATTGTGTGTATTGGATAGAATTTTAATATTGTTAGTTTGGGACATTTCCTAACCTTTTTTTCTCAAGTATTTTTTATGCTTTCAGACGTCAGATTGTCATCTCTTTAGCTTGATTTGTAAACCAGCCACATCCTCCAAACTGATCTCACACACAACTATCAATCACACGTTTGTTTCTCAAGTGTGACGTGCACTTCAAGGAATTTGGGCTTGTCAATTTTCATATCTTTTCATCTGACGGTTAGAAAAGTATTTATCTGCAGTTAAGACTAATCTGTTTCTCTCTCTCTTTTCCCCTGTAGGTTATCCATTTGCACTGGTGTACCGCTGGTTTTTATTTCATCAATCGTCAACAGTTCTTCATCTCTTCCACACATTCACCGGGCTGGCACTGGCCACGTTTAATTTTGGTGAGAAAGAAAACCATGCAGAGAAGGAGCGCTGAACCAAAAGCTCTGATATTTTGTATCCTAAAAATGGACCTACTAGCCCTTTTTAGCCTCACACTAGTGGTATGAGGGCATTAATGTCAGTGGTGTGATCTGTGGCAGGGCTTGTTGACTAGCACTCAGTCAACGCCTGTTTTCCATATTTAGACCTGGGCATTTTTCTGGCTGTAGTAGTTCAACACCACTGGTTTCCTCTAAACATGAATTTGCTCTTTTCACACAGGTTTGATAGCCTCTTATCTTATCACAGTGAAGCGTTAGGGCTAATCTGTGTACATGTTATATATATCAGCAGCACTGAATAATACTGAGCAACGGTAAAGCAGGGTTTTTATTTTTGTAACCAAGGTTATGTTCCTACAGCTGTCAATTCGTGCCCAAGTTCAAGAGGTTTTAACTTTGTTTTTCCTCATTGAGAAAAGTGAGGAGCTTATATTAGAATTAATTATAAGAATATATACTACAATAATTATAAGACTATACACTACCGGTCTAAAGTTTGGGGTCAGAAGGATTTTTAAGTGTTTTAAAATAAGCTTATCCTGCTCACCTATGGAGATAGATTTGTTTCTTTAGTATTCAATTAAAAATATTAAGTTTTAGGGGAAAATTAAGTACAAAGTAATTAAAAAAATAAAAGATTGCAAATAAAAAAAATCATTTAAATAAAAAACTGTCAATGATTATAAAATATTTTGGACTCATTCATTTCGCTCTCTGTTCTGTTGTCATTTGTTGCACATCTAGAATCTTTGCCTGCGAGTTGAAATGTTTTGACCTCAATCACTGAGCTGCAAAACTTTTTAACTCTAAAGATTTTAGATGCGCAAACAATGATAGAACAGAAAGCAAAATGAATGAGTGCACACTGTAAAATGTGGTGGTAACTGCATAAAATGGTAAAAGTTTATTTTTTGCAGTGCAATTTTTAAAAAATAATTTAATTAAATGTTTTTTATTTGAAATCTTTTATTTTTTAATAACAATAAACCTAATTTTAGTCAAAAGCTTCATATGTTTGTTTGAATAGTAAATACACAAAATTAACCCCAGCATACATGGATTCAAAACTTTTCAACACGCAAGCTAGTTTATTTTGTGCAATCCAAAATATTTTATTTTCATTAACGTTTTTTAAAAAAAATTTTATTTGAATTATTTTTTTTTAATGTACTTTAATTTTCCCCTAAAACAAAATGTTTTGATTGAATAATAAAGAAACAAAAATAGCTCCATACTCACCTAGGCTGCATTTATTTAATCAAAAATACAGTACAAACTGTAAAATTGTGAAATGTTATTATTATTAGTAGTTTATTTTTCATTCATTCATTTTCTTTTCGGCTTAGTCCCTTTATTAATCAGGGGTCCCCACAGCGGAATTAACCGCCAAGTAGTTTATAATTTAATAAATTATTCCAGTGATTTTAAAAATAAATTCAGAGTCCAGTCTTCAGAGTCACATGATCCTTTAGAATCACTCTAATATTATTATTATTATTATTATTATTATTATTATTATTATTATTATTATTGTTATTATTATTATTAATGGTAATAGTAATAAAAGCAATATTGACTGGAGTAATAATTTCACTTGAAACTACATGCAATAAGAAATAAATGAATATTTAATAAGTATTTAATAATTAACATTTTTAATTTTACATTTAATAAATGCCACCTTGATGAACAGAATAATTTTATTTAAATTAAGAAATAAAATTAATAATAAAAAAAACTGACCCCAAACTTTTGATCGGTAGTGTATATTTTTGGTTAAATTTTAAATTAATGGTTTGTATAATATTGCAGTTCTTTTTTTCATATCTGGTTGATTTTTGTCAAACATACTGGTGTCAGTAGATTTGTCTTATTGTTATTTCCTGATTTTTTTAAACATTGCAGTAAAATGTTAAAGTTAAAAGTAAAATTTTAGATTTTAAATAATTAATAAAAAGGCTGTGTTTATCGGCTCGACAAAGTAGGCTTTACAATAACACAATATTTAAAACAAAATATCTTTACTATTTTTGCTATTTTTTTTTAATTTAATATTTAATATTTTTAAATTATTTTTTCTTTTGATTCATTCATTTTCTTTACGGCTTAGTCCCTTTATTAATCTGGGGTCGCCACAGCGGAATAAACCGCCAATTTAACCAGCACTTAATTTACTTACCCAGTTTTTATGCAGCGGATGCCCTTCTAGCCGCAACCCATCTTTGGGAAACATTCACACACACCCATTCACACTCATACACCACGGACAATTTAGCCTACCCAATTCACTTGTACCGCATGTCTTTGGACTGTGGGGGAAACCGGAGCATCCGGAGGAAACCCACGTGAACGCAGGGAGAACATGCAAACTCCACACAGAAACAACTGACCCAGCCGAAGCTCGAACCAGTGACCTTCTTGCTGTGAGGCGACAGCACTACCTACTGCGCCACCGCATCGCCTAAATTATTTTTTATTTTAATATATTTTAAATATACATTTTGGTTCTGCTTATGTTTTCTAAAAAAACAGTAATATATGTTTTTTTGTCTATAAAAGACTAATTTCATACCTTAGACATTTCAATATTATTACAGAATTGTTACAGAATAATATTACTATATATAATATAATTAATATTAGTTATAATATTTTAAATTGTATACCCAAAAGTAAAAATTCTATTAATATTTAGGCTACTAACCAAAGTTGTTAGAGTTTCTTGCTTCCATTGAAAATATTTTGAAGATTGTTGGAAACCGGTAGCCATTGACATCCATAGTGTTTTTTTTTTCATACAATGAAAGTCAATGGTTAGGCATATATTAATATAAAAATGAAATACTCTGGATGAGTTAATTTTCATTGTGGGTGAATGATTAGTTTAATAAGCTCACAACATTGCTAGTTTTTAATTTTATTTTACACTGGAACCTGTTCGACGTCGTGATCATACTTTTAATACCTCCTGAATAATTTCCTCTTGAATAATTTGGCTGTTGTTCAATATTTAAAGGACAAGCCCTGCTCTTTTAAAGTTATCGACTCTTATTTGTCTTTGAGAATAATGGAGGGAAAGTAAAAGGAATCCTGCCTAACTGCTCTACAGGTTGTGGTAATGATTTCCTGGTGACTGTGGCTTTGACACGACAAGATTGTGACACAGGGACATGAGGTTTTGTTGCCATGGCAATAACCCCTGTGTGAGAGTCAGGTTAATGAAAATATGAGTGGCAGGTTGAAAAGCAAGCTGATGAAAACAAATGAGTGTTGTTTTGGGAAATATGGGGCTTAACTTGTGCTTGTGTTGTGTGTATTCATTTCCCTTGTGCTGCATTTGGATCTAACAGCAGGTCTGTCTCTCTTTGTCTTTATCTCTGATATCTGAAAGTTATTTCACTTTTTAAAATCTGCTTTCTATGTTATCTTTCGGGTTGTATTTTTAAAAAAAGTTGTCACCAAAAATTAAAATGATCATTCCCATCATTGTTTACACACCCTCATGTTTTTCAAACCCATCCAGCTTTTTGGATGGGTTTGAATTTCATTTTTGATTATTGATTTCCTTTTTAACTTGAGCCACTTAAAAAATGAATGTAAACGAGAACTGGGTTTGACAGGCTCCAAAATGCACCAAATGTGTAGCTCAAGCATTTATAAAGTAATTTATTTCAGCTCCTACTTGTGAAAAAAGGCATAAATCTAGTCACTTTCCACTGATATTTTTCCATTGTTCCTTACAGATTAACTCTTCTGTGTGCAAGTAGTTTAGACATTAAAGGTGCAGTAGTTGATATGCCAAAATGCTTTCCGTTAGCATAATATCTTTGAAACACAGTCCCTTCCCTGCCACCCAAAGCCACGCCTCCTAAAAACACGAATGCGGACCTTAAAGGGCACCTATTTTACCCCTTTTCCAAGATTTCTCCAGAATGTGTTTGTAAATTTTCAGCTCCAAACACCCATCAGATTATTCATTATAAATTGTCTGCTTTTAAACACAATGTAGCTGTTTTTGTTGCCTGTGCCTTTAATGCTAGTTCTCCCTGCCCACCGTTCCCACGTGCCTATCAGTGCGTGCGTCAGTCTCCACCTCAGTTACGTCAGAGAAACAGCACAGTGACAGACATGAAGGAAGCAGATCTCACGTAATGTTTTGAGAAATTCTACAGTAAAAACTTTCCCGGTGATTATTTGATGTATTTGTTGTGGAGTCAATTCAAGCCTTTGTGCCCACGCACAGCACACACGTTTAATTTGCACTGATTTTGCACGGCAAATGTGACAGGATACAGGTTAATATCCACTGCTGTATGGATATCCGTTATGTTAATGTACAAAATAAATCTGATTTAACGTCTACAAACCGGGATTGAAGCGTCTTCTTTTATAATTGTACTGACATGCGGCTGTGGTGGTTAAGTAAAGACGGTAAAATGGCTGTAATGCATTACAAACATGCACTGTTTTAAAAACGTTTTAAACTTGTAAAACTCATTATTGATCACATTTGATGATGATTGATGATCATAGCAGGCTGAACAGATCTTTTATTCTCGTTTGCTTTCCGCACGTCCGGTCTTGTTGATATCATTATATGCATTACTACGGAGACATGTTAATATGCGCCAGTCAATCAATTCAGTGGGCGGGGAAACCGCACACTTTCGTCATGTTTCAGTGGGCCTCAAAATGGGAGGGATTTGGATCCTATTTTAACATCAGGAAATTAAAAAAAGAGACTTATTGTCTTTATATCACTCTAATATGACTGTGGACACATTATACCTGCACACAGTTCTGTCCAAACAGCTCCCAAAAGATGATTTTTATCATAGGTGCTTTTTAAAGATGAAAGTAGACAAGCCACTACTTTGTCATTCGCCAAACTTTATAGTACTTTATAATACTACAATTTCAAATGAAAAAACTGTATTATATCTAACATGTTTTCAGTTGTGTAGCAAGCAAAACTTAATTAAACTTAGTCATAATGTGCATTATTTTATGCATACAAGGATCGCTGGTTTCACTCTCTCACACGGAGAATAGCGCTATTTACTTCAATTTTGTTGTTAAACTAACTCTTTCGGCGGAAGATTTCAATGGCTGATCAACACTTCTGTGCATATAACCCTTTCATAAAACAACAAACTCTACATTAAAACAAGTTTTAAAACTTAACATTACCTGTCTACAAGAAATCCTTCAGCCGTGGTGTCATTCTACCTCCAGCATATAAATTTATTTTATTTTAACAAGTTATAATTCCGCATTTGTTTTTACTGCTCTCTCTCTCTCTCTCTCTCTCTCTCCTCTCTCTCTCTCTCTCTCTCTCCTCTCTCTCTCTCTCTCTCTCTCTCTCTCTCTCTCTCTCTCTCTCTCTCTCTCTCTCTCTCTCTCTCTCTCACTCACTCAGTTCAATTCAATAGTTGCTTTATTGGCATGACAAATGTTAAAAATGTACTGCCAAAGCATTTATAAAGTTTACATAAAAAAGTAACATAAATATAATAAAAAACAGTGCACACAATAGATAAAAGTAGCAGTAGTAAAAAAATAAAAATAATTTTTTTTAACTAAATAAAAATATTATAAATATATATTATAATTAAATAAAATATAAATAATATATATATATATATATATATATATATATATATATATATATATATATATATATATATATATATATATATATATATATATATATATATATATATATATATATATATATATAATATATCATATTATTCAATATATCATATTTATGGTGACTTGAGAAATTCATAACTTTCCGCCAGACTGTCATACAGACTTAAGGTTGGGCTCATTTAACTCAGACTACCAATCTGCCAAACACTGATGACCTTTTAACTTACTAGCCACACCCTAGCAACCACTTACGGCACCCTAGCAACTGTCGCATAGACTTCCATTGTAAAAAAAAAAAAAAAAAAAAATCTGCCATTGATTTTACATTGGACATACTACTCCATACCAGAAACATATTAATCATACTAGCAACATGCTAATTCATACTAACAATATACTAATCCATACTGAAAACATATTAACAAACACACTAATCATACTAGCAAACAAGCGAATTCATGCTAACAGCATGCTAGTTTATACTAGAAACATGCTAGTGGCATGCTAATTCATACTCAATGCTAACGACATGCTATATTATGCTAGAAACATGGTAACTTATGTAAGCAACTGCCTAGCAACCACTCAGAACACCTTAGCAACTGCCTAGCAGCACCTTAGTAACCACCTAGAACACCCTAGCAACCACCCAGAACACCTTAGCGATGGTCTAGCAACGCCTTAGCAATGAATTAGAACACCCTAGCAACCACCTATCAACGCCCTAGTAGCCACTCAGAACACTCTAGCAACACCTTAGCAGCCGCCTAGCAACCACTCAGAACACTATAGCAGCTGCCTCGCAACACCTTATTAACCACTCAGAAGACCCTAGCCACAGCCTAGCAAACACTCAAAACACCCTAGCAACCACCTAGCAACACCTTAGCAACGACCTAAAACATTTTAGCAACCGCCTAGCAACACCTTAGCAACCACCTAGCAGCCAATCAGAACATCTTAGCAACTGCCTTGCAATGCCTTAGCAACTACTCAGAACACTCTCTCTCTCTCTCTCTCTCTCTCTCTCTCTCCCGCTCTCTCTCGTGTGTGCACGTCACCGTGGCGTGCATCACGTGCACACACAAATGCCGGATCTGAGTGAACGCGTGCACAGATGTAAATTTACATTTGTTGACAGACAGTTTGTGCTACTTATCAAAATTATGGAAATTATCGGCCCTACAATATTTAATTGGATGAACATTTTTTTTTTGTTTTATTCCTTACCCAGAATATAAAAATACATATAAATACATTTAAATCATTTACTTTAATCATTACTATTGGAATAGGAAGAGACTTTGAACCAGCACAACAAAATAAGTTTCTGAAGACAATCACCTACTGCACCATTAAAAACTTATTTAGAAATTTTTAGACATTAAAAAAAAAAGATTTTTATTTATACTGCAGCTTTGTTTGCTGCTCAAAATTCAGTGGAAAGATGCAGTGTCAAATAAAACCCAGACTAAATTAAATGAATAGCTCACCCAAAAAGGAGAGTTATCTCATAATTTACTCTCCTTATAATTTTTTACCTTATCATTTATGTTTTAACCCTATTTGAGTTTCTTTCTTCTGTTGAACACAAAAGAAGATATTTTAAAGAACGCTGCCTAAATCAACTTCTGTAGTAGGAAAAAAAATACAATAAAGAGTCAATGGATTCCAGCGACCAGTATTTTTACAACAGAAAAAAGAAACTCAAATAGGTTTAAAAAGTGAAGGATGAATAAACGATGGCAGAGTTTTCATTTTTGAACTTTCCCTTTAAGCCTGCTTTAGGCTCTTGTACAGTTATAAAACAGTACATTAAGAAGGCATTCATGCCACCTTTTACCTCCAGTCTTTGTAAATACGCATAAGTGCACTGTAAATTTACCATTTGAGCTTGCTCTATTTTGTTTGCTAGACATCTGTGGGTCGAAAAAATATTTTTTATAACAGTGCTTGTTAATATTACACTAAATAATTGATAATGTGTGGTTAAAAAAAATTAAAAACTTGAAATGCTTTCATAACCGTACACCACAGCTTCTCTCTCAAGCACAAATCTGAATGTCTGCTGTCATCATGCATTTCAAAGGTTTAATAATTGTTGTCATTTAGGAATTAAATGGCTTCGGTGTTTAATATGTGCTTGCAATGTTTAAACAATAAACTGTTTATTTATAGCTGTAATTTAGCTTCCGTAAACAATATAGTGTTTTTTTAATAAGTTCTAGGTAATTATACTTTCTAGGTCAATGATATTTTAATAGTGGTGTTGTTATTTTGGAGCTTGGCATACAGAAAGAGTTGCAAAATTCCAGGAATATTCAAGGCTGGAAACTTTCCATATGAATTAATGGGACTAAACTGAATTTGGCCAATTGAAGGTTTGCCTATGAGTACTTTTAAATTGTAATTTAAAAAGTATCTTACTTCATATTATGATTAAAACAACCAGATTTAATCCAATTCACTACCCTGCACAATCCTCAAATCACATTTATCAGGAATTTCCCGGCACTTTGCAACTCTACATACACAGTCCTCACTGTATAGAAAGAGAGAACTTGTGTTATTCTTCTTTTGTCCTTCACTCATATGTGTTTAAATGACTCCAAAGTGTCTGACAGGTGACACAGTTGTCATTTAGATACCCAGTTCTCTTTTCAATAGCTGTTAAACTGTTAACTCCCAGTCAAGTACCACTGGATTGCAATAACATGTCTTTTGTCCTTTTCTCAGGGTCTCAGGTCTATCACTCGTTGTTATGTGTAGTCATTCAGTTCTTGTTGCTGAGGCTCATGGGAAGGACGGTCACATGCGTTCTGACTAGCTTTATCTTTCAGATGGTGAGACAACACACACATTCATTTTATCTCTGGTGCTGCTTGAAATGTTGTAATGTTTATTGCATCATGTATCTAGCTCTCATTTTAAAGGGATAGTTCACTCAAAAATAAAAAATTCTGTCATCATTTACTCATTCTTCATTTGTTTCAAATCTGTTTCCTTCTTCTATTGAACACAAATGAAGATATTATGAAGAATGTTGGAAAAAAGCAGCCATTGACTTCCATAGTATTTGTTTCCCACTATGAATGTCAATAGCTGCATTCTTCCAACTTTACATAGAATATCTTTAAAAATATATTGAAGACATTTTTATTTTGGAGTGAATTATTCCTTTAAGACTGAGGTACTGTAACTTTTTCTACACTTATACTTGTAATGATTAGATTAGATTAGATTTTATGCTTGGGTCATTTAAAGTAGAGGTATTAAAATATGATTAAATTTCCTTGATGAGATTTTCTGCCTGATCTACACACTGCTTGAGAAACACCTCAAAAAAGTCTGTATTTATGTCAAACTGACCCAGTTACAGTTTTAAAATGTTGTGCTTTCTCAATTTTGATTAGATCAGATGAACCTGAAATTACAGTACATGAAGGGAGCAAAAATGAGCTTTAATTTTGAAGTTGACATGTACTTCATACCTTTTAGGTCTCTCTGACCTCAGACAGAAAATTGGTAAAAGTGACTCTTGATAGAACTGAGGGCATATTTTTCTTTTGTGTGTGTGTGTGGCAGATATATCTGTTGACGGGTTATTACTACACAGCTACAGACGAGTATGATATCAAATGGACCATGCCTCATTGTGTCCTCACGCTCAAACTCATCGGTAGGATTTCCTGTCTCTCTCTCATCTGCTTTTTCTCAGTATGTAAAATACTGGTATAATCACTAGTAAGTCATTTGTTCTAGATTTTGGTGTACACTACCTGACAAAAGTCTTGTCGCCTATCCATGTTTTAGGAGCAACAAATAATAACTTGACTTCTAGTTTATCATTTGGTATCAGAAGTGGCTTATATGAAAGGCAAAGGCCTCTAGACTATGCTTTTTTATTTTACCAAATAAAATATGATCATGTCTTGATTTTTAATTATTTAATTAGGACAGTAAGGTCTGACTTCGTTTAGACAAAAGTCTTGTCACTCAACAGAAATAATGTACAGTATAAAAAATAAAATCGTAGTGCAGCGGAAAAAGAATTAACATTGTGTATGACTCCCATGAGCTTGGAGCACTGCAGCTATACATCTCTGACTCAGATAACTTATTAATAAAGTCATCTGGAATGGGAAAGAAAGCGTTCTTGAAGGACTCCCAGAGTTCATCAAGATTCTTTGGATTCATCTTCAATGCCTCCTTCTTAGTCTTACCCCAAACATGCTCAATAATGTTCATGTCTTGTGACTGGGCTGGCCAATCCTGGAGCATCTTGACCTTCTTTGCTTTTAGGAACTCTGATGTTTGAGGCTGAAGTATGAGAAGCAGCGCTATCCTGTTGAAGAATTTGCCCTCTCCTGTGGTTTGTAATGTAATGGGCAGAACAAATGTCTTGATAACTCAGGCTGTTGATGTTGCCATCAACTCTGCAGATCTCTCGCATGCCCCCATACTGAATGTAACCCCAAACCATGATGTTTCCTTCACCAAACTTGACTGATTTCTGTGAGAATCTTGTGTCCATGTGGGTTCCAATAGGTCTTCTGCAGTATTTGTGATGATTGAGATGCAGTTCAACAGATGATTCATCAAAACAAATCTACCTTCTGCCACTTTTCCAAATGATCAACTAGAAGTCAAGTTATTATATGTTGCTCTTACAACTGGGATCGACGACATTACTTTTGTCAGGTTGTGTAGTGTGTCAGTAGGAAATATTAGTTTACATTTTCAAACATTATTTTGCTATTAATTATAACTGCCAATTGATTCTTTTGTAAGCACAAGGAGGAGATTCCATGAGGAGATGGAGATTTTTATCCATATATGTTTTTAAAATACTATAAATATTAAACACTTTCATATAATGTGTATTCTATTGATGTAAAATCACATCACTTCTGTAAATCTGATCATTTAATTGTGTACACCAAAATAGCAGGTCTCAAATTAGATTAAAAAAAAACCTATATATTTTTTAAGTATAAGTCAATTTTTTTTAATCTTACAAGACAATATAGATACAATCACTATGGTAAGATAGTGGTAAATCTACTTGTAAAAAAAAAAAATCAAACAATCTAAAGTCCAGCTGAGGCATTACAACATCATGTACAGTATGAAGACCACTTTATGTACAGTACAGAATAGTGGGTTTTTAATAATCAATTTTTTCAGTTGATATTTATCTCTTTCAACACTTTTAAACAATTATTTTTGTTAATGTTAGTGTTTTTGAATACGATATGGTTTGTGTTATTTGATTGCTTTATTAATGTTAGTATTAAAGTAATATACATTTCAAAAGGACATGTGAACGTGCAAAATCAACATACATCAATACAGTTCATTTACAAATATTTTATATTGGCAGATGACATATGGATAGCATACTCTAATGTAATGTACTTTAGCTATGATAACATTCTATGTTAAGCTGCTTTGACACAATCTACATTGTAAAAAGCGCTATGTAAATGAACAGGAATTAAATTGAATTTAGTCTTTGCATGATAAAGGTTATATACTTTATAATCATGGTGTTTTGCTTGTACTTTTTATTATTAATGTAATACTGAAAGTTAGTTCACCCAAAAATTAATTTTTACTCACCCTTTACTCGTCTCAAACCTTTAGGAGTTTCTTTTTTCTGTTGAACACAAAAGTAGATATTTTGAAAAAGGTTGGAAACTTGTAACCGTTTATTACCATAGTATTTCTTTCTACAAAGGAAGTCAATGGTTACATGTTTTCAGTGTTCTTCAAAATATCTACTTTTGTGTTTAACAAAAGAAAGAAATATAAAGGTTTAGAACCAGAGTGTGGGAAAATTTAAATTGTTTGATGAACTATCTATAAATTAAGAGTTCAGATGCAAAAACTTCCTAAATGCCATCTGAAATTTTCTTCAAAAAGTATCATTTTTTATTAGGCTCCTGTGTGTAGGTTTAATAATTTCACTTTCATGGCAAAGAATAAGTTATTTGCATGGTCTTCAAAGTGAAATAATTCGACATAAACAAAGTAGGTTGAGAATAATGCTCATTTTCTATGGAAATTTCAGACCTCACTCAGAGGTTCACTCACTCTTCATTTATAGATAGTTCACCTAACAATTTAAATTTACCCACATTCTGGTTCTAAACCTTTATATTTCTTTCTTTTGTTAAACACAAAAGTAGATATTTTGAAGAACGCTGAAAACCTGTAACCATTGACTTCCTTTGTAGGAAGAAATACTATGGTAATCAATGGTTACAGGTTTCCAACCTTTTTCAAAATATCTACTTTGTGTTCAACAGAAAAAAGAAACTCCTAAAGGTTTAAAACAAGTAAAGGGTTAGTAAAAAATCATTTTTGAGTGAACTATCCTTATATTCCCCCTTTTTATGACTATATTGTAATTTTCCAAAATATAAAGACTTGCTCATGTTGTAAATTCATTTTTTCTTTGCAGGTTTAGCACTTGATTACTACGACGGTGGAAAAGATCAAGTGAGTGTGACTTAATGAGCTGCCATGAACTCCCAGCATTTCCATCTCACTCCTCTCTGTTTGTTCACCTGTCATCCTGCTGTCATTATCTCACTCCTCTTCCTGCATCACTCTTTGTACATGATTTAAGCACAAGGAGCTGATGGGGATCCTCAGAGTATCTTCTTGAGTTGCGTAGCAGACGTTCAGCTAAATGGCCATAATGGATCAGTGTAATGATGCCTGGCAAGGTGAAGTGTGGCGAACGCTCCCTGAGATGTAATTGTGTAATCTGTTAGTTCTGTACTGCAGTCAGCTCGTCTGCTGCTTAAACGCCTCTGTCTAAATATTAATAGTAGCCGTTGCTTGACACATTTGGCCACTTTGTGATCATGTGCAGGCGTTTATGTCGCTGTTGGTCTCTTTATGAAATGACTGTAGCTCCACCCTAGATATTAATCGCTTACTCACCTTAATGCAATGTTATATTGAGGGTGTAAAGATTACATGATGACCGGTAATAGACCTTGTTAAGACCTGCCATTTAAAGGGATAGTTGGCACTTAAATGATAATTCTTTCATCATTTATTCACTCGTTCCTAACCAAAGTTTTTTTTTTGTTATGTCGAACACAAAGGAAGATATTTTGAAAAATGTTGGAAACATGCAACCATTGACTTCCATAGGGTTTGTTTTTTCTAGAATGGATGTTGAATTGTTACAGGTTTTCATCATTCTTCAAATTATCTGCTTTTGTGTTCAACAGAACAACAACAACAACAACCACAACCAAAACTCACACGTATGAAATGAGTCAAGGGTGAATAAATAATGGCAGGATTTAAATTTTTGGGTGTACTATCCCTTTAACATCCGGCTCAGGTGATCTGATCTCTAGTGGTCAGATTATTGTTTACACTTTGGCCAGCTGTGACATCATCTCTTACTGCATGTTGTTAAAGTGAGGGGAAACAAATGTTAAGAGACGAAATGTGCTGAACTTTTCTACTAACACTCTTAAAGTGTAGCCTTGCCACAGATGCTGTGTTCTGACCTTAGAGGCCACACACACACACACACACACACACACACACACACACACACACACACACACACACACACACACACACACACACACACACAAACACACATTGTGAAGTTTAAGGAGTGACAAACACATAGAAATGGGAGTAAATTTCCTAAATTGTTGTTTTGTGTTTGTACAGAGACACCATTTTGGAGTCCAACATAGTATCAATTTTTTCACAAGAATAATATACAATGTCCTGTATTTCACAAATAATTTATACAAATATTTGTTGTCTTTTTAAAAAAGATTTTGTGACTGCTTTTCTCAACTTATGGCATTATTGGCTTCAATACTTGTGTTTTGCTGTGAAAATACACAAATCTTCTACAAATATATATTTTTATCTCAAGAACCTTACAAAATCCTTACCAAATATATTGTTGACCGTTGATTGCAAGGTTGCCATGTCTGCTTATAATAAGCAGCGCTAATCGAGTATGTAAGTTTGACACCCAGTGGTTGAACTAGGTATTGCACTCCCTGATCAAAACAAACGCAAGCGCAGATTGCCCAGATTGAGGACAGGAGCGAATGATTTAAACCGTGTTCTAACTAAAAGCAACGGCACCCGATAGAAGGAAAATTTTCCATATTAAAGGAGTTTTTGTTCTAAATAGCACCTCGAATTGATGTATTAGAAACAACTTCTATTTCTTGCAGCTGAACAACAGAAAACTATGACAATGATCACCTCAGGTACACCTCATGCGCTTTATTCAGTGTTAAATGCTAATAATGTGAGTTTGAATGCCATTTTATATGACATTTATTGCCATACTACTGAAATCAGCAGCAGATAGTTCACCTCAGATCTGGAAAATAAAATAAACCGTTTGAAATTGAACTTTTGAACTAAACGCATATGAGTGAATAAGCATCATGTACATTTAATAATGTTAAAGAGGGTTAATGTGTCTTAAATAGATTATAAACCTTACCATCTCATGAGTGAGTGCATATTCTGTGCTTCTGAATAGCTGTATTTAAATTTCTGTCGTGTTTCATCTGGTGCAAACAGCCAAATTGCTCATTACTGCAAATCTCGTCAAGTAGCGTGTTGTTAGGACACGGGGTTACAATGTAACCGTCTCACCTGATGTTTACGTTCGTAATAATCATAATATCTGCTAATTAATAACCTCATGTGGAACTGAATCTGCGTCTCATTTTGAAGTCTGCTACTATCCGCTGGAGGTCGCATTTCTGTCACGGATGAATGCTTTGAGAGCCTTTCTGAATAAATAAATGAAATACGTGGTTTTCCACCAAGGCAACCCGGAGTGCTGTAATATAATTGGCTAAACTGGCATTGGGCAGGTTAAAATTACTAAAACAAAAACAGCATTCCGGCATGGAAAACACATTTTCAAAGCAGAATATCTGACTTAAGCATTGTTTTTCAGATAAACAAGAATATACACTTAGCATGTTTCTTAAATATCTGCAAACATATTATTATTTTTATGCTTTAGATGAGTCAAAAACTTACATACAGCACATTTAACTAATCCAGTTCATCGAGCCAGGATCAGTTTGCAAAATTTATTAGCGTATTATTTCTAATATAAAGAGTTTGGGTTTGTTTACTATGGGCTTGTTCTTATTTGCTGTTATTTTGGAAATATCTGGCAACCCTACACTCAGAAATAAATGTACAGGAGCTGTCACTGGGGCAGTACCTTTTCAAAAGATACACATTTGTACCCAAAGAGTCCCCAGTGGTACCTCAAAGGTGCATATTAGTGCCCAAATGTATCTAAAAAGTACCTTTGAGGTACCATTATAGACCCTTCGGGTACAAATATGTACCATTTGAAAAGGTAGTGCCTCAGTGACCGCTCCTGTACCTTTATTTCTGAGAGTGTAGACACTAAAGATGTACTTTGTTCCCTGCGATGTCTTGCACTGTGTATACAGAAGTGAAGTGTTCCGATGATTTAAGCATTAAACATGTCTTTGTTCTGTTCAGGTCTGTGCATACTGCATAGATTTAGCTAATTTAGTTATCACTTACTGCATTTTCTAGCAGTAAATTCAGATGTTAAATGTTGTTGTGATTTAAATGAAAAATATAATGACTTTTTTGTACCCTTTTTGTTAATCACGGACTGCTTGTGAAGCAATCACTTGATACAAATCTCAGCAGCGGGTGTCAATGGGTTCTTGTAGTCCTCTTTGTTCGTCAGCATGACAATAGCACGTTCAAAACAAGACAACAAGCTTTGATTTACAGTACTGTTTAAAATTTCGGGTCAGTAGGATTAAAAATTAATTGAACTACACCAAATGCAACAGAGGCATAGATTGCCATTCTTTATTCACATAAGTAGTAGGTGGAGATTAAGTACTGGAAATGCAAACAGAATTATTGAAGCAGTGACACAACAGAGATGCTTGAGGATTACTAGAGGCTGTGCAGTTGTGGAAAAAAACAGTCTTTGTATTGTTTTCCTTGTGATCCTTAAAGCTGGATGAGAAACCTTGTTGTGTTCTTACACAAATCCATTTATTCTTCACATCTGAAATAGCAAGAGTGCTTGGAATATCTCAGATAAAGAGTGTAGCATTAGTTTAATGTCAGGGATTTGTGTTTTACTATGTAAATAGACCGAATCGCTGATTATAAAGGGTTCTATTGTCTTTAGTAGT
Source organism: Danio kyathit (assembly GCA_903798195.1). Taxonomy (NCBI): domain Eukaryota; kingdom Metazoa; phylum Chordata; class Actinopteri; order Cypriniformes; family Danionidae; genus Danio; species Danio kyathit. The sequence continues at coordinate 27,665,908 of LR812534.1, forward strand.
GCCACACCATTTGCTTTCAATGTAACATTATGAATGACTGAATGGATTTTATTTTTAACTTCTTGATTGCATGTATTATCTGCATTCTTCCTAAGCAAGACTCAATGCCGGCTTCAAAGAGACTGAAAAGAAAAGTTTTTTAAAGTAGCAATACAAATATATATTTATTTTTACCATATGTCACTGTTTTATTGTTTTTGCATTTAATTTAAGCGTACATCAGAGATCATGAGGTTCACGACCAGCTTAAAGGTCTTGTAAAGTGCTTTGAAATGTGCCATTTTTCATAAATATTTTTATTCCATGTTTGACAACTGAAAAGTGAAGAGAGAGTGGGACATGGAGTAGCTCCTCCCCTTTGAAAAAAAACAGCCAATAGCATTTTGTTTTTATCACAGCTCTCTGAGTGAGAGTTGTTGAGCTCAAGCGCATCAAATAAGAAGTGTCTTGAAGGGGGCGGGGCATGTCAGAGTCTAGAAAGAATTTGATTGGTCAAGATTTGATGAGAAACCAAAGTAGAAGGTGACGTGAAAAAAAATCATTGATCCATTTAGGCAGGAGTGACAAACTGCAAGCGAATTTTGTCACTGTTTTGGAGAACACTAGCTTATAGATATCCTTACAGCTAACAGACTGAAACTAACATCTATATATTTTAATTTTATTCCATGGGACCTTTAAAAAAAAACACGCTCGACCCAAAATTTTAACTGTGGGTGTTTATCTGTTGTCTTTCAGTCATTTTTGCTTTGTCTTTTATAGCCTAGTTTCCTCATTTCTCTCTTGTAATTAATAGGCTTGTTTTCTTTTATTCCGCAGTCTAAATTGAGCGCAGAACAGAAGAAGTCTGCTCTCGGCTCTACGCCGTCTCTGTTGGAGGTGTTTGGTTTTTCATACTTTTATGGAGGCTTTCTGGTAGGGCCTCAGTTCACATTGCGAAATTACCAGATGCTGGTGTCTCGAGAGATGAGCGATGTTCCAGGAGAACCACCAAATAGGTAAGTGGCGTGCACCAAATTTCAAAAGCTTAAAGGGTTAGTTCACCCAAAAATGAAAATTCTGTTATTAATTACTCTCACACATGTTGTTCCAAACCCTTGAGACATCCGTTCATCCTCAGAACATAAATTAAGGTAGTTTAGATTAAATGCAAGAGCTCTCTCAACCTCCATAAACAGGTCCAGAAAAGGAAACAAAAACGTTGTCAGTACATTCCGTCTGACTTCAGTGGTTCAGTTGTAATCATACGAAGCTCCAAGAACACTTTTGTGCACCAAAAAAAATAATTTTTAACCAATGTATTCTTTTCCACATCAGGTCAGGGTGTGAATTTACTATGGGCAATACAGCATATTTGCCATTAGAGTCAGCAGCCCAACACTCAAAGCAAGGTTCATATTGCCTATAGTATACATGCATTCTGTCCATCCTTTTACATTTTTTTTAAATCCACAAAAGTGTTCTTGGAACTTTGTATGATTACAGTTTAACCACTGAGGTTACATGCAATGTTTTGACCAATGTTTTTGCTTCCTTTTCTGTACTTTGATTGTCTCGTGACCATCACAGTCCATGGAAAAAAGGGGGCTCTGGAATTTTATCTACAATATCTTCATTCATGTTCCAAAAATGAATGAAGGTCTCAGGGGATTGCAAGGACATGAGGGTAAGTTACAGTTGAAGTCAGAATTATTAGCCCCCCTTTGATTTTCTTTCTTTTTTTTTTTTAAATATTCCCCAAATGATGTTTAACAGAGCAAGGAAATTTTCACAGTATGTCTGATAATATTTTTTCTTCTGGAGAAAGTCTTATTTGTTTTATTTCCGCTGAATAAAAGCAGTTTTTAATTTTTTAAAAACATTTTAAGGTCAAAATTATTAGCCCCTTTAAGCTGTTTTTTTTTTCGATAGTCTACAGAACAAACCATCATTATACAATAACTTGCCTAATTACCCTAACCTGCCTAGTTAACCTAATTAACCTAGTTAAGCCTTTAAAAGTCACTTCAAGGTCTATAGAAGTGTCTTGAAAAATATCTAGTAAAATATTATTTACTGTCATCATGGTAAAGAGAAAATAAATCAGTTATTAGAAATGAGTTATTAAAACTATTATGTTTAGAAATGTGTTTAAAAAATCTTAAACAGAAATCGGGGAAAAAATAAACAGGGGGTTTACTAATTCAGTGGGGCTAATACTGACTGTATTAATTACATAATTTTCTTTTCTAGGTGAACTAACCCTTTAACGATACCTGTTTAGCCAGCTTCTATCAAAGATTTTGCTTCTGCTGTAAAGAGTTCCTTGCCATTCTTTTCATGCAGAGGGATTTGCAAGAAGTATTTGTCTGTTACAGTGACAATTCCAGTCTTGTGACTTTTGTTATTTGCTCAAGGGCACAGTAACAATGAACATGTCTTAGTAACAACAACTAATCTTTCTTTGTTCATATAATCACTGGATGCCCTAAAGTGGACCTATTTTGCCCCTTTTCACAAGTCTCTGATATCCCTAGAGTGTGTATGTGAAGTTTCAGCTCAAAATACCACACAGATAATTTTTTATGATTCTTTAAAACTGCCCCTTATAGGCTTTGATCCTATTGTGTCATTTTGGTGACTGTCACTTTAAATTCAAATGAGATTGTGCTCTTTTGAAAAGAGGGCGGGGCTACACATGCCTATGTGTCAGCATAGTGGCAGATTCAAAAACAAGAGTTACGTCCTATGGTAATGAGTGAGAGATTGTCACTAATGGGAGGGGCTTTACCCCCGGGATTACCTGTACAAAGGGAGAATGTCAATCAAAGTGTTTCTGCAAACTGTTTTTACAGTGTGTGATTATAAAAAATAAAATGAATACTTTTTTTACCATTAGAAGCTAGTTATACTCACAGACTGTTGTCACACAACTGTTTAAACCCCTTAAAAATTGTTTGGTTATGCCAAACCATATGGCCAAACTGTTTATGCCATGAACCAAAACCAACTAGCTACTAGGGAACAACATTATAGTTGCTCTTTTTAATTGTTTGTTTCCAATGTTCAAATGACACAATTAAATGAAAATGACAAAAATATAACTGTTGACTTAAATTTGCTGGTTGTATTTATAGACAATATATACAGGGTTCCCACGCTTCTTGAAAGTACTTAAAAGTACTTGAAATTCAGACATATGGATTCAAGGCCTGGAAAGTACTTAAAACAAACACAGGTCCCTGAAAGTCCTTGAATTAAATTTTTAATTAAATTAGTTTATTTTAACAATTGTACTCAATAGTCAAAAAAGAATTAAAAAACTGTGAAATTTCTTAAAATCTTAAAAAACTTAGGTAACACTTTATTTTGATGGTCCGTTTGAGTATTAGTAGACTCTCAGCTTAATATCTGTTGATACTGACATTTAACAATCCTTTAAAAGACATTTAACTGACTATAAGAAACTTTTTTCAAGTACACTTCAACTTACACTAACCCTAACCCTAACCCCAACCCTAACCCCAACCTAACAACCTACTTAAAATCTACTGAGAATTAGTTGCAATGTATCTTAAATTCAACTAACGGACCATCAAAATAAAGTGTGACCAAATCTTACATTCAATTCTTTTGACAATAACACTGACAGATATTGCGCATTTTACCATTATTTCAGACACTGCATGTGAATACCACCAGTCTTGAATTTAACAAATTGTATTAAACTTCTTTGAACATGACTTTTTAGAACGTTCCAAATATTTTATGTAAAAATAAGTGTATGTCAAATAGGGCTGCACGATTCATCGAAAAAAGATCGCAATCTCGATTCGACCCTACACACGATCTTAATTCTGCTTTTCTACGATTCAGCCAATTATATTTTCAAGGTCAGGAGAAGCATTGTTTTATATACGTTTCACATAGTGTATTTCACATATTGTTTTATATAAGTGTCACATACTGTTTTTATAAGGTTTAAATCACCCAAAAATGTCATTTCTGTCTTAATGTAATGACGTTTGCGGCCACAAAATCACACATGAGCTGACACACTGTTTGTTTACTACCGAGAGGACGTGCACGCCCACCAATAATGTCTACTTTAGTGAACAGAACCTGCATAGGCTGTAAATAACAGGTAATAAAGTTTTAAATAACATTCAGTTTGTTACACAGATCGATCGTTTGGAAGCCACGCAAGAAGTATGATTTGCATGCATGTTTTTTTCCTAAAGTGACGACGGCCATGACGTGAACCGCATTCGGCAGTGAAAGTCAAAACTAAAAGCGCACACATCATTTAAATGACATATCACTTTTTAGAGTTGTGATTACGACAAGCATTTGATATGTTTTTTTCTTTCATAGCGAACACAAAGAGTTGTGCATGAAAATAAATGTTTAACAGCGTCAGTATAACTACTCTAGCCTATATAATGTTGAATATAATGCAAGAGGGAATCTGATAATGACAAATGTTTCATTTTACCATTAGTGAAAAAATGGTCTAATAACGTTGTCAATGACAAATGACAAGCATATGTCTCAAAAATTATAATTCAAATTCAGCATTATGAATAGTTGTATTCTGACGTCATCAATTTACTGTGCATTAACAACCAGGACTTATTTAAAGTCTGTTCAAGTCCCCCATTCAAAGTCTATACAAAATTTAGCATTTTGACCAATAGTAGAGCTACACATAAGCCTAACATTATTAGTGTTGTTTTACCATATGTTTAAGAAATAACAGTAATAATAGCCGGCTCATATTAACCTTTATTTTACATCTACAGAATCTTGAGAAAATCGTGATCTTGATTTTAAGCAAAAAAATTCATGATTCTCATTTTAGCCAGAATTGTGCAGCCCTAATAAAAAAAATGTTAAGTACAGTACAGACTTTCATGGTGCTACATATGCTGGGGTTAGAATTACACAAGTGCTTGATTTAAAATTAATGGTGCTTTAAAAAGTCTTTGAAAATCCTTGAATCTGCTGTTCATGAAAGCATGGGAACCCTGTTTATATGTCATGTTTACAGCAAATTGTGCAAATCTAAAAAATATTTAAGTAAAGTGAGATTGTATATGGAGAACGACTCCAGTTATGTCATTCGCAGTGCTTCGTTGTGGCTATAGATGTCTTTGAAAGTAGTTTGCGCATTGCAACACTTTGATTGATGTATTGTACATGAATTCTGTTATTAAACTTGATTGTTTAAAAATCAAAAACATCAAATGTGACAAAAGCATAAACAAATGATGAACAATTTAACAAAATAACATGCAATTTACTAGAGGTTCTGATAAAAAAAAATATTAGTTTTTTTGAATGATTCAGTGACCTAAAGACTTGTTTAATTGCTGGATAAATCAGCATTTTTGAAAGGATCTCTTTAAAGAATTGGCAAATTCTAAAAAACATTTTTAAGTTAGTTGTTGCCACCTACTGGCATAAATATTGTAATTATTTTAACATATTATTATTATAAAAGTCCAACAGTGGCCTGCTTTTTAATCTTCATTAGATGTTACAGAAATTCAGCTTTTTATGTTATTAAAGGAGTCTTCATTTTTGAAAGTGATTTTTGATTGCTGCCATAGAAGATATTACTGAGCATGTCTAAACTATGATCTTTCCTGTCAGTTCTGCCATCATTTAAATGTGCTATTTACAAGTTTTTGAGTCTTCAGGCTGGGCGAGTAATTGAAATCGCCATTCATAACTTATATTCAATCAAATTTTTCCAGGTCAATTTTTTCAATTACTTTCCTTACGGTGTGTGTCACGTGACCCCGCTTTGTTAAAGCTGATTTATACTTCTGTGTTGATTTATACTTCGAGTATGGTCAGGTATGGTCCAGTGCAGCCTTCGTGCTGTCGCATACCACGCACCTCTTGAAAAATGTAACTACACGTCGCATGTTTGCATTACATTGACAATGATTGGAAGCTGCACCAGATATGCCTTCAGACGGCATATTTTCTATTACAATAAAATTATTTACATTGAAAATTATATTTTCTACTTTTGAAAACATTGAAAATAATTAATATTGTTTGCAAAAGTGCAAGTTATTTGTTTTCATTTTTTTAAAAGAAAAAAGTGACCGTTGCTTTTAGGCAATGTGCGTTTTCATTTCAGTAGTTTAACGTTGATGTTCAATAAATAAACTTAGACAGTAGATAGTGTGTGTTTCCTTCAATTATTTTAAAATAAAGTAATGCACCCTTCATTCAAAAATCTCTCACTTGTAATATGTGAGCATATTTACTGTACAAAACCTGTCAGTGAATTATGAGAGCAAAAAAATAAAATAAACGTTCATTAATTTTAATCGAGGTAAAATGTTCAATTAATCGAGATTTAGATTTTTGGCCAAATCGCCCAGCCCTACGATAAATGCATTAAAAATCAATATTAAATGTGTATTTAAATCAAAATAATGATCAATAATTATAAACCATGCATCTCTGTGATTGGCTGCATTTAGAGTGAGAATTCTTTATTACAAGTAAGAGTTTTTTGTTGATAAAAAAAAATACATATTTTGTAGCCAGAAATTTTTATCTTATATAAAAAAAACATTATGCAATATGCATTTTAATATGAATTGCTTGAGGACATAATACATCATTTTATGAACAAGATAACTGATTACAAATGCATGAAAAGTCTATCAAAAACCAGACAGTTTTGGACACACTTTTCACGCATCATCTTTTAAATTAAGTCCTTGTTTATGGGCAGAGTCGAATCACATGAAACAGTGAAATCATTAACTGTAAAGTTATAGGCAAAAATAATAGCTTTGCTTTGATTGTTAGACACCACATGATGTCTTCTCATTTGCGTCAAGTAATGTTTTCTCAAACCTTTCCGAATTTCCAGACATTACATGACTCTAATTGTAAATGTATGCTTAAAAATACGAGTTACTTTTATGTATGAAGCAAGTTTTTTTGACATGTTGTTGTCCACAGCAGTGCATATTAATATAACTCTCATTTCTTCCTCTTGCAGTGTGGTTCCAGCACTGAAGCGTTTCTGTTTAGGGCTCATCACCCTCTCTATCTTTGCGATAGGTGGGCCGCGCTACTCAGACAGCTACTACTTAACGGATGAGTTTGCAGTAAGTGAATAAGTGTTAAGTGGATTGGGATTAAACAAATATATGCTCACAAAAATTTATATTTTGTACTTATGCTCAGCTGTTTACAGCCTTGTACCTAAATATCCCGAGCTGTCACTCGTTTTGTACTGTGATGTTTTCATCATGATGCCACAGAGAGCTCTCCGTCTGAATGACAGAGCCCTTTATGTCTGTTAGTTACAGACTCGACAGCTATTTATATATTCTTGGAAATGTAAAGCGGTTGCTGAAAGTCAAATAGCTGCAGCAGAGAAATGGGTTAAAATGAGTTCACACAAACAGTGAAAAAAGGCTCCTTATGCAGGCTCATTGCTCAGAGTGTAGGTTTTTCAATTCTAAGTTTAGGGGTAGATAGAAGTTTTAAATGTATGCTCTGTTAGTGTGTATATAGACTTTATTTCCACTGCTTAGAGTGATGTTTAGAGAAAAATGTAAACATGTGCTGTGCGCTTTCATTTCAGTAACAAAATAAATGCACAACAAAATTACAGTAGTGGGAGAAAACTGTTAAGAAAGCATCTGATTGAAAGTTTGCACAAACTCTGCAATTTAGTACTTCAGTTAAGTACATGCAGGCAAGTAGACTGCTTTAAAAGTAAGCAGCTATTAAGGCCTTTTCACACTGAGAGAGACAAGTTGCAAATGAACTGTGATTTCACACCACATATAAAATGACTGAAATGGTAGATTCATGCTTGCCCGAGAGATCCACTAACCTCTTCTTTTTTGGCTGCCTGCCCATGAGATAATATTATTTGATTCTTTTTTGTATCTTGTAATTTTTTCCATTTTGCGTTAACCTTGTCCACAGTACATTATACAACAGAACATTAACAATGTTATTTATTACAAGTGGTGGAAAGAGGACTGAAAATCATACTCCAAGTTAAAGTACAATTGCCAAAAAATGTAGTGCGAGTAGAGTAAAAGTATCTTAGAATTAGCCCTTTTAATAGTAATGGAGTTGTTAGTAATTGCGCTGTGAAAAAGACTCCTTATGCCCAGAGATAAAAATGTTGCTTACATGCGTGCCATTTTCTTTTAAGCTTGTTTCTACATTCAGAAAAGAAATGACTTTTGGTGCTTGTTCATTCTACTCATTTAAAATGAGTTGAAACAACAAAATTCTTAAGTTTTACTTAAAAACTTAAGTTTTTTTAGGACCAGTGATTCTTTGTATGGTAGTCGGTTGCTCTAACAAGGAAGGTAAAGATCATGGCTTCTAGCATCCATCACTAGAGAACTTTTTGATGTCAGAGAAGGTTTACCTGCATAGCACTTCCCTAGCTGGCCTCTGTTACACTTACTGTTACCCCTAAACCTCACTCCCATCCTGGATGAGCCCCCACACACGTAACCCACTGGTCCTACTGCACCCAACCCATTCTGAGCTGGGATCAAATCGGCAGTTCTTTGCGTGGGAGTCGGTTGCTTTAACAAGGAGGTTAAAGACCATGGCTTCAAGCATCTGTCGCTACAGCACCTTTTGAGGTCAGAGGAGTGAGGTTTACTTGCACAGCACTGCACTAGCTGGCCTCCGTCACACTTAACCCTCTAAACCTCACTCCCATCCCGGACGAGCCCCCACGTGTAACCCACCTGTCCTACTGCACCCAACCCGCTCTGAGCTGGAATTGAACCAGCGATTCTTTGCGTGGGAGGCTGTTGCTCTAACAAGGAGGCTAAATACCATGGCCTTCAGCGTCTGTCGCTAGAGCACCTTTTGAGGTCAGAGGAGTAAGGTTTACCCTCATAGCACTTTCCTAGCGTGCCTCCGTTACACTCACCCCCCTAAACCTCACTCCCATCCCGGACGCGCCCCCACACATGTAACCCACTGGTCCTACTGCACCCAACCCATTCTGAGCTGGGATCAAACCGGCAATTCTTTCCATGGGAGTCGGTTGCTCTAACAAGGAGGCTAAAGACCGTGGCTTCTAGCATCTGTCGCTAGAGCACCTTTTAAGGTCAGAGGAGTAAGATTTACCTGCATAGCACTTTCCTAGCTGGCCTCTGTATATACATATAATTTGACAAACAACTAAGAAATCTTTTTCAAAGCTTTTTCTGTAGACTCTTATAGAAATAATTTGAATATTTTGAAAAATAATTTAAATTTATAAATAATTAAAATTGTTCTATTTTTAAAATAGGCTTTCATAAGGCTGAATCATATGTAACATTTAAATAATACATCAGAAGTGATTCATTTCTTTCTTATGTTTTTTTTTTCATCTGTGATTTTAGGCACATCCTTTCTGGTACAAGTGTGTGTACATCCTATTGTGGGTGAAAATAAACCTGTATAAGTACATCAGCTGCTGGCTAATCACGGTGAGTAAACAGCACAACCACAATCCCCCATTAAGAGCTCACTAGCTGTAATTGAGAGTCATTACATTTCAAGCTGTGAGCCATGTCAGTGTGTCTATTATCTTCTTAAAGAGGTGTGAGCTGTGTAACAAGTCAATTACTAACTAGACGTGGCTTTGTTTTCTAGTTGAGATAGTGAAACTGACCCTCCAAAGGCTTATAAAAGGCATGTAAAGCATCATAATTTTAAACCGCTTGTATTTAACCCAACTGGATGATAATAATTTCACTTTGATCATTTACAAGGTGTTCACTTAATATATTAAAAATGTATAAATCAGTTTAGAGAAATGAAGGGCCCTTAAAAAGTCTTAAATGCTTTTTTTCAAGGTGTTAAATTTTGGTATGTTTTTATTTGTACGGTATATAGTTGCATGCTAAAGTTTGCCTGGATTTAATCTAGAACGCTGTAGTTTATGAAATAGATCAATTCCTGCTAGATAAATTGGCGATAAATTCCTCGTGCTGCTTTGTTTACTACAGTAACCAAGGCACCATTCTTCCTGCTGTTCTGAAGCCGCCACCTGCTGGATTAGCATTTTATTGATAACATGAATAATGTTTTAATTTGGGATTAGTGTCTTACATTCAGTATTTAGTAAATATTCTGTAAATTAAAATGTTTCCAATGTTACTTTTTTGAAACCTAAAGTGGTTATGAGGTCTTAAAATGCATAAAAAGAGAACTTTTAAAAAGTTTTAAAAGCTATTGAATTCCACTCTCTGATTCCTAAATGTACCCTGATTTACAATGGCACTATATACAGTTGTTAAATTGTTATTGATTTGTTCGTTTATTTTATTTTTTGTGTCACGGAAGTGAACGGTTAAATGACAGATATGTGTACAGAAAAGTGGTTCTGTTGACTTCCTGTTCATTTAAAAATGCATGTTTGTAACGGTTACAAAAGCCTGAATGATATACAATACAGAGGAAAAGGAAGGAGAGAACAGAATTATGAAAAAAAGGAAAACACATTAATAATAATTCATTCATTCATTAATTTTCCTTCGGCTTAGTCTCTTTGTTAATCAGGGGTTGCCACAGCCAATGAGCCGCCTACTTATCTAGAATATGTTTTAGACAACGGATGGCCTTCCAGCTGCAACCCAGTACTGGGAAACATCCATACATACTTTCATTCACGCACATACACTACAGCCAATTTAGTTTATTCAATTCACCTATAGCGCATGTCTTTGGACTGTGGGGGAAACTGGAGCACCCAGAGGAAACCCACACGAACACGAGAGAACATGCCAACTCCACGCAGAAATGCTAACTTGCTGTGAGGCTAACCACTGAGCCACCGTGTCACCACATTAATAATAATGGTAATAATAATTGAACAGTCCAGCAGGATAAGGTACAATGTAATGGTGACAATTGCGAAGTAACATTAAATTTACAAAACTGAAATATGATTATATCCATTTTAACATTGTTGATCCTCAGAGTCCACAAATTATTTTCACTTATTCCATAGAATAAACACTGTTTTTTTTTTTTTTGGAGGGTTTCCATCTTCTAAATTCCTGTTACCATTGCTTTTCAATTCATTAGTGACTTTTTGAAATAATAATGTACCTTTTTCATAAAACCTTCTCATGCCCCTGCGATGGTTCTGTTTAGAGGAGGGGTTAAGGTTTCTTTATGCACAATCCTTTCTAGAAATCTTACATTTTTACATTTAATTAATTTACATAGAAGCCACTAATTCACCGAAATACTAAATAGTAATGCGCACCCTGTGAACCCACTATTACAATGCATGAATAATTGCACGGCTCTTTGCGTTTGAACTTGACATCAAAAACGCTGTCGCACCTTTAAAAACATTCTAAGCTGATTTAGCAGCATTTATATAAGCTGTTTGATTAGTTATTTCAAGCATTTATGCTGAAAGTATATGGATGAATCATGCTAGAGTTGAAGGCTCTGTGTATTTAGAATTAATACCACACAGAAACTCACAAAGCAAAGACATGATCACTTGCAATCCATAAACGTATCTCTTACTGCACACAATCTCACAGTTTGATTGATTGAATTAATGTATGTTTATGAATAACCATTTTCTTTGGATAAAAATACACATTAATTGTTGTGTAATAGTTATGTTCTCTTTCCACTTCCAAACAAACTTTCATGCAGTTTGATTGAAATAAAATCTCAAAACAGACCTAAGACGTTTAAAAAAACAAACAGAAAATGATTTGATAAGATTCGACTGAATGCTCAAACAAACATAGTGGCAGTCTCTACTATTAGTAAGACAGCCTTTTGGATGCGCATCTCCTTGAAGCAGATCTTCATTTGTGACTGTGAGCAATTGCTGTTTTACTTTCTGAAGCTGTTTTGTCTCCTTTACACATTTTATACACTATTCATGAGTTGTCAGCTACTAAATATAACATCACAAGTACACACACACACACACACACACACACACACACACACACACACACACACACACACACACACACACACACACACACACACACACACACACACACACACATACACATACACACACATACACACACATACACACACACACACATACACACACACACACACACACACACCCACACACACACGCATATCCTAAATTGCATTCTATTGCAAAATATACATCATAAAAGCTGATTTTTTTTCAGGGAAGGATCTTTAGGTCCAGTCTTAAAGTTGGCATGAAATCAAAATTTACTCTTCTTTTTTGTGGTGTATATAGTTGTGATTGTTATAAACAATGTGCACTTTATTATTTTGTAAAATATTATTTTGCCGTTATAATCTTTAATCAAATACCATAACCTCCCCTCTGCCCTCGCAACAACTTTTCTTTTTGTCCAATAACTTTTATTTGTCATTGAATAGACTTGCAATAATCACAAGTACCAAGAATAATTTCAGAATCAGAATCAGAAAGAGCTTTATTGCCAGGTATGTTCACACATACGAGGAATTTGTTTTCGTGACAGAGCTTCTACAGTGCAACAGAATCACAGACAGGACTAAAAAACAGACAATAAATATATTTTAAAAAGTGAATGCAAATATACAAATTGACAAGTGTATGTACAGGTATATTACTATATACTACATAATATGTGCAGCTGTTATGTGCAAATTGGCATGTAAAGTGTGTTGTTAAATAAGTGTATGTGTGTCTAAAAAAAAAAGTGTATAACAGGTAGTGATGTTGGTTCCACAATTACTATCATCAAGTGTTCATGAGATGGATTGCCTGAGGGAAGAAACTGTTTCTGTGTCGGGCTGTTCTGGTGCTTGGTGCTCTGTAGCGTCGACCAGAAGGTAAAAGTTCAAACAGGCAGTGTGCTGGGTGTGAGCGGTCCAGAGTGATTTTGGCAGCCCTTCTGCTCGCTCTGGATAAGTACAGTTCTTGGAGAGTAGGGAGGGATGTACCAATGATTTGCTCAGCAGTCCGAACTATTCGATGTAGTATTCGGAGGTCGGATTTGGTAGCTGAGCTAAACCAGACAGTTATTGATGTGCAGATGACTGATTCAATGATGGAGGTGTAGAACTGTTTCAGCAGCTCCTTAGGGAGGTTGAACTTCCTCAGCTGACGAAGAAAGTACAGCCTCTGTTGAGCTTTTTTGACAATTCCTGATATGCACATGAACAAAAAAGGACACCCCAACCCCAGCCTGTACTTATATAATATAGTCATAATCAAAACAACTTCTTATTTACAATACAATGCCTTAGGAAATTAAATTCCTCATGAAGTGACAGAAGAAAGGGCCCCAAATCTTGAGAAATTGTCCAAGAGAAAGTGTTCTTGCAGGACTCCCAGAGTTCATCAAGATTCTTTGGATTCATCTTCAATGCCTCCATCTTACCCCAGACATGCTCAATATTGTTCATTTCTGGTGACTGGGCTGGCCAATCCAGGAGCACCTTGACCTTCTTTGCTTTCAGGAATTTTGATGTGGAGGCTGAAGTATGAGGAGGAGTGCTATCCTGCTGAAGAATTTACCCTCTCCTGTGGTTTGTAATGTAATGGGCAGCACAAATGTCTTGATACCTCAGGCTGTTGATGTTACCAACCACTTTGCTTAAGGACTAGATAACAGTGTTTGTCTGTGATTTTGGCGCAAAATTTTATACGATTTTAAATATATCTTATAAATCGTTATAAATATAGATTTTGTACTGTATTTTAAATAATATTTCACAAACTCTCTTTTGCGACTTATGTATATGAACATATGATCTTTCAACCATCAGAATTTGCATCGTATATGCTGGCTCTAAAGGGGTAGTTCACCCAAAAAGGACAATTCTGTCATTTTCTAACCCTCCGCTTGTTCTAAACATATTTTTAGAGTTGTTTTTTCTTCTGATGAACCACAAAGAAGTATGTATTGTTTCTACTGTTGGTGTCAATGGCTGCCGTCATCCCATTTTTTTCAAAATATCTCTTTTGTTCAGTGAGGGGGGAAAAAAGGTGTTTGATTTTGGTGTGAAAGTAGTGCGACTTCTTTTTTTAATATATATATATTAACAAGTTTTCTCAATCCATAAACTGTCAGATGCTAACATTGTCATATAAGTGTATTACTATCTCAGAAGAAGAAGTTTAGTGTTTCAGGAAGTTGCCTGTACTCTCTTACTGAAGACAGATTTCTCTCATATATACACTCAGGAAGGCGTGTGTGTTCTGGCTGGGCTGGGCTATAACGGGACGAATGAAAAAGGGGAGCATCAGTGGGATGCCTGCGCAAATGTGAGGGTTTGGCTGTTTGAGACCACACCGCTCTTCACTGGCACCATCAATTCCTTCAACATCAACACCAATGCTTGGGTGGCCAGGTATGCGCACACTTCATTGACACTTATTTAATTAAGACATTTTAGCAGATGCCAAAAGTGAACAACACATGGTATTAATAAACACTCTCAGTGTGATGTAAAGCTTTTAAATATCATGATCGTGATGTTTATCCATGCCTAATATCAGATGGTCAGACAGTGATTCATCTTTTATAAATCATTCAATTGTTAGTGTGTGGGATGCAGTCAGAATGAAGTTTGAGAACAACTTTAATGTGTGACGTCACTAAATAGTGGTCATAAATGACTATTGAAAGAGTTTTTGCCAATTCAGTCGAGTCGAGGCTTGAACCCAGAAACCAGTTGGAATTGTAAATGGACATTTCCAGTATTGAAAATGCTTATATATATTATTAAGTGTATTCATCAGTTCATTTTCTATCTGTTTCTCCTTTCTCTCTTTTTCTTTGATGCAGGCACGTGTTTAAGAGGTTGAGGTTTTTGGGGAACAAGTTGGTGTCTCAGATGTTCACATTGTTATTCCTGGCGATCTGGCACGGCTTGCACTCAGGGTACCTCATCTGCTTCTCCTTGGAGTTCCTCATTGTCAATGTGGAGAAGCAGGTAACCATGGCAACAGTGCCATAATAGACATATGAGGCGTGAAGTTGTTTCAAATCAAGATGACTAAAGTCTTTGAGTCACTTACTTTCATGCCAGCCGAAGGCGGATCTGAAAGTTTACCGCTTTGAAGATGTATGGCGTTTCTGAGTTTAGCCACTCACTGAGAATTTATTTGAAATGATAGTATTGCTCTTTAATCAGCGATGAAGCGCAACTAACTGCATTATAGAGTCCAGAAAGATCAATTGTAATGCTGGCAATTATTAAATATACAGCTTTTGGAGAAAAAATGAAGAAGCCACTTGCTAATTCTCGGTTTTGTTGGATTTACTGGATTTATTATATATAGGTTTGAGTTAAGTGCTGATTTATTTTTATTCTATATGTTGAAAATTAGTCAGAATAAAAGATGTTTTCATTTGGGTGACTGAAAATGAGGATTATTCCACCAAATATTGAAGATAAAACTTTGATTTTGTTGTCAAAATATCATTATAAATGTCTGTAAATATGCCATCTTTTTGTTATTTTGAACTTTATACTCTTTTTATAGCTTATAACTATTAATTTGAAATCCAGAGTAACTGAGAATTTTCAATTGTTCTCAATTTTTTTCCCCAGGGCTGTATTTTTTTTTTATTCAATGTAGATTTTAACAATGTAGATTAGGGCTGCACGATATTGAAAAAATATTAATATCGCGATATATATTGCGATATGAATACAATTTCACTAGATGACTTGAATAACTATTTGGAAAGAATTTATAATTTTAGATTAATTGGGATGATTCTGTGGGGAGTACATAAAATATTATAAACAATATGCAAGCATAGAGAAATTCAATAAAAAATATATATACTAATTAAATAAACAACATTTTATTTTTTTCCAAGGAGTCCAGCTGTATTCATGTATGTAGTGATTGAATAACCAAATGTAAAATGATACTGCATAGTCTTCGTTTAATATTTAATTTAATGAAATTAATCATTATTAATTTGTCAAAGTTTCAAATAGTACAATTTCTCATGGCTGAATGCTTTAAAATTCTCACGCAGTCACATGCCTCAAAACACATGCAAGTGAGAAATTTTAATATAGACTTAACATTGCATATCGTGCGATGTGACTATAGCGAATGATCACATTCCCATATCGACACTGAAACGATATATTGTGCAGCCCTAATGTAGATTGTATCAAAGCAAGTTAACATAGATGAAGTTCTAGTAAATTAAATCCACTTTAGTCCAGTTTTCACAGATGAAGTTCATAGATATTTAATTCATATGTATGTTTAACAACTTGCACATTATATACACACACCAACACACAATGTGTTTGTATGATTGTTAAATGCTTTTGAAAGTCTTTTTCTAACTCCAAGGTTGCATTTATTTGATCAAAAATGCAGTAAAAACTGTAGTATTTGGAAATATATTACTGAATTTGATAGTTTTTGTAGAAACCATGATCCATTTTTCATCAGAATTCTTTTGATTAATAAAATTCAAAAGAACAATCTATTTTAAAATACAGTTAGGCATGAGACGATGACCGTTTTCACGGTATACCGCAGTTTGGAAAAGTCAAGGGTTTAAAAATCGGCAAAATTGTCTGCTATACCGTTCCTGAGGTATGTGTAAGATTTTTTATTTACATTTTGTTTTTTTTGTTTTTTTAGGACAACAGTATCTCCAGCAGAAATGATATCCAAAGAGGCCGTTTTAAATTTGAAACAAATCTGTATTTTTGAAACTAATGTAGACAGCAGATGTCAATAATTAATTTGAATTACTTAGTCTGACACGTTTACTGCTCCAAAATATTTTAAATGTTTCTCAAAGTAAAATATATTGACTGCGTCCGAAATCGCCTACTAAGTAGGTACTGCATTTGAATTTGGATTTACTAATTTGCTAGAAAAGTACACTCTATACAGTATGAACACAAGTAGGATAAGTGGAGCTTGGACGTACTACGGATGCTATTTTTTCATCATCACGTAAAATACCCGCTTCACTCCCATTCATGAATTTACTTGCGGTGCATATGGGATAGTGTAGCGCCCATCACATGCGCTCTTCATAACCTCGCCAGAAGTAGTAGGTCAATCGGAAACTTCTCGCATACTGCTTTTTGAATTGTATGAATTTGAACATACTACTCGGCTCGCATACTGTTTTTAGCGTACTATATAGTATGGAAGTATGCGATTTCGGATGCAGCCGTTGTGTTCAAACCAAGATATTTAAAAAGAATATATTTTAGAGCAGTAATCACAATACTGTGAAACCGTGATGTTTTTATCCAGGGTAATCATATCATTAGAATCCTATACCGGCCCATGTCTAAATACAAATAATCAAAAGCATAGGACATTTATTTGTCTCTTTAATCAATCCATTCCTAAAAAGTAATAACTTCGTTAAAATTCTTGCTCATCCTAAACTTTCGACAGTAGTGTCTATATAAAGAGATTAATTGAGATGATTCTAAACTTTTTCACATATGGAAACAGATGGTGAGATTCAGCAGGCAATGACAGTATGGCACTTAAGAGTGCCTGTTCCAGTTGTTGCAGCTGTTTTGAGTAGTTTTCTTGTACAGCAAACTCCTACAAGTTGCAGACAGCTGTGAGGGAGCATCTCACCCATGCAGGCTTACTTGAAAATGACAAATATTGCTCACTTCACATGTGAGACATCAGTAGACATTAAATGAAAGTCAATTGAAGATGTACAAATGACATTTCCCGTCTGAGCCGAACACATTTTTTGATGAATGCTGATGATGCCGCTCGATCATTAACCTTCTCAGGAGAAAAGGAAAAACAAGTTGAAATGTAATATTATTCAATGAACTATTGCTCTAGGCAAGACGTTTGCTCTTGGTTCGTGTCCACTGCTGCAGAATGACTGATGGCTTTTTTTCTTTGTCTTATTGAGAAATCAAACAAAATTTGAACACAATTGAATCATTTAGTTTAATGTTAAATATTATAAACATGGTACTGTTCAGTGTTTATGTTGATTATTAAAGTGCCTCTATGCTTTTTTTGGGATTTTAACTGTCATATAATGTGGCGGTTTGTGATTGTAAAAGGTAATGTTCGGTATGGCTCCTTTTTTGGTTGATTTGCTCAGTACCTGATATTTTTTTCAGTACCACCTCAGCTAATGTTCCAAATTAGCCAGCATAATGATACTGAAATGCAACATATTAACACTGCAGATTGGTCAGAGAGTGTCGTCACTACTTGCATTATTGGATTTGTTACACGAAACCGACCGCATCACAGGACCGTAAGAATAGCTATGATTCCATCCACCTATTTTTATGCGCATTTCGGATATGCGCATAAAAGAGCAAAAACATATGCACATATCGGAGTAGGATAAACGTTTTATTCGATAAGAAAAGATGCGCATAAACTACGATGGAAACAGTTTTACTGAACAAATTCCAGTATGCGCATTAAAAAAGTCATGTAATTTTGTAATAAGAGATCATGTGATGATAAAAATGTGTGTGAATGGACAAACCAGCAGGATGAGCACATTGTAAAACCTCTGAAATGTTGTTTTGGTCATTCTAAAACGCTGTAACCATTTCAGTATTAGTTTTATTATATTATTAATGACCTCCAGAACTGTCAAGAGCATCTGTGCTCCACGTCTTAAACCTTCAAACGCCACCACGTGTTCATTGCATGTCTGCAATTGTCTTCTGAGGCACAAGTCATTTATTAAATAAGGAAAAGATTCACGCAGCTTCTCCCACTACAGCAAATTATGTTTTTACTGTTGAAATTTGGTGCCAGTTAATCAGGAAGTGTCAATTTTGTTCTCTTTGACTCATTGGATGGAAACGCACCTTTATTAGCACGTCTTTTATGCGATACTCCAGTTTTGCGCATAAATTTAATTCACTCTTTGGATGGAACATAGCTAATGATTTTTTTCATTATTTTCTGACTTCAATGAGGCGGCCTATGTAATTCCCAATAGTGTTTGCATAAATCCAAAGTTTTTTTTTTTGTTTGTTTGTTTTTGAGGCAGTGTGGCTCTCATTAAGGATCATTGTTGTCATCAAACCAGACAACCATTTTGTTTTTGCCAAAAAAGTTTTATTTTTTATAATGGTATTTAAATAATTGATTTATAATTGCCTGGATGAGGTTTCTGTATTTTGAAAAGTGACCCGTGACAGCAAATCTACTTTGTATTTCTTTCCAAAGCATGAGTTTTTCAAAAATGGTCAGGTACGATACCAGTTGTATTTTTACATGAGCCTGGTACTCGGAACAGAATTGTATGCATGGTTAAGCAAACACACTGAGCTGTGCTGTACTGGTAGAGCGTGTGTGTGCGTAAAGGCACTATGATCACAAATATGGATGAAATTAGATCATTCTATTTTTGTGACTATTTTTTTTTTTTGTGAATTTCATATGTAAGCTAATTTTGAAAGGACCATGTGCTTATGATTGATTGAAGGTAGGTTCCGCATTAGCAATCACAAGATATACCAATCAGATAAATTCGAACACGTATAAATTGCCAAATTTCCATACCTTTTGTCATCTTTGAAGAATAGCCCCATCCACCGTACTACTTCTCCTCTTTCTTACCTAAATACAGGGAGCTCTCGAGACCTACCTGAGCTCAGACTCCCCTCTCTCCCAATGAGACAGGAGGAAGCCTTGGACTCGAGGATCTTCCGAGCTCAGGGCTCTCTCCCAGGACAGCATGCCAAATTTGCTTTTACATCATCAGCTAAATGTGAACTCTTGAACTGGTATTTACTTTGTTAAAAAATGAGTTAATTAATAAATAGTGCATTATTTTGCCTGGTTGCCACTTTCTCCATAGCTGGCTAAATAGAAGTGCGCTATTTATTAATTCATTGCTTTTTTGTAGCTCAACAAAGTAAATATCAGAACAAAGGAGTGCCAAAAACAGAAATATCTGATTTCATCCATATTTCTGTTTACATTGCACTTGCGTTGACACTGTATCTTTGCTGACTAAAGCTCAGAATGGAACCGTAAAGCAAAGAGAACCATTTGGTCAAATAGAGGAAAAGCAGCTATTGTTACTGTTCCTCTCATTGTATTTACAAGTTTTCTAAAAAGCTTCTGGTGCTAAAATGCACATATGGTAATGGCAGTTTCGGTTTTGCCACACCATGTAGGCAGTTTTGGTTTTAGCACACCATGTAGGTGGGCAACCAATCTCAAAAGACTTGACCTTCTGACCAATCACAGCAGAGTAGATTTTCAAAAAGGAGGGACTAGAAAATTTTGCTCACAAGGAAGATTTTGAACAAGCTGTTTAAGAGGAAGGAGGTTATGCAGCAGTGTAAATTATGAGACAATTGCAGTGTTCTTGACCTTGGATGAAGGAAAGCCTTTTGTAGGAGTCCTCTAAAACACATTTAGAAACCTTTAAAATGGCAAAATGGGGCAATTTAATGCATCAGTTAATAAAATGGTGAAATGTGTCAAACGTTGGCACATTTTAAGCAGCTTTTCTGGGGTTTTTTAAGCAGAAGGGGAGATGTGCCATTACACAACTCTCTAAATGTGCTTGTAGTGATATTCTTGTTTTGTGGACATTTTTGCAGGCTCAGTCACTGGTGCGGGACAGTCCTTTGCTGACATCCATCTCTCAGAGTCCTCTGTATCCTCTTGTATATGTTGTACAGCAGTCTATTCACTGGCTCTTTATGGGATACTCTCTTGTGCCGTTCTGCCTCTTCACTTTCGACAAGTGGCTCAAGGTCTGGATTTACTCCTCTCAGATATGTTGATCATTCATTTCTTCTTGATTCTAAACTCTTCTATTGGTCCAATGCGCTAATGCAATTTTTTAATGCGCTTGTTTTCCAGGTTTACTTCTCCATATATTTCTGTGGTCACATCTTTTTCATCGCTGCCTTACTTGTCCTGCCATACCTCCGCAAGGTGTTCGTGCCTCGAAAAAGAGGCAGTGAGAAAAAGGAGGATTAATTAAAAGGGTAAATTTAGCATATGTCTCATTCAGACTTTCCTGTTTGTGCCACCTGTCTGTTCTCACAGTTTTTCTGAGTGTGTGTGTGTGTCACATCTGTTTTTTCCTCCTTTTACGACAGCAGTGAAATCTAATGCTGCATTCAGACTGTGTCAGTACCTGTATGAACATAACTTAATGTCCTGATTACCAGTTAGAAGATTCTTCGGCTCATTTTATGTTGTGTTTACGTCTGGATTCATTTTATTAACATTTAGGAGTTAAAAGTGAAGGTGATTTAAAAAAAATCATAATTTTATAAATTTTTTTAAGGACTGTTCCTAACTAAAGATGTCCAAGTCAGTTAATTTAAGCCATTATTCAGCTAGTAACATGTTTTTTGTATTATTCGAATGATTTTGTACTGAGTTGAGTCACATTTGAGTTATTTGCAAAACTGCTCTACATTTAAAAGGATAGTTCACCCAAAAATGAAAATTACCTCACCATTTACTCTCTCTCATGTGGTTTTACATTTTTTCTTCTGTTGAACACAAAAGAATATATTTTGAAGAATGATTGTTGCTGGAACCCATTTGAATTCCACTGTAGGCAAAAAATAAGTACTGGGGTTACTGCAACAAACATTTTTCTCAATGTCTTTTGTGTTCAACAGAAGAAAGAACTCAAAAAGGCTTCAAACAATGAAGGATAATTTTATGATGACAATTTATAGGTGAATTATCCTTTCAATACTAAACCATAATGATAAATGTTTCAAATATTATCTGGAGTGGCACCAGCAAAAGTTAGGATTATGAAACAGCGAACAGATTTTAATAATTGTAAATAAGTTGAAATTAAAACGTTATTTGCATGAATCACAACTCATGAGTAGGCCCACACGAAATCTGTGCAAGTGGAAATCCACCGATTTCTGCAGTTTTTTAGCTCATTATTGAGTCCATTTATTTACTTGTGTAAATGTGTGTAAATTTATATTTATTCAGTAATATTATTGACAAATATGAAAATGTTCATATGATTTATTTACAATACAATAATATTTTCTCTTTTAGTAGATTTTTTTATATGAGAGACTTGCTTTGTTTACTAAATAAGTGGATTTAATTGGATTTGCATTGTAAACATTAAATACAAGTTAATAAGGTATTATTTTTTAATTTTATATATTACGTTTTTAGATACGATACTCCCAAAAATCATTCCACATAAATCCTCAGATATTTTACAAAATTCTGCGCAGAAATAACAAAAAATGTCCACAGATTCTGTCTGGCCCTACTTATGAGCTTGCTAACAAAAACACTTAAATATGAAAAGTGTATATATGTTAGTAATACTAATAATAGCAAGAAAAATAACAACTTTTAAAATAAATAAAAAGAAATTATCAAATTAAATAAACTAAATATGTTTTTAACCAGCAAACAAACTGATTAAGCTGCTGGTGTTAATACAAATAAATAGTAGGTCTATAGACAAATGAAAGCATTGCAATAAGAACTTTTTGGTGCAAACAGAATTAATACACTTAATAATTATATTTTTTAACATTAATTATAAACCAGACAAAAACACATATAGAGCAAATTTAACAGCAAATTTAACCAAATCTGTAGTATTTAACACAGAGAATGCCAAAGTGTCACGTCCGTAGACTTGAATAGTATATAGCCAATATAATAAACCACTACATTTATGACACGGACAAAAAAGATGATGCTAATAACTAGAAAACTTTTATTGTCGTGTTGAGACGCCATATTAGATTCTGACAACAGTAGAGTTTCTAAGTCAGAACTTTGACTCGAGTCTTTAAAAGTTCCTACCGTGGACTTAATAATGTGCTATTTGTTCTTTCTTTAATTCCACTAGCACTAGAAAAAACCCTTGGAAGTGACAGAGAGATTTGCAATGACTTTTTTTCAAGTCACTTGAACCAATGTCACATCTTAATTACGGCTTCACAACACGTACATAGGATATTCCCTGGAGGACTTATAAGTAGCATAATCATACTTCATTAGATCGTGACTGATGATTCAGAGAGGATCAGTGTGACCATAAGCTATTTAATTCCAGTAAGAAAAAAAAAAGCATGATCCCTCTTGTATCTGTGGCCGTTTGTCATTCATTAAGACCTTCATATTCATTTCCACCACAGTTTTTTCCAGTTGACTTTATCTTGTCATCCACGTGTATTGTTTTCTGATGATAATAGAGTCTAAGATTCAGGCCCTGTTTACACTAAGGTATTTTATTTTTAAAACGCATATCTTTTACTATGGTAAAACACTACCCTAAAGGTTTTGACTGCCAAAAATGTAGACTTTTTCAAAACACTTGAGAGGCTGCTTTCTTTGGAAAAGCTGGTGCCCTCATCGTCCGTCCACATGAACACATTTGGCTTTCATCGCAATCGTCATTGTTCAAACAATCTGCATTGTTGACTAGTAACCCAATGCAGAGTAACCCTCATACTTCTTGTCCAAACTTGAATGTGCATACCCAGAGTGTGTGTAGGATCACCTGATATGTGAGATCTTTTCAGAAACGCTAGATGAAATGCCAGTGTGGACGTGAATTTCCATTCTTAAATGCAGTTTTAAAACTAAAATGCATTGGTGTAAATGGCGCCTCAGTCACATATCAGAACAGCCTGGTATTACGATACATTTTCGTCAATCTGATCACAAATGGACAATGCCAAGTATTAATGTAAACAGGGTGTGAAACATTTGGAGCTTGTCCACTTTCGACAGCATCCAGACATGGACCAGATTTGACTGGGTTGCTCTTGTTTTGTGGGTGCACATTTGGGCAAGCCGATAAAGACCACTTGCTATCCACCTGCAAGAGATCATTTTTAAACCGAGTGGGGTGCACTGTAGAATTGTGCTGGAGAGACTGATTTAAACTTTGTGGGTGGAATTATGGGAGTTTTCTTGGAGAAAATAACAATACGGGACTGTGGTGGGAGATGAAATACGGGAGACTGTTTGCAGGTATGCCACAGGCCCTTCCTCATAAGTGATTGAAAGTGGACAAAAGAGACTTATTTAAATGCCTGGTGTGAACCGTATTGTGTTTCCTTTGTCTGCTTGTGATCAGAGTGATGAAACAACATCTTAATACCAGGTGAGAACAGGACCTTAAGTTTTTACTGATTTAACCGAGATACATTACTGTTTCCGCCTGGTATTAACACGTATTCAAATGCACCACTTGTGTTCGCATTTTTTAAGACTATTCCCTCCTGTTTGGTCACTTTCACAGTAGTGCTCAGAGAAATCCAATATTACACAGATTGTCAAATAGGAAAGCAAGTGAATGAAAAAGATATGGATGGCAGCTACGATTTCATAAGTCATAATATTTGTTACAATTAAATGATGTAAGATTATCTTGATGCACTTTCTCATAAAGCATCCCAGAACATTCATGCGTTGGTCAGTTGAGAGAGAGTTGGTTGTATTTTATGGCTGTTTGAATGCATTTGACCACATGAAGGTTTACAATGCGTGGGCAATATCATTTAATGAATTTTTCATTACCTCTGGATGTTTTTAAAAGTGGACAAGTTCAAGATGTTTTCCAGTATGTTTACACTTTTGTTATTTGGATTGATTAAATCCATCTTAATAGCAGATGTAAACAAGGCTTTGAATTGGAATAAACTGGGGACTTATTTATAAACATGGTGTACCTACAAAAAGGACGCACCTTGCACGCAAAAGTTGGGATTTATTAAAAAAACTAACTTGACGAGAGAATGTATGCAGCTATAAGTAAACTGTAATTCAATAACTTCAATATTGACTTCATTGAACTACCTTTAATCATCATATAAGCCAGTGTTTCTCAACCACGTTCCTGGAGGACCACCAACATTGCATGTTTTGGATGTCTCCTTTATCTGTCACACCCATTACAGGGGTTTTAGTCTCTGCTAATGAGCTGATGATCTGAATCAGGTGTGTTTGGTTAAAGAGACATGGGAAATGTGCAGAGCTGGTGGTCCTCCAGGAACGTGGTTGAGAAACACTGATATAAGCCATAATAAATAAATGACAATGGACTTTATGCACAGCTCGTGTTTTTCAGCCAGTGATGAACTTCCGATGAAAGCTTTATGTGACTATTTTCAATTTCATAAGGTTCCTTTTACATCATTGATGTTGTAATGTAATTAAAATTTAATCAGTTAAATAGACTTAAGCATCCATTTCGTTGTGTAAATAGAGATGAAAGATCGTTTAAAAGCAGGCGCCATCATTAGCAGCAGGCTAGCGCAGAAACTCCATTGAAAACACTGGGATAAAATTAATTTCCATATTTTAAAGACGTATGGCGCGGAAAAATATAGTTTAATGCAGTGCTTCTTGTTTGGTCTGATACCCACTTTATATTGTATCGTATCGTAGACAGGCAGTAAAGATCACAGTTGTTTTTTTTATTTAAAGAAATCAAATCTTAAATGCGGCGATTTTTGTATGGGATAACAATTAACCGGAAGCCCTGGGGCTAGCTGACTGAAATTAAAAGTCTGTGTGCATATACCCAGGGTGTCCTGATAAATCAATGTAGAGAAATTTAAGGCCCTTAAAAAGTCTTAAATGCCATTTTGCAAGGTATTACATTTTATAGCATTTTTGATTATGCAATGTCTGGTTGTATGGTAAAGTTTGCCTGAATTAAATCTGTGAATATCAGGATGCTGTGTAGTTTATGAAATCAATGACATCCTACTAGATTTGACATCATGCTGCTTTGTTTACTGCAGTAGCCAAGGCAACACCATTATTTCTGAAGTTCTATAGGCGCCAACCTGCTGAATTAGCTAGATTAAATAGATTTTTATTCAGTATATGAATAATGTTTTTGGATTAATTTCTTACATTCATATTTAGTAAATTTATTATAAGTTAAAATCTCGCCAGTGTTTCCAATTGAAACCTGAAGTGGTTATAAATCTTAAAATGTATGGAAAAAGATCTTAAATTTCACTGTCTTATTCCTGTATATACTTTGATACCAAATTTATTCTGATGTACGTTCACTTTTAGGTTTCTGAGCTAGTTTGTATAAATTAGGCCCCTGAGTGTTTTTGTAAAGGTGTAAAATCATCTTTCTTTTCTTTCTTTCTTTCTTTCTTCTCTGTTGCAGGTTTGTATGCTGCTGTCTGTGATGGACTGAAGTGAACTGTGACATTTAAAGAGCGCCTGAAGAGGACAAATTTTAAGGCCTTTAGTAATATATTACTATTTACATACAGCACTGATGTATGTGTACAAATGTTAGTCCGTTTGAAAGTTCTTCTCATTCTTTGGGATTTGTGGTGGACTGTGATGAAAAAGGTTAAAACTGCAGAAATACAAGCATTTCTGAGGTTCGATATTCGTTGGATGAGGTTTAATGGTGGCTGAAAACAATTATACTGTATCCGCTCATACCATTGCACTCATTACTCAGTAATGATCTCGTTTCCTGTATAATCAGAGAACCAGCTTTGGCTGTCGCTGAGGTGAAGTGTGCACTTTTCGAGGGGGTGTTGAGCATGTATTTGAAAAATGGAAACAAATGAGATCTTTATTTTTTTTTTCCTTTACTGGGATCCTTGTTTTAAACTCCCTTACCTTTAGATTGAAAGAAGACATTGAAATGTGAAACACAAACATAAGAGTGAACAGTGACTGATCGTTCAGCATCGCCTGGCATTATAAATGAATGTTGTTCACTTTTATAACTGTTTTCTTTTTCTGTGCTCAGACAAGTTCTGATGGGTATTCTCGTTTTGTTTTTTAGGAAGGGGTTTTACGGTAACTGCGTTTTTATAGCTTTTTGACACACTTTCATAAAAAGGATCATCATTCTGTCATCTCATCCACTCACTCCACTTAACACTGTCTGTCCATCCATCCTGACCTTTTCTTGTTCACTCCATTTTCTCCAGCAAATCCAGTGTATGAGCACAAGCAAAACACACACCACAATAACATCAACACTATTTACCAGAATCATCAATATGAGGGTAAATGTGTGTCGATATTATCAAGAGCAGAGTATTGTTTCAATTATAGCAAGTATTTTGGGGAGCAATGAACTAAACAGTGCATACAGATAGCACAAGTTAAAACTGCTGTTAATTACACTAAATAAATGCAAGGTTTTATTTTGCAGTGAAGTATTTTTATACTGAAAACTCTTAGCGTATTTCTCATCACATCAGCGTATTTTATTTTTCTGATCTGCTCTCAGTAATATCTACATATGTTGGCTTCATATCTGTTTTGTATGGCATGACATATTGAAGATCCTTGGCACAAATAAACATCACTCTTCAATGAGGGCGATATTGAAAATCTGCACCTAAATTCTATCCGAGGGAGCAACAGAAGCTCACAGTAGCATCTGATTTGTTTTATAATATTTATACACGTGGTCGCAAAGTTTAATGATGTAAATTTGTTTTGTTTTTTTGCGAAACAACTGCCTTACTGCTACCAAATGTACAAAAAATAAATAAAAAAATACAGAGAAAGAGAGAGAGAAAAAAACACAATTACTTTTAAATGAAACGTTTTTGTAATGTTCATTAAAAATGCTGGATTTTAACAATATGTGCTCCAGTGTGTTCTGGTCTTATTTGCTTTCTGTGTTTTAGATCTGTCTGCTATAGGAGTCGATATGACGTCATCTTGCAGTCTGGGCTCAAGAGCTGAACACAGATTGTAGGGACTTTTTAAAACGCATTCACAAATGTAGTTTGTAAGTGGGGAAAGTGTGGTCTGACGATGAGTAGTAGTAGACACCATCCCTCCAGATGCTTCCCTCCCTTCCACATGTATCACAGCCAGGCTTAGGGACCGCTAATCGGGATGAAAAAATGTCCTACTATTGACAAAGCTCGGCTTATTAATATTAAACGGGTTATGTAAATATCGTTCGTTAACTTCCTATAGCGACGATCTGGTTGTTGCATATTAACTGCTCTCACGTTATTCCCTTCCAATAAGAACGGACATACTTATGAATATTTATTAGCTATGCCTTATCGTCCAATAGAAGACCGTTGGTCTATGAATATTAACACCCAATCCTTCGTCGCAGTAGGATTTGTAAACTCTCTTACCGGGGGTGAGTCCTGAAAGCGAGAGAGACGCAGTGTGGGCGGGTAAAGAGGGAGGAGATTTCACACCGTGTCTTTTTTTCTGTCACGGCATCCACCGAAAACGAGGGCATTGGTGTCTTGGTTTCTAATCTTCGAATTACGGTTTGGCTCCTTTTCGCAGTCCAGCTCATTTCGGGAGGCACCGGAGGCCACAGCGCTCCACCCGTTGCGTTCAGGCGGGCATCAGGCTGTCATAGGTGTGAGTGTGTGACGGATGCTTGGAGGAGACTGAGCAGGGTACCATCTCACACACCTCACGGTAACGTGCATTTGATCTAAAAATAATATTTACAATTGAGTTCTTGCGCTCAAGTAAGGTGTTATAACAGCTAAACGCGTTTGTGCTTGTGAGTGTGGTATGATATAGTGATCCGGGTCGCTTGGTTTTATTTACAGACTTAAAAAAAATCGATTCTTGTTTGTCGCATATACGTTTGAGGTATATGAGGTGAGCTGTAACACATTTAACAACGGACGTTTTAATGTTAAACGCGTTTAAAACGCCACTTAAATCACGTCTCCGCCTGTCATCCAAGTTGTCAGCTTTTAATCTTCAATTATTTGGAGTAATATCGATGTGTGCTGCGTGAGTGGCGTCTGTACATCTTTCTAGATGAGATGTTATTCGAGGACAAGCCTCATTAATCACGTTTGATAGTCCGTTAACAAACCTGCCCGTGAAAGCCGCGTCCGCGCGCACATTTGCGAGGATACACCTGCATGCGCGCCACCGAGGATGCGCACACTTCTCAATTTAACGCGCACTCACGTCGCTTAATATCAAGGTTTATTGAGCGCTGGGTGTCACTGGTTAAATATACGCTTTATCTGAGATCTAAGCCAGACCTCCTCGGTCACACCAGGCCACGAAAATGCTGTCAAGGGTATTACATGTCATTTTCACATTTCGAGCGTAGTATTTGTCTTTATGTTTACGTCTGACTAAATGCAAGCAACCTGATATGTGTGTCTTTCTGTCTCTGTCTATGTGCGGATCTGTTTCTCCTCTGTCCTCTATCTGAAACTGCTTCATATCAGGGTTAATGCATGTTATTTCCCTCTGTCCTTCCTCTCCTTCCTCCCTCAGATGGCCAGATTGAGTTTCCTCTCCTTTCTCCTCTTTTGCTTGACTTCGGTTGCCCATGGCAACAAAGGTCAGTCTCCTCCATCCTTTTGAATGTTGATATTGCATTGTGTTGATGATTAAGTGCGAATGAGTGTATTAATATTTCTGTTCGCAGCTCTGGCACATGTATCAGCCGCTTGATTCATTTCGCTGTATGTTATGGCTGTTCAGTATGCAATCTTGCCAGTTGTGTAGGCTTTATATTTAGGATCACAAAAGGTAGGCCAAATCTCAAGGTGACATGGAAAGGGACAACACGACAGGCCTGGTTCACACTCAGATTAAAGCAGGAGCATCCTTAGCTAAAGCTGCATTCGTGTCAGGTTGTAGAAATAGATCTGATATAAAAACATGCGCCTGCAATGTAAAGGAAACGTAACTATTGTATATATTGTAAGAAAAGTACACAATTGCATTCGTGTGGAAGCATCCAGTTTTTAAAGGAGGCGTGACCCCAAACCCCGCCCCTATCCATATCGCTTAAATGAGGTGAGCAATTAGTACTAAAATTTACGAATGAGATCTTGCAAATTTATATGGATTAACCAATAATCAAAAAGTTCAGAATTGCCATTAGACTGCGTTGGCCAATCACAGACATCTCCATTTTAACATAAATTTACGTAGCTGACACTGATTAGAACGTGCATTTAATAGTAATGCAACAAGTAACATTTATTAATCAAAATAATCGTGAAAATGGCCACGCAGTGGATAGCGCTGTCGCGTCACAGCAAGAACGTTGCTGGTTCGAGTCCCGGCCGGGTCAGTTGGAGTTTGCATGTTCTCCCCGTGTTGGCCTCGGTTTCCTCCGGGTGCTCCGGTTTCCCCCACAAGTCGAACGACATGCGCTACAGGTGAATTGGGTATGCTAAATTGTCTGTAGTGAATGAGAGTGTAGGGGTGTTTCCCAGTGATGGGTCGCAGCTGGAAGGGCATCTGCTGCGTAATAACATATGCTGGATAAGTTGGTGGTTCATTCCGCTGTGGCGACCCCAGATTGATAAAGGGAAAAAGAAAATAAATGAATGACTCATGAAAATTAAGTTTTAGACATTATTTAGAACAGTGCTTCTTAACTGGTTTGGCCAGTGGACATTAAACCATGACAAGTTTTTCCCCTCTTTCCATCCAGTTAAGAAAATAAATCAAAATTTACATTTATTTAGATATAAAAACCCAAGCAAATTTACTTCACAAAAATTATTGGCATGACTACTGTCCTGGTTTACTTATACATGCACAAATGTAAAAGAAAGTTATTAGTACAAATGAATAAACAGCATAAGGGTTGTAAATTGCAGACCCGAAATAGGTTTTTGTGATACAAAAAGTTAGTAAATTGTTTTAGTTTAGTTTAAAGCGTCATAAATCCCCTTGGGGCAATTAATTCTGACTTGGTGCTTCACATATAACAAAAAATGACACACTTAACACAATAAACACCAACACTTAACATCAAGTACACAAACAAAAAAATGGATGAAAAATAATAATAACAATAAATAACAATAATATTAATTCATTCATTTTTGGGCTTAGACCCTTTGGTAATATGCAGCGGATGCCCTTTCATCACTGGGAAACACCCACACACTCTCATTCACACACATACACTACGGACAATTTAGCTTACCCAATTCACCTGTAGCGCATGTCTTTGGACTTGTGGGGGAAACTGGAGCACCTGGAGAAACCCACACAAACACAGGGAGAACATGCAAACTCCACACAGAAATGACAACTGACCCAGCCGTGGCTCGAACCAGCGACCTTCTTGCTGTGAGGCGATTGTGCTACCCTTTTGTGACACTGTATAACAATAATTTATATTTTTACAGTACTGGGTTTAGGGTAGCGGTAGATGTAAAAAAAAAAATACAATTTATTAAGTAATTTAATAAATAACATAAATAATACTCGATACAACTACTGTTTTTACATTACTGTGATGGTTGGGTTTAGGGTTGGGCTAGGGGTAGACGTTAATAAAATACAATTAATGGGAAATTTAATAAATAATATAAATAATTCTCATTAACTTCCAGCCGTAATTATATCTGATCTAGAAACAACCCAATATGTCTGCAGTCTGAAGGTCTTATAAAGTTGATGAAAAAATAAGGAACGCCCTGGATCTGTTTCTTTGCTCTTCTTTATAATTTTTTTTAATGTATTATAGAAGTATCGGATTGGTATCGGTAGATAATCAAATGACTCCAGGGCAAAAAAACCTGATCGAGACATCACTAATAACAAACATTATTTATACATAAATAATAATTAATAATAATAAATAATAATCCGGGCAACCCAGTGGCGCAGTAGGTAGTGCTGTTGCCTCACAGCAAGAACGTCGCTGGGTCGCAGGTTCGAACCTCGGCTGGGCTGGGTCAGTTGGCGTTTCTGTGTGGAGTTTGCATGTTCTCCCTGGGTTCGCGTGGGTTTCCTCCGGGTGCTCCGGTTTCCCCCACAGTCCAAAGACATGCGGTACAGTTGAATTGGGTAAGCTAAATTGTCCATAGTGTATGAGTGTGAATGTGTGTGTGGAGGTTCCCAGAGATGGGTTGCGGCTGGAAGGGCATCCGCTGCGTAAAATCGTGCTGGATAGGTTGGCGGTTCATTCCGCTGTGGCGACCCCGCAAGGGACAAAGCCGACAGGAAAATGAATGAATGAATGAAATAATAATCCATCGATTAACGTCCTTTATTACGTAACTGAATTGCTTCAGTCACACAAGTAAACTTATAATAATTTGTGGAACATCTTATTAACCTTAGATGTCGCCCAAGGGGCATCCACTCGAAATATCTGTTTAAGGGGTGTGTACTGTCTCCTACTATTTTATGTGCCATCCTCAACACCTGCTGTTTATAATAGGATGCAAGACTCCTAAAATTTTTGAGCACAAATTAAGAATTCCTTGAAGACGATTCCTGTTTTTTATAGGCAGTGAAGAAAACTAGCAAAATTGGTTACAGATACCACATTTGTTTAAAAATATATCAAATAAATGTAAAATTACAGAAATGTGCAGCATGGTAAAAACACAATGCCAACATGAACTGTAGGTGAAATGCATGAAAATTGCTCCTGATTAACAGAATGCCTGCATGCAAATCATTCCCAGCTACTATATCATTTATTGGTAATTCTTTGTAATTGCATGACTTACTGATTTACAGCATAGCACTGAAGTCGCATGCCGGTAATTTCTTTTGCTCTTTAGTTATAATGAAGTGATTAGTGTGCCATACTGGGATCTCAACCCAACAGCTGAGAAATACAGGTTCAGAAATTGAAACTAGAATGTATGAGGGATTTTGGAAAAGTAATAAAGCATAATGGGTGTTTTATATTTTAAAAGAAAGAGATCTGCTTCCATCTTTGTCTTGAATAAAGTCAGGCATTCAGACTTACTGATGGGGCTGGGAAGATCAATCCACCAGTAAGGAACAGTGAAACAGAAGGTTCTGGAAAGAGATTTTGATCCTCTCTCTGATGGTACCATGAGGCGACGCTCATTTACTGACATTGATTTCTTGAACACACTGGCCATCAGAAGTGTTCAGATTAATCAGAATCCACTGACCGTTGCAGGAGATTTTGTACAATGCTGACCGAGCTCCACTTGTGCACAAAACCTCTCATTATAGCATGCAGTGCAGAAATAAATCAGACATTCAATGATTATAACAGAACTGTGTGAGATTGTGATAAACTGAAGTCAATGACAGATTTTTGATGATTATTAAGAAGCCCATTTTCTAAAATGTGTACAGTTGAAAGCAAAATTATAAGCCTTCCTCTGAAATTCTGAGTTTTGTTTAATGGAGAGAATTTAGTTCAGCACATATTAAA
This sequence comes from Danio kyathit, assembly GCA_903798195.1. Taxonomy (NCBI): domain Eukaryota; kingdom Metazoa; phylum Chordata; class Actinopteri; order Cypriniformes; family Danionidae; genus Danio; species Danio kyathit. The sequence continues at coordinate 27,699,030 of LR812534.1, forward strand.
ACATGATTATTTTAATAACTTCTTTCTAATAACTAATTTCTTTTGTCTTTGTCAAAATGACAGTACGTAATATCTTACTTGTTACCGCTTAAACTTTTAAATGTACACCTTTAATTTAAACTTTAGACTTTCATTTCATTATGTTGCTATACTTCCAACTGAAACTAAATATTGAGTAGGCAACCTGGCTTTATTTTTGCACATTATTCTCTTGTTGCAAACTAAGAGGGGCGTGGTTAATAATGTCGTGGCTGAAGTTGACAAAATAACATCAACATAAGAACAGACACTCTAAACACAGAAGCAAACTGTCAAAATTTAATTGAAGATTACCAAAACAAAACAATTTATAAAGTAGATGTACTTGCATGGATTAATTGCTCATCTAAAGAATATGAATGTGTGCTAGCAAAATAAACATTGTAAATTAAATAGACAAGTTAGGTTAATTAGGTAAGTCATTAGTAGGCCCAAAATATTAATATTAAATATTAATTTGCACACAAGTAAATACATAGACTCAACAATGAGCTAAAAATCTGCGCACGCAGAGATTTCCGCAGATTTTTAGCCCATTGTTGAGTCTATGTATTTACTTGTGTGCAAATTAATATTTCTTCAGTTTTTAAATTAATTTCAGTAATATTATTGACTAATGTGAAAATGTTATTTTAATTTATTTACAATACAGTTTCAGCGTTCAACGCTAAGGATTTTTTCTACTGGCCCAAAGTTCTGACCCATCAAGAAAAAAAAATCAATAGCTATTTTAGCCACATATTTTAAATAATGTGTCAAAAGTAACGTCTGTAAATCTAGAATTTAAATAGTAAAAAAAAAATGTTAATAAATGCATGAGTTTAAATTCAAAGTGTTATGCGAACAAAAAGAGCAGTATGGAAAATGTGCAGGTGTTTTATTGCAGTTCTAAATTGTTTAACAAAAGGTGGCTGACTTGTCGCACTTTCGGCAAACTGTACAAAACATCACTTGATTTTTTTCATTGTGCTGTACCCACGTAAATGTCTGCTTCAAGACGTTGGAAACAGACCTTTTCTTTTAGCCTTATAATTTGATGTTGCCACCATCTTGCCGTCTCTTCGCTGTACTGGTTGTTACCAGAAAAAACTGACATGCTCACAACATCCAATCAAATAAGAAGAATCAAAAAGCTATATGGTAGTTACGACATCACAGAAAAGGTAGCATTGAAAGACTAAACTTTAGTGACTAGGCAGCACTGGCCAGTAACAATCCTGTGAGACTTTATATGAGAGATATTATATGAGAGACTTTGTTTACCAGAAAAGTGGATCTAATTGGATTTGCATTGTAAACATTAAATAAAAGTTAAAAAGGTATTATTTTTTATTTCATATATCAAGTTTGTTATGATACTCCCAAAATCATTCTGCATAAATCCACAGATTTATTTCAAAATTCTGCGCAGAAATAGCAAAAAATGTCCGCAGATTCTGTCTGGCCCTGGTCATTGGACAACAGTGGTTTGTTCTGTAGCCAATCAAAGATGGCTGAAGGGGGTCGCGCACCGAATGCACCGCTCTGCGCCACGCCACGCCACACATTTTAGAATTCTGAACATAGATTTCTATCAGTGTACACACACCGGCGCAGCAAGTCGGCAGCTGTCCGCGGTGCTCAACTACAACTCAGGACACAGTTCATATTCCTGCTGCGCCACAGATCGTCATCTGAATAGTTTCATATGGACCTTTTCACAAGACTGTTATGACGCATTTAACGGTCATCATAATCTTAAATCCTTTTTTAAAAGTATAAACATTTATACGCATTTATGAATGTATTATATCATCTTTGCGTCAAAATGCAAAAAACGAATTACCGCAAGGTGTTTCTAATCAGCATCTATGGGGCTAAGAGTAAATTTGACGTTATTCTCTCCTCTGCCTGCCGTCATCAGTCTCACACAATTTGTTTCCTTTTCTGAAAGTCTTGATAACACCATCATTGAGTTTTTCTTTTATTATTTCAGCAAATAAGGTTGTAAAAAAAATTTTTGTTGTACTCTCTGATTCACTGCACTCTAAGTTTACCCATCTATGATGACTTCTGCTACTGAGAAACCTGGAAATGTAAAAGGGGCCATTAAATAACAATCCAATGTGCACGTCTGGTGTGCAATACTTCCAACTGTCATGTGCTCGCCGTGTCGACCCCCTTAATAATATCAAGACTAAAAATTAAATATACTGTATATAAAAAAGCTGTTTTCATTCCAGTCAAACTAAAACAAATACGTTTTCTCCAGAAGTAAACATATAATAGGTAATACTGTGAAAAATTCCATATTCTGCCAAACATCACTTATTTGTTAATACTTGACAAATATTTAAAAAATTATTAAAATTTGACTAATAATTTTGCCTTCAACTGTATATGCCACTTACACTTTTGAACATTTTTTTTGTTTTTTATGCTTAACGGCAGCCGCACAATCCACTAGAACTGACACATCTCGCCACATCTCCCATGTTTTACATTTCTACAGTGATATAGCAATGCATGGGACAAAAATATCCCACAGATCGGCTAGAGCAGGCCTGCAACATGATGAAGAAGGTGAAAGAAATATGAGAAAGGATGAAACGACACGCTGGAATATAAGCGTTGGCTCTCAGATGAAATGGCAGATAAATGTAGATTAACCGCTGGAGGAGCAGAGTCTGGAGAAGGATGGAGGAGATGCTCTGTAGGATCTCAGTGAGACAGGAATGAGAGGTCGACGCTTGTCCTTGAAGAAAAGGGTGAAAGCTTATCTATTCTCGTCGCTGCTATTTTTAGAGACGTGGGAAACCGGAGATGCTAGATTTCCTTAATTTACGGCTAATGTTCTTCAGTGTGATCATCATAGACATGTGTAGCTCTGCCTGCTCAGAAAGCTGGGGTCTGTGTGTGTGGTAGCAGCACGTGTGATAAATGGAGTGAAATGCAGTGTTGTCTCTCGGTCTGTAATCCGAGGAGTAATCCAGCGCTCTGATGCTCAGATTAATGTTATATGGCTGAGTGAGGGATGAGAGGGAGGAAAGCAGGCGTGGATGGGTGGGTGAGAGAGAGAGCGGGAGTGAAATAAATGGCAAAAACGACAGATTGATTTGAAATATTAGAGAGAGGTGGTTGAAACATTTCTACCATTGGGAATGGCGCATTGGGTTAGGGGTCAGTGCTGTGTGCTGTCATATGACTAGAGTTTAAAGCCCTTTTAATAGGCAGGGCTCAATAATAAGGATTAGCAGATATGATTTTTACTGTCCTTGCCAATATTTTACTAGCCTGACCTAAAAAAAGATTTTATTTTTAACTAGGCCTGTCACAATTATTGATTTATCATGGTTATTTGATTTAATTGCAGCTATTCACTATGTTGTGCAGCTTGAGTTTCAATCACATTTTGCCTTGCAAATTTTATTATAATGTATAAATTTATTATAATGTATGCATTCAAATGTAACTATTAGTACTTATACAGTTGAAGTCAGAATTATTAGCCCCCCTGAATTATTAGCTCCCCTGTTTATTTATTTCCCAATTTCTGTTTAATGGAGAGAAGATGTTTTTTAAACATAATAGTTTTATTAACTCATTTCTAATAACTGATTTATTTTATCTTATTTTATCTGCCATGATGACAGTAAATAATATTTTACTAGATATTTTTCAAGACACTTTTATACAGTTTAATCAGACATTTAAAGGCTTAAATAGGTTAATTAGGTTAACTAGGCAGGTTAGGGTAATTAGGCAAGTTATTGTATAATGATGGTTTGTTCTGTAGACTAGCGAAAACAAAGTTAGCTTAAAGGGGCTAATAATTTTGACCTTAAAATGTTTTTTTTTTTAAATTAAAAAACTGCTTTTATTCTTGCTAAAATAAAACAAATAACACTTTCTCCTGAAGAAAAAATATTATCAGACATACTGTGAAAATGTCCTTGCTCTGTTAAACATCATTTGGGAAATATTTAAAAAAGAATAAAAAATCCAAAGGGAGGCTAATAATTCTGACTTCAACTGTATGTATAATAAATTTTATTATATTAATATGTTAAAATAATGCACTTCAAGTGATAATATAACTAAATTAAATTAGTATTTAAAGTGATTTGTTGAGATATTAATCATAAGGGCATAATTTGAGCACTGAAAAAATGACATCTGCAAAATTGTTGCAGACAATTAATATGTGTTGGATTTAAACAAACAAATTAAATTTAGTAATGTTTAACTTAATTTGTTTGTTTAAATTCAGCCCAAATAAATTGTTTACAACCACTTAAAAAAAAAAGTAAATCCAAGGAATCATCTTTGAATAATTTTTTCAGTGTGATTGTGACAGACCTGTTTAAATTACAAATATGTTAAAATATTTGCTTGATTTTGTTCATTTATACACTTTATTTTGTAATATGATTTTGTCATTTTAAAAATATCACATTGAAATTTGATACAGAAATAAAATACACTGCTGTTATAAATTATTCAATATGAATGTCAAAAGAATAACACTATTTGAAGTAGATTTTGTTGCATTGTCTTCAGTAACTTGTTTAATGCATTCTTATTCTTTATGAATAAAGGTATTCATTGTTTTAAGATCATTGAATGGTAGTCTATACAGTATATTACAAAATATTAAAGTAAGATTTCAAATTCTACATCTTCGTTCGGCATCGGGACTTACCCTGTATCAGCCCCGCTGTAAACTCAAGACCATGGGTGGAAGAGCTTTCTCATGCAGTGCGCCTAAGCTGTGGAAAGCACTACACATCAGCATTAGGAATGCCGATTCTCTCACTCTAAAAAAAGGTTGAGTTAATTATTTAACCAAATGGTTGAGTTAAAAATATGCTTTGTTGGGTTATTTTTAACCTTTATTTGGTTATTTATTTAATAACTCAACCAGTTGGGTTAAATATTTAGTGCTCTGTTGGGTGATTTTTAACCTTCATAGGGTTATTTATTTAATAACTCAACCAGTTGGGTTAAATATTTGGTGCTCTGTTGGGGTATTTTTAACCTTCATTTGGGTTATTTGCTTAATAACTCAACCAGTTGGGTTAAATATTTTGAATTTCAACAATCAACTGAATTAACTGACACAGAACAGCTGTATTAATATGCGTACGTAATGTTTTTTTTTTTGCTTAATAAAGTTTATTCAAGCTCTAACGCAATAATATATTTTTTTTTTTATCAAATTACCTCTTAGGTAAGGCGAGATCTCCACTTAAGGATCATACTTAAGGGAAACTGTGCTTAATGCATTATAAAGCTTGAAGCATTAGAATCAGTACTCGGTATCATCCGATCACCATGACAAAGAATCGGTACTCGGTATCACTGCAATAATCCTGATCAGAGCATCCCAAACATGTACCTGATCATTTTTACACATTTGACAAAACCTCCTGTATGTTAGCCTGCAAAAAAACACCTGAATAACAAATCAGTGAAATGTGCAACATAAATTGCGAAATGCATTATTGAAATATTTAGAAATTGTATGTACGACATAATGAAAGTAACATTTTCGGAGGTGACGCAGCACTGGCCTGAAAGTCCCCAGGCAAGCAGGCTGTTCTTATTGTTGAGGATTTTTCATTTTCAGGGAGTTTGATGATGGTTTACATGCTTGGCTCTTTCTCTGAGTGTTCACAGAGAGCTCTCTGTCTGCATTTGAGTGATAGGCGCAATATACCTCACGGTGCGCGATCAGGCCAAACATCTCTACACCTAATTACTCTGCAAGGCAGCGAGGCTCGACGTGCCGTGCGTGTGTGTGTGTTTGTATTTGTGTGTGTTGTGTTTGTCCATCACACAGCTTTGGTGGATCCCCATATGGGTATGTTTGTAACTTAATGTGCAAGTGTTATGCATATGTACAGCTGGCCGAACCATTGCACCATCTGCCACTAGCGTATTATGGCACAACTTTTTTTTTAATGTGCTGCAAATTCCTTCGCCTGGGACTGCTTGTGTTTGTCTTTGAACCTTTGCTCGCTCGCCTTCATAACGGCGTGTTAAAAATAGTTTTGTCAAAGAAGTGAAATTGCTATTAGTTCTGAATCACACACTGTTCTTGTTGCTCTCACGCCGTCTCTTGCTTTTGTGATTTTTCTTCTCAGCCAATAAACACAAGCCATGGATCGAGACGGAGTATCAAGGCATCGTCATGGAAAACGACAACACTGTCCTTCTCAACCCACCTCTGTTCGCCCTGGATAAAGACGCACCACTGCACTATGCAGGTAAAGATGCTAATAATGTGTGTTACAGTTTGTCGTCAGTGTTGTAGCATATAGTGTCCATCACCCTGTGTTATTGCGCATTTTAAAGTATCACTTAAGAAATGAGTGATGCGAGTGCATCATTTTGAAAAGAAATACCCTTAATTCACAAAAAAAACTGTTGCTTGAGATTGCTTTGGGCTTGTATGAAAAATGGTTAATGTGAATAATGAGAGATGGAAATGCATTTGTCGAATAAACTCGAACATTACACCCGCGTGACTAATGCCGTCTCCATCATGCTTGCCTTGTTTACTGTTGGTTACTAGGTTACCAATACTACAGTCAGCCACTCTAATAACTTAATGGAATGCATATAATATGCATTTGTTTTTTTTTTTTGCAAACTTTTGGATGTTAGGATGTGAATATGGCAGCTTGCACCTAATCCAGGTTACAGATGGTATTAAAACAACATTTACTATGGGTGCAAACGGGATTTGAAATGTTTTGAGATTGTCCACCTTTGAACGCTAATAGAGGTACACTACTGGTCAAAAGTTTGGGGTCAGTTTTTTTTTTTTTTTTTTATTCTGGTCATCAAGGCGGCATTTATTAAATGTAAAAAATTGGTAAATTGTTAAATATTTATTACAATTTTGAATAACTGCTTTTTTATTGTATGCAGTTTCAAGTGACATTTTTTCTCCAGTCATTATTGCTTTTATTATTATTATTTACCATTAATAATATTAACAATTAATATTAGAGTGATTTCTGAAGGATCACGTGACTGAAGACTGGAGTAATGAAGCTGAAAATTCATCATTAAAATCACTGGAATAAATGATTAAATTAAATGATAAACTACTTTTTAACAGGTATTTTATAGTGCAATAACATTTCACAATTTGACTATTTGAACTGTGTTTTTGATCAAATAAATGCAGCCTTGGTGAGCAGGAGAAGCTTATTTCAAAACATTCAAAAATCCTGCTGACCCCAAACTTTTGACCGGTAGTGTAGCTGAAAATGCATTTGATTGGATTGCTTTTATAGGGTAAACGCCCACAGCAATGAGTCCTTAAACATTATGGGACATGTTGTTGAAGTGCACTTGCCAGTATGTTTTGTTAAGTTTCTTTATAAGTTCTTTAACCACTCCTCATTTTAACACAATCCCAATGTAGTTTATGGCAATTGGAGGAGAAATGAAAACTCCAGTTTCTGTGACATTTCAAATTGTCTCCTTTTGTGCTCATAAGTCAATTCAAACTTAAATTGCAATGTTATATTGAAGAAAAAGCCTATACATTCTCCCACCTCTAGATTTGGTCAGAAATTGGTAGAACTGCTCTTCAGTGGATCATCCTTCAATAGAGACAGTAATATTTACTCCCAAGGCCGTTTATATCGAAGTTGATATTTAGCCGCACCATGTTGGTGTTTCGTAAAATCTAATTTTTAGGAGGTGGGCCGTTAGCCCAATCTGCAATGAAACCGGAGCACTCGGAGAAAACCCACACGAACACAGGAAGAACATGCAAACTCTACACAGAAATGTCAACTGACCCAGCCAGGGCTCGAACCAGCGACCTTCTTGCTGCGAGGCGACAGTGCTACCCACTGTGCCACCATGCACTGTCCATTATTTGACACAATTTAAATTGTAAAAGCACTAAAGAAATATAGATGACTTGACTTGACTTGACTTGACTTGACTTGACTTGGCTTGGCTTGGCTTGGCTTGGCTTGTTTGACTTGCTTGACTTGCTTGGCTTGGCTTGGCTTGGCATGGCATGGCATGGCATGGCATGGCTTGACTTGACTTGACTTGACCTGGCCTGGCCTGGCCTGGCCTGTCCTGTCCTGTCCTGTCCTGTCTTGTCTTGTCTTGTCTTGTCTTGTCTTGTCTTGTCTTGTCTTGGCTTGTCTTGTCTTGTCTTGGCTTGTCTTAGCTTGGCTTGTCTTGGCTTGACTGACCTGTCTTGACTTGTCTTGTCTTGTCTTGTCTTGTCTTGTCTTGTCTTCTCTTGGCCTGGCTTGACTTGACCTGGCCTGGCTTGGCCTGGCCTGGCCTGGTCTGGCCTGGCTTGGCTTGGCTTGGCTTGACTGACTTGTCTTGTCTTGTCTTGTCTTGTCTTGTCTTGTCTTGTCTTGTCTTGTCTTGTCTTGTCTTGGCTTGGCTTGGCTTGGCTTGGCTTGGCCTAGCTTGTCTTGGCCTGACTTGACTTGATTTAACTTGACTTGACTTGACTTGACCAAAGAGACAGATTCATTCAAACACCAGGTATAAACAGGAAAGTATCCCCTTTCTCCTATCTTGAGGACATGTTTTACCTTAATGCAGAAATCCAGTGTTTTATTGAAACGACTGGATTTCACACTGAATATTCACAGAACAAAAATAAATATGACTGCGCCTTTAGTCTATATATACAATCTCTTACACCTCAAGTGTGAAAAGGAAGCAATCATTGTGCATGTGATATTACTGCAATAGTTTCACCTTTATCTGTTATAGTGTTGTTCTAGTGAATAATTCAATGGAGCTGTGTCACATTAGTGAAATTTCACAGTCATAAATGGTTTGTTGTCAATAGTGTAGCGATGTATGAAGCACAGTTCATGCAAAGTTCACTTTCACACCAAGCAACGTCCTGTTGGTCAGCTCAGTGAATCTGTGTGGCACTCTTGAAGCCATTGCAAAATCTGCTTAGGTGTCTTTTGAGTTCTGCAAGTAAACATCTGTCTTAAAACTTGAAATAAATAAATATGTGACATTCATTGTGAATGTTTTGAACATTTTAATTGTAGTATTTTTATTTTAAAATGTGATGTAAAATCATCTTTGGTCAGCGAATATAACCTCTTATGCCTGCAGTGTGAAAACCGAACACTAATTGTGTGTTGAATATTACTAGTGCATTACTAATTGACATGGTTGGTGAAGTGCTTGGTGTCAGGGTTATTTTGAAGGGGAGGGGGCAACTTTGGAGCTTCTAGCAGCTTACTTAGTACTGCAATGAGTAATTATATGTTATGTTTACACAAATTACACGAATTACACAGGGATTAAAGCTGACAGACGTTCCCCCTCTGCAGGCTGAGCTAACATTCACAGCGCCGTGTCATGTGTGACAGCACTTCCTCAACACGGACAAGTGTTTACTTCCAGAAGAGCACTCAGTGGCCCTTTTCACTTCATTTCACACATTAATGTTGCTTTTTCCATTTGGTTAGAAAATGGCTCTTTAAATTAGGATGCTGTACAAAGGTTGTCATGCAAAATTGTGCTCAGATATAAAACAATCAATCTTGGAAAAGCTGGGATGTTTTGTAAAAGGTGGCATTACTAATGTGTCATTTATTAATTCTTCTAAAAAAAGATATCCATTTGCATTTTTCATCTTCAATAGCCAGATTCTCGTCTAATGAGCAATGCATGCACACCAACATGCTCTTTCAAAGATCAGTTTAGTGAAATAACCTGTTGTCCAGATGTCTATGCAAACCAATGTCTCAGCAATACAAGTAAACTACATTTACAAATAGGATGCTTGCCACTGAGTATGTTTGCATGGACACCAATAATCAATAATTTTAATGTGATTAAGACAATACTCTGATTAAGAATCTACCATGTAAACAGCATTTTTTTTTTTTTTTTTTAAATTCATTTAATCCGATTAAGATTATAATCAAACTAAACATAAATCGAATTAAGACATGTGGAGTATGATGATTTTAGTTGCATTATTGAAGTGCATTACAGTAAACACCAAATCAAACTATTACCATTGTGTAGGATTTTCACTGCCTTTTGCAACAGGATAGTCGATACACGCATGGCTGTTTGACACTATTCTGCGTCTATCGAGTCAATGAAGGACCACAGAAACACACACTGTGAAATGCAGAGGTTTTTTTGCCCATACAGCGTGCAGTATCAAATTCATTTGTCACAGGGGGCATGCATGAAATATTCCTGGATGAAAGTGAAGGTGCCAAACTGCAGTAAAGTCAACAAATTAAAAATGAAACACCCAAAATTACATGAGACTCCAGAGGTAATGTGGATTGCGCAGTGACGCAATGACGTCAATCGAATTATGTGCTATAACATGTAAAACGGGATCATGAAAGGAACGTTTAAAAAGCAGCTCATGTAAACACCCTAATCATATTAGGGTCTTATTCAGACCTTCAGATTTGTCTTATTCAGATTAAGGCAAATAATTTGATTACTGATGTCCATGTAAACGTAGTCACTGTTGGCTTGCTTGGTTGGAGCTTTGTTGGATTGTCATTCAACAGTGACATTTGTATTAAACTGAACTGACTCAGTTTTAATTTAGCTAGATCTACACCAGCGTTCTACCACAACTCTGCTTCCTATCTGATATCCTGGAATTTTCCACAATCTGAAATGTTTTGGCTTTTTATTCGCTTTTCTTCATCTATGTTAAGCTGCTTTGACACAATCTATTCTACATTGTAAAAGCGCTATAGAAATAAAGATGACTTAACTTGACAGGATTTTATTAACAAACCTTTTTTTGCTTATGTAACTTTGAATATTGAATGCATTGTATTTAGTTGTCTTATTAAATGAGTTGTTAAAAACTGAACGGCTGATATATTTTCCATTTAAGATGCAGCATTTTGACTGTAGAACCTTTCATATTCTGCTGCCTGAGATGAGAAAACATTTTCATACTTCTTTTGGTTAGGAAATCTAAATCGTCTGAGATATTTCCTGTTCCCTTACTGCAGAATGCACAGTCTGAATGTATTTAAATCTCCGGTGTCTCTAGAGAGCTCAAGTTGCAAGTGCAAGTTTAGAAAACACAAACAAATAAAAAAAAACAAAAAAATTGAGAAAACATCTTCATCAGTTTAACAACATGCTCAAATACAAATTCACACATGCAAACACAGAAATGCTCTACAAATAGCACACACCACAATGGAAATGTGTCGGGGGACCCAACAAAGCATTTTCAGAGACATCAGTGTTGTTGGAGATCTGAGACGTGAGTTTTTTTTTGTTTTTGTTTATTTCAATATGCAGGTCACGTGGGTCCTTGTTCTTTGTATATTTTTATCCTGAATAATCTGATAAATTGCACAATTAACATTAAATGAACCCCTGACACATTTTAGTTGTCGTCTGCGCTATTTGCAGCGCATTTCTGTTGTGACAATTTGCATGCACTTGTGTTGTCAAATTGATGAAGATCAGAGATTTAAATCAGAGCAAGGGGCAAAAATCTATGATCTGCCTCAAAAATAATACATTTATGAAATAAAATTCATACATCCACAGCACAAATCACATTTGCAAAATCCAATATGTAAATTCAAAGCACAATCCATAAATACAACACACAACTTGTGAATTCATAAGTAAAATTCATTTCAAATTTACGAAACGGATTTGTGTATTGACGAATTGTGTTTTAAATTTACGAATCGGATTTGTGTATTTACGAATTGTGTTTTGAATTACGAATCGGATTTGTGTATTTACGAATTGTGTTCTAAATTTACGAATCAGATTTGTGTATTTACGAATTGTGTTTTGAATTTCCGATTCGTATTTGTGTATTCATGAATTGTGCTTTGAATTTACAAATCGGATTGGTGTATTTACGAATTGTGTTTTGATTTTACGAATCGGATTTGTGTATTTACGAATTGTGTTTTAAATTTCCGAATCGTATTTGTGTATTCATGAATTGTGCTTTGAATTCACGAATTGAATTTTCGTATTTACGAATTGTGTTCTAAATTTACAAATTGGATTTTTTTTAAATTTACAAACTGTGTTTTGAACTTACTAATTAGATTTTGCAATTGTGAATTGTGTTGTGGATGTATGAATTACATTTTGTAAATGTATTATTTGTGAGACTGATCTGGCTTCATAAAAATCTGGCTGTCATTTATGCTTAAGCCGTTTATGACCTTACTACTTTGAGGAGTCCAGTTAACTTGTTTGCATGACCACATGCATTGTTGCCTTATGAAGCATAATCTGCTCAAGAACCTGCATAAACACACTCATTGTTTAATTATTTGAGAATTGAGGTTTTCCAGTGATGGGCTGCGGCTGGAAGAGCATCCGCTGTGTAAAAAAACATATGCTGGATAAGTTGGCGGTTCATTCCGCTGTGGCGACCCCAGATTAATAAAGGGACTAAGCCGAAAAGAAAATGAATGAATGAGAAGTAAGGATACTTCTTTTTACATGTAATCATAGCGTATAATTTATCAATGCTTGATATTGCAGCCCACCATTATCAATGTTAAATGTATTTAACAAATTCTCAGCTGCAGTTTCTAGTTTGTAAACCAACACCACCACACTCACAAACACAACTCTACACATGAAGGATGATGATCTGATTCTAAAGTGAACTCAATCTGGCCTTTGCTAACTGTAACCAAATGAAACAAACACAAATTAAATATAAAAATGTACCTACATCTTTTGAACAAATTGTAAGAACAGTTGCATCCTTTAAATGCTTTGTATTCCCCAAGGTCATAAAGCAGTCTGGCAAAAAAAAAAAGTTTTTGCCCACTTTTTCTGGGATATTCCCTTCATATATAAAACTAAAACCATATATACAACTAATAAAACTTGTGTGAGAGGGCACCTGTAAGCACCTAAAGTTATACACATAGAAGGCTGCATGCCAGGATCACTGCATTGTTCAAACGCAGAGAAAAGCACAATTGTTGCTATCTGTTTACAGAAAGGGGTGCAAGGAGGGCTGAGTCCATAGCTTGTTTGGAGGTGGGCTTATGTAAAGAATTAGCTGGTTATGTATAAAGCCAATTATAGCACATAAACACACTCAGACATTTGATAAAAAAGCAAGCTGCATGTTTTCTTTTCAACATGTATGAGCTGGCAGACATAGCAGAAACCAAAAAAAAAGTTTAATCTGATGTCACAATAATTTTGACTCAATCATGACATCCTTTTGATGAGCGGTTGCACATATTTCAATAGGAAATACATCTGGACTGCAGTTAAGCTACATTTATGTTGTGCCTACAAACCATGCTAAGACGAGCAAAACAAGCCTTGATCTATAAACATAGGCAAATGTAGTCATTCAAATGTAGACAGACAATTTTTTTTTTGCTTTCAGGGGAGATCTGTGGGTTTAGGGTTCATAATGGACCAGGTGGTTCTGGTTCGGCACAGTTTGAGGCAGTGGTGCTGGATCGCTCCACTGGGGAAGGTCTTGTTCGATCCAAAGAGCCTTTGGACTGTGAAAGCCAGAAGGAGCACAGCTTCACCATCCAGGCGTATGACTGCGGTGAAGGTCCTGACGGCACCAACAGCAAGAAATCCCACAAGTAAATCTCTGCATAAATTTCTGTTGAGCACCATATTTTGACTTCTGAATTCCAATATTAACCCCTTTTTTTCCTCCAGGGCCACCGTGCATGTTCGTGTCAATGACGTGAATGAGTTTTCTCCTGTGTTTGTGGAGCGTCGGTATGAAGCGTCGGTGCCCGAGGGTCGTCTGTTTGATCGTATCGTGCGAGTGGAAGCTGTAGATGCCGACTGCTCTCCTCAATACAGCCAGATCTGCTTCTATGACATCATCACACCCAACGTCCCGTTCACCATTGATAATGACGGTGAGAATGGCAGCTTATAGCATTCATAATATACACAGTACTCATTTCATATGATGTTTTTCTAATGAAAATAAGTCAATTCCAAATAATATTGTTAATAAAAATAATACATTTTATTTAAAGCGCCTTTCAAGAAACACAAGGTCACTGTTCAACACACACATATATATATATATATATATATATATATATATATATATATATATATATATATATATATATATATATATATATACAATTCAATTATTTAAAATTGCACAACATATGCACAATTCAATAAATAACAAATAAACCAACAGTATAAAGACAGAGAAGATGATAAAATCCAAGGACATGATACAGAATGTAGTATGCAGTTATAAAGAGTAAGTTATTTTGAACAGATGAGTTTTAAGTCTGGATTTAAACAGAGGGAGAGAGTCAATATTGTGGATGTCAGGAGGAAAAGAATTCCAGAGTTTGGGAGCAGAGCGACTGAAAGCTCTGCTCCCCATTGTGCTGAGACGGGCAGAGGAAACAGGGAGGTGAATGGAGGAGGAGGATCTAAGGGAGTAGCAATGAGTGGTGATATGGAGGAGATCAGACAAGTAAGGTGGTGCGAGGTTTTGGATGGCCTTGAATGTATGCAGGATGACTGGGCACACAAAAATACAGATTTTAGAATGTAATGTTTAATAGACACATTTGTGGGGTGAAATTAGTGTGAAGTAATAATATCATGCATTTCATTAATATTACATTTTGAATATTTTATTATTTTATAAGATATAAATTCACTTTTGTACACTCAGTATTGATCTATGCTTGAATGTAGTGTGTAAAAGTTTGATGCGTTCAAATTAATGTCAATTTAATCTCCAGGCTGAAGATTAATTTTAAGATGAATGAAAGGTTTCGCCAGAAGCTTCCATACAGGATTTGATTAAAGCTGTGAGGTTGAGGCATTCACTCTAGCTGCGCAATAAAAAAAGAGCTGAATTGAAAAATTAAATTATTAAAATGCGTGAAGAACATTATTTCACTGAAGTCTGAAGGTGAAGGCTGTTTGTTCCACTCTGTGGAAGCTACCAACATATTTTAGTAAAAGGAATTAAAATGGATGAAAAATGTTTATCTTTTACCTTTTTGCCATCTCAGACCTTGTTGAACATAAAAGAAAATAATTAGAGAAATATTTGTCTTTCAGACAGTGGAAATAAGCGATCTGTTTGTTTTTTCTAAATCATCTTCTCTTGTGTTCTGCAGAGTGACTAAATTATTACAAAAGTAATTTAATACCATATTATAAGGTTGTTTTTTGGCATGGATTGAAATATTACTTTATTTTAATTCAGGTAATTATAATATATAAAGGTGAAAACGAGTCAACATTATTAAATCGATTATTATTATTATTATTTTTAATTATTATTATTATTATTATTATCAAATTATGAATATTATTATTATGTTCTATGAGTAAGTATTTTGGCCATAGCAATGTATAAGAAAGTTATAGATCTTTCTTTAATTCTAAAATCATTAGAATTGAGGCTGCACGATATTGAAAAATATTGCAATAAAATTGCGATATTTTTTTTATTTTGCGATATATATTGCTATATGAATACAATTTCACCAGATGGCTTAATATCTCTACTCGGAAAGAATTTATAATGTTAGATCAATTGGGATGATTCTGCAGTGGGGGTGCATCTATATAAAATCTAATAAACAATGTGTAAAATTTTAGAGTTTCCTGACACATTTTCATTGTGGTCTGTGCTATTCGCAGTGCATTTCTGTATTTTCTGTGAGTTTTTTCATGCATAACAATCTATAAATACAATTAAGAAAAAGATACAATGAAATAAAGTATATTCAGGTACTGTAACTGAATGATAAAAAGTTAAGGTCACAAATGGTACAATTTCTTAATCTAAACCTGAATGCTTTTAAAATCATTATACAATCACAGGCATCAAAACACATGCAAATGATAACCTATAACACAATTGCATTAACTGTATCTTGCGATGTGGCATTTGCGAATGATCACATTGCTATATCGATGATGAAACAATATATTGTGCAGCCCTAATTGGAATATTAAGTAAAGGCCATGTTCCATAAAGATATTTTGTAAAATTTATACTGTAAATATATTAAAACTCAATTTTTGATTAGTAATATGCATGGCTAAGAACATTATTTTGACAACTTTAAAGGCAATTTTCTCATCATTTGGATTTTATTTTGAAACCTCAGATTCCAGATTTTTAAATAGTTGCATCTCAGCCAAATATTCCCGGCAAACACCGGACATCACACAAACATGTAATGAATAAAATGTTCCTGAATTAAAGTGAAGGTGCTAAACTGCAGTAAAGTCAACAAATTAAAAACTAAACATCCAAAATTACATGAAACTCCAGAGGAAATGTGGATAGCGCAGTGACGCAATGACGTCAATCGAATTATGTGCTATAACATGTAAAACGAGATCATGAAAGGAACATTCAAAAAGCAACTCATGTAAACACATTAATCTTATTATTGTCTTTTTCAGATTAAGGCAAATAATTTGATTACTGATGTCCATGTAAACATAGTCATTGTGTGCCTGCTGGGTTGACTATCTTAACAAACCATAGGTTGATTGACATCTTATTTATTCTGATATTTTGAACAATGTTGCCTGGGAAATAGTTGAGGAAACCCAATGACTTCAATAATAGGAAAATATGTCATCTGTTTGGTTACATTGTTTTGAAGAACAAAAAAACAAGATACGTGTATTGGTTTGGAACAAGCAGAAGACAAAACATTACAGAAATGTCACTTGTTTTGAACGATTCATTTAATATTTTGTAATATTATTAAAGTGACAGTAACATTACTTTGAGAATTGTTTGTTTTTAAGACAGTCAATTAATACTGTTGATTTTTTAGGTCTTAAAAATGTAGAACACTCCTGATACATTCTCCTCAGTAATATTTTTTATAACGTTACAATCCTCCTTGTGAACATTATCATTATTTAATTAATTATTTATTTAATTAATTAATTAATTAATTAATTAATTAATTAATTAATTAATTAATTAATTCATTAATTAATTAATTTATTTATTTATTTATTTATTTATTTATTTATTTATTTATTTTATTTTTTTATAAGGTTATTGCACACTGAATCCGAAATTTTCATCCATAACTTTTGAGTGTTAAAAAATTAATTCGACCTCACATTGTGTCAGTCATATTGTGTCTCCGAAACATTTGTCCGTCATTTCGCATCCGAAAAAGCAATTTGAAAAAAGTATTGGATGTACACAATATGCAGCCTATTCCTCTTTCTTTTTCTACTTTGGAGAAGAGATTAGAACAAAGTATCACTGCTTGAATTGACCGAATTCTCTGAAATGTTTTGCATTTTTTCGAAATGGATTAATTAATACGCATCGGACTCAGTGTGCAAGCTTTGTTTACGAGACGGATTTTTCACATATGAATTCCTAAAGAAATGCATATGAAAATTTTGTTAATATCAAGCTCTGAACAGCTCAGGTGGGCCTGAAGGATAGTCAGCCGTCCTGATCATTCACTGCTGATCAGGACATTCATTGACAGAGAGAGGGAAGGGTGATCAATAGCTGACATTTTGTAACATGGCAAATGCTGACGAAGAAGAAGCTACCCAGTGGAAAGAAACTGAAACAAGGGAGAAAGATGTAATGAGGAGCGAGGTCCTTCTTTAAGCCATGACTCTGCAGATTTTTCTGTTGTAGTGTGTGTGTGTGTGTGTGTGTGTGTGTGTGTGTTGTGTGTGTGTGTGTGTGTGTGTGTGTGTGTGTGTGTGTGTGTGTGTGTGTGTGTGTGTGTGTGGTTTGCTGTGGTGATTTGGGTCAGGCTGAACCAGACACTGCTGGGTGAATATCCTTTTATTTATTGTGCCACTTCAATATGGTTCTTTTACTCTCTCTCTTTCTCTCTCTCTTTCCTCTAGTCCACTTCTGCCTTTCACACGTCCTTGTCGTCTTTTTTATTGCTCTGTTTGTTTTTTGCTCTCATTTCTCATTTCAAGCTGCTTTTGCTTTCTTCATCATATGCTCAGTGTCCCTGATACTGTTGAATCTCTTTTATTATATGTCCAGTCCAAGTATGTTCTTCACCAAAGGCTTTTGGCTTTTATGAGTTTTAATGTGGTCTGTGCTTATGTTTCCCATCAAATAAACCTCTGTGCATCTCTTACACATTCAGGGAACATAAAGAACACAGAGCCACTGGACTCCAAACGGCAGCGTGTGCACAGTTTCTGGGTCACAGCATTTGACTGTGGGAAGAATCGAGCTCAGGCTGATGCTCAGGTCATAGTCACTGTCAAACCTTCCTGCAAACCAGGCTGGATCGGTAATGACTTTTACTGTATTAATACTTTTACTGTAATAATTACTTTTATTGTAATAATAAAAAAATAAACGTTTTTCATTATCATTATAACTGATATAAGTATATTAATTATTATGATAATGTTTATTATTTTAAAATCATTTATTTTATAATAATGTTTATAATGTCATTATTTTTATATTTGTATTAAGATGCAAAAAAATACTTTAAGAATTCTTTAATTAATAAAAGAGTTCTTTAATACTTTAATTAATTGAAGAATACTAAAAAATGACATTTAGTTTCAAGACTTTGTTTTCATTTATTTGATTAAAATACGGAAAAAAATATAATATAATTATTTCAAATATTACTAGTAGTACAGTAAAATACTGTATTTGAATAACATACAATATTGCTAATAGTATAAATATAGCAACAATGTTAGATTTTGGCAATCAGATTTTTAGACTTTTCATTGGTTGTGTGTGTAACATTTTATACTTTTAGATTTATATTTTTTATGTTATCCATTTTAATTTGAAAAAGAATAAAAAGAAGAAATAATAATTATTATTATTATTTAAATTAATTAATAATATTTAGAAAAATGTCTAATAATATTTCAATTCTATTTATGAGTATACAAAATACATGAATATGTAAATAAATACAATTTAAATAAAAATACCTGTTTTCTTTTCTTGGTTAATGCATTTTATTATATGTTACACCACTCTTCACAGTTACACGATCCTTCAGTAATCACTCCAGTATTAGCTGGTTTGTTGTAATTCTTATTTTGGAGATAATACCAATTATTTTGATTAGAGCAGTTAAATTATTATAATATTTTTGTCAAAGATATTTATATTACATTTGTAAAGGATTATTTGTTGAATAATAAGTTTATGTATCAACATTTATTTGAAATAAAAACCTTATGTAATTATTTATTTATTTATTTGACATGGACATCACAATTACACTGGACAACCAAATGCATTTGTTTAAGTGTTTTAGCAGACTTGCTAATTCTCAACACCTGTCATGGAGGCTTGACAAAATGAAAATATAATAAATACATACATAATTATTTAAACATTTAAAAACCAGTTTAAGATAATAAAATGTAATTAAAAACTATCAAAACTAAAAAGGTTATGTTTACATAAAACTTCACAATGATGCCATCGCATAGGCTTTAAGCCCATAATTATATGTTTACTGTCACTTTTGATCAATTCAATACATTTTGAATAAAAGTGTGAATAAAATAAACATATTGAACCCAAACATGTGAATATTATTGTATGTTATTTTTATTATCATGTGTGTTTTTAAATCACAGGATGGACAAAGCGCATTGAGTACACTCCTGGCTCCGGCAGCATCCCTCTGTTCCCGAACCTGCACCTGGAGACCTGTGAGGAAACAGTCTGGAACATCCAGGCCACCGTTGAGCTTCAGACCAGTCACATCGGGAAGGGCTGTGACAGAGACAGCTACTCCGACCGCTCTGTGCGCAGACTCTGTGGTACGGTTACCAGCAGCTCATTTCATTTCTGATTGGCCTAAAAGTGTTCATTTTTTCCATAAATTGTCTTTGATGATGGCAGATCCTCATTCATTAGGATTAGAGATGATTAGCGGACTGAAAATTGAGGACTTTGAGTTTATCTGTTGTGCTTTCTGTCGCCCAACTGTTCATCTCCATTTGAGCAGATGGGAAAATGTCCTAAATCATTTCGTTTGCCCCAGATTAACTGCAGGATCCAGATCTGCTCAAATTAGGCTCTGCTCAATAATTCAGGCTGATCTTGCTTGACCTGTAATCAAATGATCAGTTTTGTAGACTTTTAAAGGTGTCCTGACATGTGAAATCAAAGTTGACTTGATCTTTTGACAAATAAGAGCTGTATTAAAACATTCTGCAGGTTTCAGCTCTTAAAACATCCTCCTTATTATAAAGCCAAGCATTTATCTAATGAAGCACTCCATCTTTTTTGAAAAACGTTCCTTTTACGAGTCAAACAGTTGACTTGAATAATTTTTAAAAAATTTCAGCTGATTTCTGTTTCTGGCGGGGTCGCTTTTCACTTAGCTTAGCATAATAAATTGAACCATTAGCACCTCATTCAAAAATGTCAAAAAAGGTTTTAATAATTTTATGATTGGAAGCACAAATCTTCTGTAGTTTAAAAACAAGAAATCGACTGAATGGATTGTAAAAATAGTCAAAAAAGTTTTGACATTAAAAAGGTAACTGTTTAACTGCAGGAGACTTGTAAAATGAATCATTAGCCCCTTTCACACATACAGACCTTTCCGGAAAATTACCGGCAATTTTCTGGAAAGGTCTGTATGTGTGAACAGGCCCTTTTTGAAAATACTGGTAAATTCGTTTAGGCTATTTTTGGGAAAGAGAAGTTGTAACATTACCGGTAATTTGCCAGAATGCAGAGCTGTGTGAACGCAGAATGAAGATTGCCAGAAAGAGCGCGTTCACATCTAGAACGCGCTGACGTGAGATGTCTACTTTAGCCAATCAGAGCTTTCAAACGCATTCACATCCGCGCAGTTTATGAAAATAAAAGCCTTTGAATATTTTTGCAGACACATTTAGCTGCTAGATGTTAGTCAGATAACGTTTCTATGTTCCTTCTTAATGCCAACTGCGGAAAACATTATCGATAAAATGCTTATGATAAGTCGTTGTTTGTTTACCTTCAAGCTCTGACATGTGTGCACCTGAAGCAGCCGGTGAGTGCCAGCACACACACATATTATGTACATATCTACATGCGAAAGTGTTCCTATGTTTTCATCGAAGTTGTTCACAATACTTATCCATCCACAGAGTTTGTGGTAACACTTTACAATAACAGTACATGAATAATGATGTATTAATATGTAAACTAAACATTACTTTATTATGAATTAATGATGAGTTAAGGTATGCACTAATCATGAACTAACTTGAACTACAACATGAGTCACATGAGTTCATGTGTGAATAATGGCTACCTTAATTACTTGTTAGTTCATGTTGTTAATTAATGTATTAGTTAACATTTAAGTTTAAGCTAAATGTAACCAACATGAACTCATGAGCTGTTAATGTATGATTGTGTCATGACTTTACTTGGAGGGGCACATCACCATTAACTCATGCTTAACTACTCATGAACTCCTGTTCATGCTGATGTTGACAGAACCCTTTTCTATTGTTATTCAGTGTAAACTGACTAGTTGGTTGTGTATAAGGAGTTCATGAGTAGTTAAGAATGGGTTAATGATGATGTGCCCCTTCAAGTAAAGTCACAACATAATTATATATTAACATATCATGAGTTCATGATGGTTAAATTAAGCATAAACTAATGTGGTAATTAATACATTAATTAACAAACAATCATGTACTAACAAGTAATTAAGGTAGCCGTTATTCACACATGAACTCATGTGACTCATGTTGTAGTTAAAGTTAGTTCATGATTAGTGCATACACTAACTCATCATTAATTCATAATAAAGTAATGTTTAGTTTACACATTAATACATCATTATTCATGTACTGTTATTGTAAAGTGTTACCGAGTTTGTAATGTAGTCAAATGTTTACAAATACAAGCGCAGCCGTTTAGAGCTCATTTCTGGTTGTGATGTCAGAATTTACCGGTATTTTGGAATGGATGTGTGAATGGTCTTTTCCGGAAAAATTCGGTAACGTCCGTGCCTGTGTGAACAGCGCATTTTTGAATTTACCGGTAAAATCTTTCCGAAAATTTTCCGGATATTTACCGGTATCACTGTGTGAAAGGGGCTATTGTGTTCCATTAATAAAGCTGTAAAAACAGCTCACCAGTTAATGAGGTGTCATGTGACATTACAGGGATACACACATTTGCATATACTCCACCTTCACAGTTCAGGCTTCACATTCCGTTTACTCAGTGACTGACACTTGCCTACAGCGGATTGAATAGTCGTATTGTGTTACATCAAATGCGAATAGAATTGATTATCATCACAACATTTAATTATTATTTATTATTATTTTCAATGTTTTTTTCAGATAATTTGTCTGCAGATAGTTTTAAAAAGGCACGGTGTAATGAAAGATTGCAGAGATAATTTTGTTTAAAGGGTTAGTTCACCCAAAAATTAAAATGATGTACCCTATACTGACACTGAGAGGTAACAGTTATAAAGTTGTTGTTGTGTTATGTGCACAAAAAAATAAGATTTTGATTGAACCACTGAAGTCAAATGTCGGTTTTGAAGATGTTTTTGGGACTGTGAACAAGTTGGGAACATTGCTGTTATTGAAAGATTAGGGAGCTCTCAGATTTAATCAAAAATATCTTAATTAAATCTAACATACCTTAATCATGCGAATACGCCAGACCTTAAACACAAACTCATGTGAAATTTTTAGCATTTCACTGCATTTGGTGAACTCTGACTTGCGAATTCATGTCACATGAATGTGTGAGGCCAACAGAAGAAAAAAAAACGTGACTTCTCGGTACAGAAGTTTAAATCATGGTGGAATTGCTCCTTTTAGAAGTGTCGCATCACCTTATTCCATCCCGCCCCTTTTCACAGCATTGTCCAAACGAAATTCGAATTTGAAATTCAAGCCTAGTGTGACTGGAGCTTTCTCAGACAATAGTGAGGTGAGTTGGCAATGTTTCCTATGCAATGATTTGAGCTAATCAAAAGCTTCCATTTACCCACCCCCTTAAAAACAGACCTTTTCACCAAGATCAAGATTAGGGTTGAAAATTTAGTTTTGCTGCTTTTGTATTTGTTTTTAAGTTAATAAAAACTTCAATAACATTATAAGTGAACTTATGGAACATTTTAAAGTAATTGTAAAAATTCATAATATGACCCCTTTAATGTTTGCAGGTGCAGTAAGAGGTGAAGTGGACCTCCTGCCACCACCGTCTCCTGCGACCAACTGGACAGCTGCGCTGCCGACTCTGCCCTCCTCTGACTCTTCCCTAGTGTTTTCCTTCAACGGCTCCACTCATGTTGCTGTAGTGCCTGATTCAGTGGCTTCAGCAGTGTCCGGCGATCACTTCACCTTGCAGCTGTGGATGAGAAGAGGAGGGGCCAGCACTCAGCCACCAGCCAATCAGGCGAGAGGAACCCGCAAAGAGGAGGAGACTATTGTCTGCAGCACTGTAAAGAATGGTCAGTGAGTGCTACAGTGTCGCAACATATGAAGATTTTAGTATTCAGTGCCAAAGCCAATAAAATATGTTATTCCGTTCAGAAGTTTCAGGTCTGTAGGTTTTTTAAATCATATACAGACCTGTCAACCCTCCTGTTTTTACCAGGATTCTCTCCTAGTTTACCATTCTATCTCGTTATCATCCCATTATCTCCCATATTTTCTCATATTTCTCCCATATTTTTGATCTTTCTATGACAAGTGAAAGTAGCATCAAAGAGCTGATCTCAAATGTGATATTATTGCAAGAACAATTCAAGAGTATACTTTTGCTTTATTTTGGCTTGAAATCAGGCTGCAATTAATATTAAAACGGTTGCCTTCACTTAATTTCCATTAAAGCTATGCATCGACCGTCGCCCTTCCTATGCAACCACTGAATCAGTCAATTCATGAAATGGTGCTGACTGACAGATGCGCTCCGTAGTGATACAGACACTGTTCAGGAGGACACTGATCAGCTTCTGTACACGATTTAAAGAGGAGCGAGAGTGGATTTTTGGGATTTAGGTGGGTTTTTAAACAGACAAATACACTTAATAATATGTAAACATGTCTGTCCTGCCGTGTTTTATTTTAAACACAAATAATTTTGACATAAATGAGCATAAAGAGCTTATAGTTATGAAAGTAATCGAATGATTCATTATAGATCTGTGGATTCTTAAAGTGACACCTCTGTTATAAAACAAAACAATGGAGCAAAATGAAAGATTTGCTGCGCTTCACTAAATAACTATAGTCAATTTAATCAATATATAAATACAGTGAATAAAAAGTGAGAGAGATTTTATAACTTGATTTAATTTCTGTATAAGGCCATTGATTTTAATAGGATAAACCTTTTCTTTTATTTTCAATATTTTCTAATGTTAGCTACAGTGCTCTGCATATATTAGTACACCCCTCATAAATCTATCTTCTAAATTCATATTTTTAAAAGGAAGCTATAAAATATTATATTTGTGCATATACATTAGATTAGTCAGTACTGAAGCCAAATCTGGAGCTTATCTAACAAAATTACTTACAATAATGGTTCAAAAACTAGTACACCCAAATTTATGTTCTAGAAAAATATTAAATACAAATTTCAAAAAGAGGAAAAAGCGGAAAAAGCGGAAATCTTGAGCATGTCTGTGGTCTAGAGGTATTATAAAGTTGATGACGACAACATTGCCATTGCCAATTGTGAGATATGTAAACTTGGTATTGCAAGAGATGGAAAGGAAAAGGCTACATTTAACTCAACAAACCTGATAAGATACCTCAAAAACAAACGTAGAACCTCGATTTGAAATGCCGTCTCACCACTATTTCACTGAGAAAGCCCTGCGAGCCCTTTAGAAGAAGATTTTTGACAAACTACTTGTGCTGTTATAAGATGTACCCCATGTTCTGTTCACCACAGTCATATGGAGTTCGTCTGTAGCTCCCATGTCTCTACTAAGCCTTTCCGCACAATAGATTGATCTGTTTCTTCGCTCTTCTTTATTCTTTTTTATGTATTATAACAGTATCGGCTCGGGTTTTGGTATCGATAGATACTCAAAATCAAATGACTTGGACTCGAGGGCAAAAAAACCTGATCGGGACATCCCTATTTATTTTTACATTAAAATATTTCTTACAATGAATAAAGATGCATCATTTCAACAACATTTTGACATTTTATTTTCACAAAAACATTTTTTTTTACTTTAAAACAATAAAGTACACCCTTTACTTATATTCTAAATGCTTTCTATTTATATAAACCACTTTGTAAATTCAATTTGATGCAGACACCAAAATGGGACGTCTTGTCTTTGACCCATTTACTGTACATCTAATACTTCACAAAGAAGCAATTCTGAGCATGAAACCAGTACCTGTTCAGTAGTTAGTGTTAAGTCACAATGTTAAGTAGCAGTGTTGTGAAACTAAACTGTGTCGTGATCTTATTTCCAGACGACTCGTACTCTCACTATTCTCTATCTGTTCATGGCTGTCGTCTGTCTCTCTTCTACTGGCCGGATGTGTCCGCCGCCAGACCCGTCAAATTCCTCTGGAAACTGGAGCAGGTAAACGAACCATGACAGCACATTTTGGCTGCTTGACTTCTGTCACACACAATCTGCCTGTCAGGATCTGATCATTTTGTTTTGCTTCGCATAAATACATGTGGATGTTTTTTAGCTGAGCTGAGTTTTGTCCTGTGACTCTGACAGGTGTGTGACAGTGAGTGGCATCATCTGTCTCTGAGTGTCCAGTTCCCCTCCGTCACCCTCTATGTGGATGGTGTAACGTTTGACCCCGCTCTCATCCACGACAACGGAGCCATTCCCAACCCCGCACCACACCAGCGGCTGGTCATCGGAGCCTGTTGGGGTAATTTTATGATCAGAAAGAAATCAATGAGTGCACATCTAAGAAAAACTTGAAGGCAGGTGCTCGATTAAGCCAAACAAAATAAAGACAGAAGTAAAGAGAATCGGCACACAACCACTTTATCTCCCAAAAGACAATTCACTTAGACATTTGACCTACAAGCTCTTCATCAGGTCACACAGGAAATATAGGAGAAATTATATAGTCTAATTTAAACCACTTCCTGCCCAGGCTACAGATAATTCTGTGATAAAGCAAATAAATATTTTAAATATGTTTTTAAAATGTCTTGTTTATAGCTTTAACTTTTAAAAGGGGGGAAATCTAATCTGCATTGGAATCCAGTAATTTACTTGTAAAAAATAGCCATTTGGCCATTAGAAATCAAGATTGGTGCGTCACCGCTTATATATGTGACAAATGTTGAGATGGTGTGGGGATATCAGCAGTAGGTGGAGCAGAAATCTGTAGTCATGTTCTTTTCTGAGACTCTGTGTGTTTCTGCTATTAATAGACTCATGTATTATTCAGCTAAACAGAAGTGTTCTTACACACTGTGGCACTCATTTAGTACGTGTGTGTGGTAAAAAGATGGCCAAGCTTTCAGTCTCCTGCTGTTCTGCTATCTGGGTCACCCAGTCTGTGCTAATCATCTCTTAAATGATGTTTGACACTAGGCTGGGGATTTAAGTAATAGTTCGCCTAATAATGACAATTCTGCCATTATTTGCCCACACTTGTGTCATTTTAAATGGTGGACTGTAATTTTCTTGGCAACTTGTTATTGTCGTGTAGCTTTTGCTACCTAACACCAATTCATAGTGACCAGGTACTCCATGGCAGATGAGAAACAGCACTATAAAATGATATAAATGTATAACCATTTTCTAATACAAATTCTTCTGTACTGATAATCTTCACCTTCCTCAAAGTGTGTATGAAGCCATCCTGTTTTAAAAATGGTGCAATGATGCAAAATGGCCTGTGTGTTAAGGTTCTATTAAATAGTTTTTCTCCCTGATGTATTTCTCTCTCAAACTTTCCTCTTTTTTTCTGGTTCAGTTTTTCTGGATTCTGTTTTCCCATTTTAATTTTTTTCTCTGGAAGGCTAAAATAAAATTTAGTAGTCAAAAGCATATCCAGTTTATTAGAATCATTAGACGTACTGAATTTAATAACAGTTAAGTTTAACAATAAATGACATTTTAATTCTGACAAATTCTGTTCAAATTAAAACAACTGTTAGATCATTTATTTTACATTGCATCATATTATTTTAAGGCAATAAAGTGGTCATTCTTCTCCTTCATATTATTTTTATTATTGTTGTTGATATTATTATAATGGCTTGGGAAAGCCAACACTGTTATACTACATAAACTTATTATTTTAAGAACGCATGTCCTCCTAGACCGTTTATACTACAACCACCAAACTAACTCCAAACCTCCAAACTATACTGAATTAAGATGCTATATGTTTTCCAACTGTCTCCCTGCGTTCGCGTGGGTTTCCTCCGGGTGCTCCGGTTTCCTCCACAGTCCAAAGACATGTGAATTGGGTAGGCTAAATTGTCCGTAGTGTATGAGTGTGAATGAGAGTGTATGGATGTTTTCCAGAGATGGGTTGCAGCTGGAAGGGCATCCGCTGCGTAAAACATATGCTGGATAAGTTGGCAGTTCATTCCGCTGTGGCGACCCCGGATTAATTAGGGACTCAGCTGAAAAGAAAATGAATGAATGAATGAATCTTTTCCAACTGATCAGACTTACGGTTTTCTGAAAACTGTCCCAGAAAATTCAGAAAAGTCCCACACTGACTTAACATTGTACCAAACTTTGTGACCTCATAACTTGGCGCCAGAGTTAAGGCTGGGTTCATTTAACTCAGAATACCAATCTGCCAATCACTGATGACCTTTTAACTTACTAGCCACACCCTTCTTCCATTATAAAAACTGCCATTGACTTTACATTGGACATACTAAAAACAAACCAGTTCATACTAACAACATACTAATCCACACTAGAAACATACTAATAAACATACTAGCAACATGCTAATTCATACTGTAAACATACTAACAACATGCTAATTCATAGTAGAATCATGCTAATCTATGCTAGAAACATGCTAGCAACATGCTAATTCATACTAGAACCATGCTAATTTATGTTAGCAATTGCCTAGCAACCACTCAGAACATCTTAGCAACCACCTAGCAACATCTTAGCAACTGCCTACCAACCACTCAGAACACCCTAGCAACCACCTAGCAGCACCTTAGCAACCACCTAGCAACGCCATAGCAACTGCTTAGCAATGCCTTAGCAACAACCTAGCAACCGCCTAGCAACACCTTTAGCAACTGCCTAGCAACTACTCAGATCACCCTAGCAACCACCTAGCAACATCTTAGCAACCGCTTAGCAATGCAATAGCAACCGCCTTGCAATGCCTTATCAACCACCTCAGCAACATCTTAGCAACCGCCTAACAACACCTTAGCAACCACCTAGCAACCACTCAGAACACCTTAGCAACCACATAGCAATGCCTTAGCAACCACTTAGAACACCCTAGCAACTACCTAGCAACCACCTAGAAAACCCTAGCAACCACCTAGCAACGCCTTAGCAACCACTCAGAACATCCTTGCAATCACCTAGCAATATCTTAGCAACCACATAAAATACCCAAGCAATGCCTTAGCAGCTCACATCACTTTACCAACCACATAGCAACACCTTAACAACTACATAGAACTCCCTAGCAACCGTCTAGCAACGTCTTAGCAACGATTCAGAACACACTAGCAACCACTTAGCAACATCTTAACAACCACTCAGAAACTTTTCACACTGGAAACTTTTCTATTCCAACTGTTTTTAACGTCTTAAAAAATACTTCAATTATTTAAACTTTAAAACTACTTCAAGTTTTCAGACGAAGCTTCCTTAATCCACCATAAAGTTTGTCTGCGAACTTTACTTTTCAAGTTGTTGCTGTTATTATTTATTTGAGTGTATTCTATCATAAAAATGTCAAATATTTCTTTGACAATAGCCTATTGAACAAAACTGAGCTTCTGATTTGAATGCATTGTTGATACAGCCCTATATATAATCGACATTTTTAAATTCTGGATACAAAAAAAGTTTGACTGGCTGTTTTTAAACAAATCTATGGCTTCAGAAGACTTTGTGACATTTAAAAACTTTCATAGTGCTTTTTCCCTATAAAAATACCAAAACATTCACTATCCTGAAAAAACAGATTAACACTTTTTTTTTTAGCATTGATGAATTAAACTGACAAAAGTGACAGTGAATACGTTTAAAATAAGTAACGGCAACCTTGAAGAGAAAACTGACTTGGTTTAAATGGTTTAAATGGCATGTCAATAAGTAGAGAATGATCATACTTTAAAGTGTTAGAAGAAATTTTCCCTTCAAATAAATCAATTCAGCCTTTTATTTTCTTTGCCTTTTTTCTTCCTGTAGAGCCAGAGGAGAAACCGAAAGACATAGTGAACAACACCATGCCAGAGAATAAAGACACAGGTAAGCTTTACACCAGGACAGTGTGTATGTGTGTGCATGCGTGCATGTGCAAGATCAATAGAGAGGCTAAATTAAATGGCGACGTGTAATGTTTTTTAAAAGCCTGTATTGATTCACCAACACACACACACGTTTCTGTTACTAATTGATTTTTAACTTATTGTTAAACATTTTAAACCACTAACAGAGTTTTTCAACATTTTCTTTCCAATTTTTCCAAATTTTTCCAGTTTTATTTTCCAGTTTTCGGCTTTAGCTCCATGTGGCATGTCTCAAACACAATTTATGTATTTCCATCATATTATTGTTTTAACAAAAGTGAATGATAACACTAATGGAGCTGATGGAGTTCATAATTAATCTACTATCAGTGTATCCTAAACATTTTGCTCATGCCTTAAAGAGCCCCTATTATGGGTTTTTGAAAATAAAATGCCCTTCCATGCAGTGTGTAACACAGCACTAAGTGAATGAAAACATCCAGCTGAGGTTTAAATCTGAAAGTGCACCGTGTTTAAAACTATTGATTCTTTAACGAAGTAGTTGACTCAGAGTCTAATAAATGAATCGTGTTGGGTTCAGATCTTTTGCCTGAACGCATCAACGTCGATACGGTATATCACCAAATATGAAGTGTTGGATCCGGTAAAACGTGAACGCGCCTTTCCGTTTAGACACTAGTGGGGGATCACAAGACTGATCATGACATGAAGATGACGATCACTGACAGATGGAGATTCAGCTGTGGGGAATAAAAGGTTAAAGTTCATTTTCACAACAATACCACAGTATAGCCAACCTAGTGCTGTGTTTGTTCCTGTAATTTTTCTCATTTTTGATACATTAACTTATGCTGCAATGTGATATTCGCCGGCTGTTTGCTATTAAAGGAAGGAGCAGCAGAGACTATTATGTATGGGACTTTGTCAGACTTTGACAGGGACTTTGTCAGTAACTGTTACAGTTCAAATGGACCAGTTTCTTCTTCCTCCAGATCATAACATGTAAGTGTAATTAAAATTGTTGCCTTGTTTTCTGTAGTTTGCAAAATATGTATTTAATTGTGTGTTGTAACTTGTAATAGCTCCGTGTGGCTTATAATCACGTATCTATTATAGATCAGTGCTTGTACTGTATCTCTCAGGTTAAATCTGTATGGGGCTGTTCACATATCACGTCAAAAACTATGTTAAAAACGAGACGCGTGCTTCTTCCTTTACCGATTTAAATGCGTTTCTGAACTAGTGATCTTCTGCCGTTTGTCTTTGCTATGGCCACCATCAGCTGTTTTAATACAGTTGAATTAATACTGAATGTGTGTCATTGTTATTACCTAGGGTTAGGTTTAAAAGTATGTAGTAGGTTTTAAAATGCATTGCTTTATTGCATTCCTGCATTGGGCTCTCACATACTCACTGCTGCTATATAACCATGCTGGGCATTTCTCTCTGTCTCGCGCTGAACCCAGTTGACCAATCACAACAGACTGGGTCAACAGACCAATCAGCGCAGATTAGACTCACGCAAAGGAGGGGTTTGAGAACAAATTAATTGCTGATCAAATCATATGAGAGTTGTTGGGAAAATTAGGTATATTATAGGTATATGCATATTATAAGACAATGAAAGGGTTTTTGACCTTGCGTGCATATTAGCATGTTGTTGGAGACTCCCAAAACCAAAATATGACTTTTTATGATGCAAAATAGGGGCTCTTTAATCTCTTCAAGAGTTGAAATTACAAATAATAAAACAATAAAATAAAATAAAAAATAACAAATTAGAGTACAAAAAAGATGCTGAACATTTGCAAATTATACTTAATTACGTGATGATAATTGAAGCAGAATGTATGATCCAGGAGTCTGAGATATTCAAAAATATATAGGTATAGTGGGAATTCATATTTTCACAAGCAAATATTATTTTTAGAGGAGATTTAATATAATGTTTGTTATTCAAGTTTAGTTATTGTAAATAATAAAAGGTTTTTCTAGGAGATGCAAAATGCACCCACTATTCTAAAACCACTAATATACCTCTTCTCATTTTGGCCCATAGGAAAGTTTGTCAGTGGTTATAAAGGGCTTTTGTCAGGCGTGACGGTGCGTCCAGGAAATGTGGAGCCACACAGTGTTGTGGAGTGTCTCTATGCCTGTCGAGAGGGGCTGGATTTCGGAGATCTTGAGACTTTGGGCTCAGGCATGAAGGTACAAAATAATTCATTTGATTTTGGTCCCCTTACTTATGGTATGGTAATACTTGTAACGTTTAGACTAACCCCAGTGTCTTGTCCTCAGGTGCATGTGAACCCGAGTCAGTCAGTGCTGGTGTTAGAGGGAGACGACATTGAAAGCTTCAACCGTGCTGTTCAGCAGGTGACTTACAGAAACTCTTTACGATTCGCCACTCCTGGTGTCCGTCCACTCAAACTCACCACCTCTCTCAGGTACACCAACATCTACACACTATAAAAAAATAATCAAAGAGGACTGTAAAATAAAGTGCCAATTACATACTGAAAGTATACATACCTGCATGTACATAAAGCCACACTGTACTAAATAAATGCAGACCTACATACACTCTATGTCTTCATCAGAATGTAATGAGGTCAGTGAATAAAATAAATTTACAATAGGGTTTTAGGTTTCGTAGAATTTATCAGTTGAGCTCTTGGTAATGTACTTCAGGGAGTGTATTACAGAAAGACTCTTAAAATCCTATCATATCTGTTTGGAAGATTCTGACATGACAGTTCATCCTTGTGATATATTGTATTCACACTTTATTTCTGCTACATTCACTCTGACTCTCTGTTATAAATTAGATGTGATGATGGAGGTGAGGTTCCATGTGCATCTTTTATTTAAAGCAGAAGTCTCAAACTCAATTCCTGGAGGGCCACAGCTCTGCAGAGTTTAGCTCCAACCACCTCCAACTCACACCTGCTTAATAGTCTCTAATAGTCTTGAACACCTATTACCGATTAGTTGGATCAGCTGTGTTTGAGTAGGGTTGGAGCAAAACTTTACAGAGATGCGGCCCTCCAGGAATTGAGATTGCGAACAGGCAAGGGTCCAATAGGAGCGAACAGTAAAAGAAAGGCTGATCTACAAGTGTAATCCATTAAACAGGCAAAGTAGTGGGGCCAGGCAGCAAACAATCATAAACTATGGCTGCTTATGAAATCACATATTCCTTCCTATATAATGTGTGAAAAACAGTATGTGAGCTGAGTAGTATGTCAGAATTCAGAGTAATTGAAAAACAGTAGGCCATGACCTACTTCTTCCAGTGAGATTCTGTAGTGCCCATCCAATAGATGTTATACTGTCCCATTCACTTGATGTGTTTAGGTCATGTGATGATGACAAATGGCAGATGTAGTACATCTGAATTCCATTCTATGTACTACACATCCATACTATATTGAACATACTTTTCTAATGGTCATGTAGTAAATTTAAATTCAAATATAGTATCTACACGAGTAGTATGTGATTTCAGACACAGCTTATGAAAAAGAGCAGGCAAAACATGCACAGTCAAACCCTGCTGTGTTCACACCAGACGCGGCACATGCGGATAAATCACGGTATTCGCGCGTAAATAGACGAGTGAACACTTTGAGTTTACTCTCTTCATTCACGCGTCAAATCCGTTTCATTTGCGCGTCAAATTCACTTCACAATAGATGCGGATTCACGTCATGGGCAGGGCTTCTGTCTGCTCGGTTAGTCTAGCTTCATTGCTAAATGTCTAACATGGATTTTATTGAGAGAATAGCTGTGTCTATGTGCTTTTATGAAGGCTGAAAAACAGCCTAGATTCGATTGGAACCTTGTCTGAGTCCACTAGATCCTTTTAGAGGTGCATTTAGCTCTGTGAGTTCATAAACTCCTCCAGAAACTTAACCTGGATGATGGAAGCTTTCAGCGGTGCTTCCGACTGAACCGAGCCCAGTTTGATTAACTGTTGTCCAGTGTTGGTAGAAGGATTTTCCCCTGAGACCACACCAACAACAGGCGCTACGTCACAATCATGCCCCTACAAGACAAAGCTCATGATTAGTTAACGCGGCGCGAACGTCCACTTAAGTTCAGATTTTCCTACTAGATCGATTCACGCAAAATGCCCACGTTAAGCATGTCAATTACGCAAATTGCTGAACTCGCACCGCTTCATTCATGTCACCTCATTCGCGCGTATCGTGCTGCATGATGTCTATTTGCGTCTTTGCATTGACTAAACATGTAAATCACTCGCATTTGACGCTTCATCTGCGTCTGGTGTGAACGCAGCATAAAGCTTCATTCACACTATGAGCAACTCGCGCAGCAGCAAAGTGACAAGCGACCGTTCATTTCAAAAGAGAGTGAGCGACTTCCGGCGGCCTCAATCTACATGAGTGACAGCGACCATTGGCGACCAGGTGGTCGTATCTAGCAATGCGACAAAGTTGAGAATCCTTCAACTTTATGCAAATGAAAAGTGACTTTGATCGACAGCCAATAGGAGCACAGGTAGAGCTCACATGATCCTCTCTCAGCTCACTCAGAGGCTGGTTGTATTCTCCGTGCTGTAGAACTACACAGACCTGTGTTTGCAGCAGATCGCCACCCAGAGTGACAGGCAGCTACAAAGTCACTGCCAGTGTGAATGAGGCATAAGAAATTATAACAACAGGGAAGCGATACTGAGCACTTAATATGTGTGGAAATGGGGCTTATATTGTGTGTGTGTGTGTAATGTCCTGCAGCTGTGTCCGTGTAATCAGAGTCTGGATGGGACACAGCTGTAGTGGGTTGATTAGCGCAATGCCTGGTGGGAGTTGTAGTCCGGCTGAAAGGCTCTTGGAGTGTACTGAAAATTGTGACACTAGAAGTGCTCATGGAAGTGCACAGATGTTGCCATTTTGTTGAATCACAAGTATCTCTGAAGTTTCTTTACTGTGTTGAATATCAGTTAACTCAAAGGCTTCCTGAAGAACTATGAGCAAGGATTCACAGTCTCATCATATACATGTCTTTTTTGTTTTTCTTGTTTAAAAAGATGATGCATATGAACATTTTTACAATAATACAATAACTTTGCTGTTCAACTAAACCATATATCTCACATATGTCAACAGGGCGTTTTGCTTTGTCCTGTAAGGTAGAATTTGCAAGCATGCAGTGAATGCACAGATGTAGTGGATTGTCTAACTTCTCTTATGCTGCAGGTGTTTCAGTGAGGAGAGCTGTCTCTCTCTCAGACAGCTGGAGGGTTACCTGGTTGTTCTCCAGCCTGACGCTCCTCAGATCTCCCTCTCCGGGGTGGGACCCCATCTGGCCCGTCCAGCAGCTGAGTTTGAGGGTCCTCAAGGGGTTCCCTTGTTTCCTGAGCTCCGCATCGTCTGCTCCTTGTCTCACGCTGTGAACACAGCTGCTCAGGGCATGGAGGGAGGGGGTAAGGGTTGAACATTTCACCTAAACCAGTAATCCTTGAACCCACAGCATGACGGATCACCCCTATAAGGGCTTTTGCAGCTAAATGGATTCTGTTCGTTTATTCTGGGAAAACGATCTTCACTTCAGACCCTGTTATGGCCAAGAGGCTTGACTTTATGAATGCCTAATAACTAAAGATCCGCAGTATAAGAGACTTCTCATTAAAGACGTCAAGGTCAAGGCATCATCATTAGTATGCTAGTGTAGTCTGTCAATACAGAATGAGAGCAAAACAAGCAACCGAATTACTTATTCACCCAAAGTTTAACCTGTGCTCACTTTGTTATCTGTAACTTTGGGCTTGTGCAATGCTGGAGAACTTTGCTCCTCTGTCACTTCTGTGTTTTGACCAAAGGGTGGAGAGTATTGAGTCTGTTTCTGTCCGTTTATCAGCGCTGATGTCAGATGCTGTCGCTCACACTCTGGATGGGTGTGAAGTCCAGCCCTTGGGGGAGGAGCTAAACACGGAGAGGGAGGAGCTTCTGGTTGACATGGAGTCTTTGAGAGAGAGGGGGCTCGACATCATTAACACAACGGCCTACATTGCCATTACTGGTAATTTTGACTAATCATTGCTAAGTTTGCCAGCACTGGTAGTCATTTATAATTATATTACATGTATACAAATTTATTCAAGTATAGGATTAGACCAGTTTCTGAAACAAAAATATACATTTACAATGAATAATTTAAATGAATCAACAAAAGAAACTGTTTTGTTTGCATATTTGTTTAATTTCGATTACATATTCAATTATGAAACACTTATTTATGAAGTGGATAAAGTTTTGTGGAGCCTTTTAAACAGGTGTATTCAGTTATAATACAATAAAAATCTATTTATTCTTGCAATGAAAAAGCATTGCTCCAGTCTTTACTGTCACATGGTCCTTCAGAAATCATTCTAATGTGCTGATTTGCTGCTCAGGGTACAATCATTAATAATATCAAATAGTTGTGCTTCTAAATAAAAATAATTTCCAGGACTTTTTGATGAACAGACACACCAAAAGAACAGAATTGATTAATTTGTGTATCAATGCACATTTGTAAGTATATAAGTATGAAAGAAAAGAACCTACACCATACTACTATGTCACTTAAGTTTTAATAATGAAAATAAAACTATTATGTATAGAATGGTTGAGATCTTTCTCTGTTAATTATGACAGATAACTGCTCCAATCTAACAATATCTATAAAATAAAATAGTTATTGCTATATTGACAAGAACCAATGATTTTGGTTAATTTTTTTTGAGAAAAAAAGTTTGTTTTTGTTTAAAGTCAGGATTACTGAAAAATCATTATTACTGTTTTATTGCATTACTGACACTTTTAATCACTTCAGTACATCTTTGCAAAATAAAAACAATACGTTTATTTTAAAAAAACTTTGAGCAATGGTGTATGTAATAAAGCATTACATTATTTTGGAAAGAAAACAGCAACATGTTAATCCTTACTTTACTCTCTCTTTCAGGCGCGGAGTCTATCTCTGTGTATGAGGATGTGTTGCGCTCTATTCACTATCGCTTAGCAAAGGGCTCAGCTCGTTTTGAAAGAAGGTTTCGTCTGTCATGCTCAGAAATGAACGGCCGCTACACCAGTAATGAGCTCACGCTGGAGGTAACAAACACAACTGAACACATCACACCAACAGCACACTAACGCAGTTCACATTTCCTTACAAAAACACACCTTAAGTCTCCCTCACTCTTAATTTGATGCATATTTAACACAGGCAGACTTTCACCCTGTTTGCTGTTTTCATTTACACTTGCTCAGGTGAATTTCCTACACTCTCTGGACAGTCTCTACCATCCGTCTCATCTGCTGGCATCTCAGCAACAGTTTCTCCATCCATCCCATCACACTGGAGAACTGAGTGGACACACGCTTCCCAACCCTCACCGCAACTCAGGTACACATGCAAACATAAATGTTTAGCAATATTTAGCCTTATAATCTTAAAATGTGAGCCAAATCACCTGTTTTGTCATCACTTTAGACATTACGCTAGAGAATCATTCAAACACTAGCTCTAAAGTGACGTTGGTGAATTAGCAACGGTTTCTGCTGTTCTGACGTCAGCAGCAGATGTGTGAATGGCAGAAGAAAGTAGTTCATCATACAAAACCATTTTTAGAATCTGTGTTTGATTTTCTTTTTTATACACACAATTATGCCGTCGAACTGTTGTATAAACGCAATATCACATGAGTAGCAGTGCAATGTGGCTGTATATCCTCACTGGTGGGACACTAAGGCACTCTGCACGCACGCCTTCCATTAGTGCAATATACAGACATATTGCACTGCTACTCATGTGATATTGCAAATAAAACTATATATATATATATATATATATATATATATATATATATATATATATATATATATATATATATATATATATATATATATATATATATATATATATATATATCAAACCCTAGAGGTAGTTGTGCATGAAAATCTCTGTAGATGAAGACTTTCTGACATACTCAGACTAGCCAATGGCCATGCTACATTTAGTCACTTAAATCACTATTTTTTCAGTTCTGTCAAGCCCACTCACCTGTGTGAAGCACACTTCATAAATACATTGTTGTTTATATACATAAATGTTTTTTGTTATGGAATGATTGTAAAAATGTGCCTGGTGCAAATGTACAAAAAAGTTGCTTTTGTGATTGTCTCATTAGATGTTTACTTTAAAGAGCAGTTGAACAGGTGTAAGGGGCCAGTGTTTTTTGCTTACATATAGTCAGTCAGGGGGTGCATTTCCGAAAACCATCGTTAGCCAACTAGGTCGCAAGTTGTGTCGTTAAAAACATAGTTTGTTGATTTGGTGTTTCCCAAATCTGTCATTGCAACGAACATTTGCAAACTGCATCGCAAACTTCTATGCTTGCAACAACACCTCTGGAGCTGTAGTTAGAAACATAGTTCCTGGCTGTGTTCTATTCCCACTTATGCCCATATGCCCTATTGATTTAGAACATTCTAACATTTAAGCTTGGAATGATCTTTTAAAATAAAGCATTAAAGTCATCACAGGTGTAATTTGCTTTCAAAGTATTTTTACAGTTCAGTTTTAGCGATCTTCATGTTTACAATTGTGCTCCCTTCGCAGTGCACTTTGAAAACATTGATGCCATTTGGAACACAGTCATGGATTATGGCGAAGCTATAGGTGACCTATTATTTAAAAGCGGAATTTATGTTATGTCTCCAAAGCTTGTAAAAACAAAAAACATAGCATACGTTTTAATGCCTATTGCTTTTAATTTAGAGTAAGTTATTTATTAAGCATCTGTACTGACATGGGCCTGTTGGTTAGAACATTTCTGCAGTAGTTTACATGCGCCAAATTGTAAAAGTAGACTTTTCAAAAAAATAAAATAAAATAAACAATGTCCTACTTAATAATAATAATCGTCATCATCATCATCATTAATATTATTATTAAAGTAGGATTTTTTTATTTCCTAATAAATAATAAATATTACATTTCATTTCTTAATAAATAGCCTCATTATTTATTTATTTATATGATTTATATATGATATTAGAATACGTGTTAGCTTTTGTAATTGATTTTATGTTTTAGAATAGAATATGTAATCTTCTCAATAATATTTGTAAAGGAAACATTGGTCCTATATGAGTCGTTAATTGAAATATATGGAAAACGAGTGCATATTTTTACCAAAACTAATATTGGATGTTTTTTAAATGTGTGTGCGTGTAAAACAATATAATTTGCACAAAGAAATGATAGGGTTCTTCTCTAAAGAAGTAGTTACTCCACCCCGTTTAGAGCATCATTATGTGCATTTTACGTTATAACTAACGTGGTTCAAACGATGGATCTGCGACAGAGAAACTACGGGTTTTGGGAAACACTCTACACTACATCGTCCTTTTCCCAATCGATGCATCATATTATGATAATTCAGCCGTGATGTGCCTATTCTTACTGCATATAGAGATTTGAGTTTTAAGTTTTACACTATATGTTAATGGTGTTAATGCAATATAGAGAAAACTAAATTGAGTCTGCAATTCCATAAAAAACACAGATGAGAGTGGAAGGTTTTGTGGTTGATTAGTGACCGTGCGCAAATTAAAGAAGACATTTCCATAATGACCAACGCAATCTACCAAGGGCAGGGCAAATTAAAAAGAATGTGGCTTGGTAATTGCTAAGTTCTGATAAAGGCTTCGTCTAAAAGCTTAGGCTTTGCCCTGCTACCCAATCAGACAGTAACTCTGGAGGCAATGTTATCGCACGAAGGCACCTCAGAAAACAGATTTCAGACAGACTTTGTAGACAGCATAATAATTTAATCATGTACAACAAAATAGAGAATGTTTTGGTGATAACTAAAGGGATCATTGCTTACTACAATAGTAACTTCTCACTAGAAATGCCTTTAAATGTGGAAAATATTGGTCAAAATTGGACATTTACACACAAATTGGCACCCATTTCAAGATGCCATGTTTAATTTTTTGCTCAACTGTCAGAAATGGAACACAGGATTGTGGGATATTGATGGCAGCAAAGGACACATCAACGCTGCCTTTGAAATTTGTTCAGAAGAAGTTACATCTATGGGAAATGAAAGAGAATTTGGATTCAGATATGCTTTAATGCCTTCCTTCCTTGGATTTTACCCCATACCCTTGCATTTTAGAGCTTTCAGACACAGCCTACGTCGTCTTTTACCATTCCAATGTACGCTGCTGAAAGATGGATGTGGCTTAGTTCTGCGCTTCTCATCCTGTGTGCGACCTGCTTAAGGATGCTGTTCAAATTCCTGCTGCTTATGTTACATTCAGAGCTTGTTCGTCCTGAAATCTTTTTTTTTTAAATACATGATTTTTAAGATGACAGTACTGTTATAGATATGTTCCAATCATAAACAAATGTAAAAATATAAACTTCAGTTCTGGTTCAAATGTAAAGTTGGAAAGATGTATTTGCACAGCCAAAGAAATATGTACAAATGTAGCTCAGGAATCATTTTGAAATCGGATCATGACTCCTTGAATCTGAATTGGATTGGATCATGAAGTCCCTAAAGATTCCTATCCCTAAAAGTGAAACTGCATGCGCAAAACCCCTGTGCCACACACTAATGTTACACTACATGTCTTTGTATATTATGGCAGTAGTTTTTAAATGTTAATAGAGGGCTTGTACAAACTGTTATTAAATCTGCCCTAAATGTCAAAGATATTTTTTATTCTTCTTGATATAACCCTCGTAAAATAATGAACCGTTAGAATAAACACTTTCTCTATATCCTCATGTTTATAGTGGTTCCAGGAGCTGCCACTGTCATCATCATGGTGTGTGTGGGTTTCCTGGTTGTCATGGTGATTCTTGGAGTTTTCCGCATTCGCTCCATCCACCGCCGTGGTGAAGGAGCAAGAGGCGGAGGCAAAGAGGGCGGCAACCAATGGGATGATTCGGCCCTCACCATCATTGTGAACCCAATGGAGGTATAATTCCAATAGAAGATACATATAACCAATGTCGATTAAATTCGTCAGTCAAAATAAGGACAAAAAAATCATTAATCCTTCAGAAATAAGTCTGTTATGCTCACAAATGTTGTATTTATAAAAGAAATCGAATGGGTGCATTTTTTACAGATTAATGGAATCAGTTAAACAATATTCTTTCTT
Source organism: Danio kyathit (assembly GCA_903798195.1). Lineage (NCBI taxonomy): Eukaryota > Metazoa > Chordata > Actinopteri > Cypriniformes > Danionidae > Danio > Danio kyathit. The sequence goes on from LR812534.1 coordinate 27,739,704, forward strand.
TTTTTTTAAGTTTGGCTGCATAAATGTGCAACCCATAATTGTTAACTGGTGGGACGGTAACACCTGCAGACACACGTGCCTACAGAGGTATTTTGCCAAAGAAGCAAAATAAAAGAAGGAAATTGCTGGTCACAGTTTGACACAGACAAGTTGATGCCAAACCAGTGCTGATACTGATTGCCTCTGTCCTGGATCCGCGTCATAAACACCTCCGTTTATTTGCACATTTGAAAAAACAAACATTTCTGAAATGTGCGCTGCTTTGGAAGCAAGTCAGACTTTTGGGTTTTCTCTCCCATCATCGTGTGCTCCGGCACCGCTCATAAACACAACAAAAAAGCTATAGTTTTGATTATTTAATGTACAGCCAACAAATCAACCTTTTTTCCATTTGGAAAATTACACTTATTAATAGTTCTTATAAAATATATCGATTTTTAAAATAGCCTAATCTACAAATCCAATAATTTTCTTGATTTTTTTTTGCATAATGATAACCACACCAAACTGAGGCTTTTATTTTATAGCTTATAAAATACAGTATGTATGCAAATTAATGCAATATCATATGTAAACAACAAATTTGTTATATGCAAAAGTAGCCTATACTTTACAAAAAGGTCAACATATGAGCCTTGTCATTCTTTCATCACATGCAGCATGCACACATAAACTGCGAGTGAGACAGAGAAAATATCAGCACACAAATAAGAAGGTAAAATCAGACGCTCAAGACATAATCTTTAAAATACAGACTACTATTAAAAATGTTGACAGAGGTTTGTTAAATGCATATTTTCCATGGAGGGATCAATTAGAGGTAGCCTGCTATTTTTTTGACAGCGAGAAAAAAAAACATGACTGGGAAAATCAGCTAATATTTAATGTGTCAGACACAAAATAAACACGTCTATTATTTTTTTTTAATTAAATAATAATTTAATATTAATCTGACCAGTTAGCGGTTAATATTCGGTTAACGAGCCGCGGGTGTCGGTTGGCAATTTGACCATACCTAATTATGTGTTTCTGTAATTAAAATCTAAATTCTCTGCATAATTACTCCTGTCTCTTTATATAGTGTGACATGATCATTCAAAAATCATTTTAATATGCTGATTTGATAATTGAGAAAAAATTATTATTATTATTGTCAAAGATAGCAACTTTTTGCTGCTGTATTTTTTTGTGGAAACTAAGTTTTCTTACTCCCTCATGTAGACATATGAGAACCGTATGGGCATCGCAACAGATTTGGAAGGAGAGTGTGAGGATGAGGAAGAAGTCGTGGATTCACCCGATGACACCAGTGATGACCAGCGAATCATCATCAAGAAAGAGGGAAGAGACTCCGCCCCCAGGCGCTACTGAGCCAATTGATCACACCCGCATACTAAACACCTCCCACTCATTTAAATACAGGAATATACACACACACAGATGCACCATCAAAGAAAATGAAAGTGTCTAACACAACTGAGACACGATTATAGGATCTCAGCCTCAGTGAATGCAACGCTTCTCTCTGGAATGTACGCTCCCACAATGCACAGCGCATTCCCTCTCTGCCGATCTCACTCCAGATGTATTTATTAATGGCACACTTATACGTTCGTTTATTATACAGCCTTTCCAACTGAACGTGCTCACTAGAGTGTTTTAAACACAAGAAAAACACTAATTGTTAACGCTAAATGTTGTCAACGAATTAACACTGAAATATAACTAAAGACCCCGATATACTGAAAGCTATAGCGAAGAATGAATTGATGTGACATCATTTTTTATAATATCATGCCAAATCAAAGTTTGTTATACAGCTTGCCAAAACAAACATCTGGAAAAGTTTGCTTATGGTCAAAACTACTTTTAAATTACCATCCACTTGTTAAGTGTGGCGTCACGCGAAGCAGCTTCCAGATCCAAGCGCTCTATCAAACTATATGGTGAGACTCGTCAAATGGTAATAATAAACGTATTATTACAAAGCAATGTAATACTTTCGAAAATCACAATCGCAATAAATATATCCATGCCTAATATCCCATGACCAGAAAGTCATTAGTTTTTTATAAATTGTTAAAATATTGGTGTCTGTGATGCAGTTGTGTACACCATGATTTTATATAAAATTTACTAAAAAGGGGGGAAAGTTAGGACAATTCTAAGGGCCCACGCATTTTGGGGGCCCCCAGAGATATTATTAGGGGCCCCGACCGCCCCCCACCACCACAACCCAACACCTGCCCGCCCCTCCCCCCCCCCCCCTTCATCCATGACACATTTCCCTTTACTTTCGTGCCGTGAACTACTAACGCCCACCCACCACCAGCCCCACTAAACCCTCCCCAGTCTTCACTTTCATCCTTGAAATGGTTGTCAGAAGGTCCGTGGCAGGCCAGCGGCAGCCCTGTTGAAAACACTATTAAATGCATCACAACTTGACAAGCGGATTGGTCCATGCTAATTACATAATCGGTAGGTGTGGCTTTGAAGCTCCGCCTTTTTTGGTCTCGGAAATCTTCTCTGATTCATTTTTAGTTTACTTCATCACACGCTAGAAAGCTGCATTACATTATACAAGTTTTAATGAAATATTAATGCTGAAATATGATATTTTTAGGTGGCATGGTGGCTCAGTGGTTAGCACCGTCGCCTCACAGCAAGAAGGTCGCTGGTTCGAGTCACCGTGTTCGCATGGGTTACGGATTGCCCCACAGTCCAAAAGACATGCGCTATAGATGAATTGGGTAAACAAAATTGGCCTTTGAGTATAAGTGTGTGTGTGTGTTTCCCAGTACTGGGTTACGAATGGAAGGGCATCCGCCGTGTAAAAAATATGCTGGAATAATTGGTGGTTTATTCCGCTGTGGCGACCCCTCATAATTAAGGGACTAAGTCGAAGAAAAATGAATGAATGATATTCAATTTGTATTGACGTTATTCTTTCATGTATGAGCAGGCACAGCCATTTTATTGGCTTAGAACTTCCAGTTTCATTCACTTCCATTGATTTTTTAGCTGTAAAAACAGCTTGTTATGCTGCTTGATGTTGCAAACTGGTATTTTCTTATTATAAAATTTTTATTTTTATGTATAGTCATAAACACTCGTTGTAGATGAATTAGTTTGATCATTTACTGCTGTTTGTTATTCCTAGTCATTTCCCCCATATAGAAATGTAAGCTTAACGAATAGATTAAATAAACATTAAGTGACTGAAGTGCCGAATTGCGCAGCTAAATCCACTTTTCCCCAATCTGATGCTTCCTTAACAACTGTTTTCTCTCTGTCGCTGTCCTTTCTTTTGTTTACTTCATTATTTGGCACATATTTACATCAATGCCACACTCTGGTTGCTATATAGTTGTTAGTCTAAAGTGAAGTTCGCAGTGAGTATATCGGGGCCTTAATATAACGTCTAATGCCCAGTACAAAACCCTCCAGAAGCTGTATTTCCTCTGCACAATCTGTCTCGATACATTCCTTGACAAACTCCCTTGTACAGATATAAAGGACTAGTCCGTAAAGGTGTTTCGTCATAGTGATAGACTACAGCTAGGTATGCAAGTGCTTTCTTTTAAGCATCACAATACACACGCGCACACACTGATGATTTTTGTGCACCTCTTCTCACAACCTCACGACAAACACAATGCCCTCTGCTGTATCAGAATGTTCGCTCAACCTGGGCAGTTTTGATTGTACTTAAATGTATGTAAATACAAATGACTACTACTATTATTATCATTTGATTTTTTTGGTTGTCAGTTCCATTTTGAGTCTTTGCACTTTCGGATAGGCTAGGTATTTCTTTTTCGAATATCTCTGTTGGTAATATACAGTGATAATGACAATAATAGTATTAGTAATAAGAGCGGTAATGATTGGCTTGATGAATGTCTATTTATTTGTGTGTTCAATCGTGTAATTAATATCACAGTGAAACGGAAAGGCACATTATTGTTATGCCTAGAACACTTTTCACCTCTGCCGTCATCTTCCCTTCTTCTCTATCCTGACACTTTTTAGATACACGCTGCTTTTTTTCTCCTTTTTTTGGTTTTCTGAATGTACAACTGTGCCACCCGTCCTCCTTTCAGCTCGTACTCCTTCTCTCTCTTTCTCCCCGTGACTATTTCTCTGTCTGTGTTAGTGTACAGTGGAAACCTGTCAGTAAATAAAGGCCTGTTGTTTTTGCAGTGTGATATTAAGAATGGATAAATTTGCATTAATAAGCTATATTATTACAATGGTTACCATTGGGACAATTAACTATACTTATAGACACAATGACATGAATTATATGGATTGATTGTTATTGATAACCGTCTGAAGAAGTAATATGTTCAAAAAAATTCATAATAAAAACACATGGACGACGTCAGAGGTGTGGTCTTTTTTCATGTTAATGTCTTGAAAAGGATACACATATTTCAGAACAAGCACTTCAAACTATAGAATTAACTAATTACATACATAAATGTAATTTGTGTAATATCATTTTAGCTGTGAATAGGATGTGGAAAGGTTTAGATTGTAAGAGTTAATAAGGATTGGAGTTTGCATGTTCTCCCAGGTTTCCTCCAGGTGCTCCGGTTTCCCCTACAGTCTAAAGACATGCGCTCTAGGTGAATTGAATAAACTAAATTGGCCGTAGTGTATGAGTGTGTCTGTGAACAGGGGTGGATTTAACTAATAAGCAAGGAAAGCGGCCGCTTAGGGCCCCAGGACATCTAGGGACCCCCAATAAATATCTTAAAGTGTAAATTATACCTATATACTACAGTATATATAACATCGTTTTCTATCATATTTTGTATAGTGAGAGTCAAACAAATACACTTTTTACATCATTAAATAGTATTTATGTCACGGTCACACAAGGAAGACAAAGATGGTTATATCTTTATGGGTATTTATTTGTGCAATGCAACAAATGCTGAGAGATGAAACAGGTAAGTGGTGTAGCAGAGGGGGAGTGATCTCACACACAGTTCAAATGGTAAGTTTCAGATCTTCAGTAATACACCAACAAAGCTTTAGTCACTTTCCTTAAGCAGGTGTGTTTGCATCCACAGGAGAGAAAGGACATCCACGGAAGAGTACAAGAGGAAGAGGGAGAGGAAGAGCCGATGAGGAGAACCATCTGAATTCGATTCCAGCCGGTGAGTGAATGAATGAGGTGAGTCTTCATAGTGCATGGGTGATTGCAGGTGCAGGTGCGGGTGATCAGTAATCAGGTGAGAGTTCACAGGTGTGGTGAGTGGTGGATGGTGAGGGAGAGCGGTGATTGGAGCTGCAGGAACGAGCCGAGGGTGTGACAATTTAATATACAATAAAACATAATATTATTATATAATAATGTAATATTATGTAATTATAATATTATAAAATAAAATATCAACCACCCCAATCATGGAGCTGTCCAGCAGTCAAATTTATAAATATATTTATTGTTTTTAGTTGTAAATTCATTTTAGGAAAACTAATCATTTAAAATGTAGTGCTTGCATTAAGATAAAATGTAAAAAAGAAGATTGAGTGACATACAAAAACAGCTAAATAAAATACAAATTAAAGAAAAGTATAAAGAGTGCATTTCAGGACTTAGGGCCCCCAAATCACTAAATCCCCCTCTGTCTGTGAATGAGTGTGTATGGATGTTTCCCAGTACTGGGTTGCAGTTGAAAGGGCATCCACTCTATGAAACATATGCTGGATATGTTGCCGGTTCATTCCACTGTGGCAACCTCTGATTAATAAAGGGACTAAGCCAAAGAAAAAATGAATGAATGAATAGAACATATAAGATAATTCAGCATAATTAAAACAAATATACTGAGGTTTGACTGGGTTGCAGCCGGAAGGGCATCCGCTGCGTAAAACATATGCCAGAATAGTTGGTGGTTCATTCCACTGTGGTGACACCTGATATATAAGGAAGCCAAAGGAAAATGAGTCTTAGAGTCTCTGTGCTCTGAAATAATTTTAAAAATACAAAACCAGCATTATTTAATTAGTTATTCCAAGTAATACTCTACAAAACTCCACCAATTGACAGATATGGAGGAAGCAAACCTTGGGAGAAAACCAGTCACAGTCAGGGGCCAAAAAACACAAAACAAAACAGAACGAAAAGCAGACATCTATAGCAAAGATAAGAACAAACAGAAACACAGGACATACAATACAATTTAAAAACTGACAAACGATAAAAACAAAGGCTGCGTCCGAAACCGCATACTTCCATACTATACAGTACGCTAAAATCAGTATGCGAGACGAGTAGTATGTCTGAATTCATAGAATTCAAAAATCAGTATGGGAGAAGTACCCGGATGACTTACTACTTCCAGCGAGATTCTGAAGTGCGCATCCCATGCACGCTGCGCTATCCCATGCTGCCCCGTGATAGAATTCATGAATGGAAGTGAAGCGACTCAACTGATGCAGGTAGGTCACGTGACTACGACAAAATGACGGATGTAGTACGTCCGAATTCCATTCATACTTCTTACATTCATACTGTATAGAACTTACTTTTCTAACGGCCGAGTAGTACGTTTAAATTCAAATGCAGTACCTACTGAGTAGTAGGCGGTTTCGGACGCAGCCTAAATCAGACACAGGTGTGCAACATAAGCAGTAACCATAGCGACAATGACAACAAAAAAGCAAGGCAGCCACAAACACTGGAACCAAATGCAGGAAACTATTATTATATAGTAGAAAACATCAAAATTAGAGTCCTCGAAGACATCTTTGTTGTTTTCACATATGGTAAAATAGCTGCAGCCACAAAGTTTAAGAATAAACGCCACATAATACTTTTATACAATATCAACCAGGAAGCTATAGCAGTGCGACGTCAACATAAGTTAATAAAAGCAATAGATCTGGTAATATTATATATTATATTTAGTGTTGTCTGGCATCCTTATACAGAATTCTGAACCATAATTTAAACTGTATCTAGGTCTAACTTTTGGGCATTTTATTTATGCAATTAATAATTAAGTTTAAGTGCCCTAGATTGAACTGTGTATTTTTTTACTCCGTTGTAGCCGTTTATTGATATACTAATTCAATTATTCATTCATTTATTTTCTTTTCGGCTTAGTCCCTTTATTAATCTGGGGTCGCCACAGCAGAATAAAACGCCCTAATTCAATTAAGCAAGCATATTATTAAAATAATACACAACGTTAGCTAAAAAAACAAGTAATGCACAAAAGTAATTCATTTAAAATACTGTACAAAATCATTTAAAAGCACATTTCCTGGGTGATAACAAAAGGATACCATCCTGTCACTCAAGACATGCGCTGTCACTTTAGGAATTTTACGTAACTTCAGCGTAAACCTGCCTACATACGTCGTGACGCTTGGCGTAGCTCAGAGCGCCTGCCGTCGCTCTTTACGCAAATGGCGTTTGTGAATAGCCGGTGTCATGAGAAATCGGGTCCCCCCTGCAATCGAGTCCGCTTAGGACCCCAATGGGTCGTCTGCGTTGAATGCCTGATCAAAAGTGCTTTTTATAGTTTATTCTCAGTCTTGACATTATCATAACAAGACTTATCATATTACTAACATTATTTTAACAAGATTTATCATATTAGTAGCATTATTATCAGTAAGTTAAAGACATGCATAGTTAAAATAATTGAAATGGTCCTAACCATTTAATGATGCCTTTTTGATGTTTTTATGGATTTATATGTAACATTATATATTTATAAGAAGTGGTAGCAAATAAAAGCACCAAAGACAAGTTCTCCATGACACAACAACTTGTAAGAAATACATAATTTAAAACAGTTTTATGTCATTATAGCACTCTTTTAAATGACATGCATTTAAATGAGATTTCGATGCACATATATATATATATACATATACATATATACACATATATATATATATATATATATATATAATATATATATATATATATATATATATATATATATATATATATATATATATATATATATATATAAATAAATAAGGCGCTACTAACTATACCTAATACAACTCCAGTGAACCAATAGGATCACCCAGGGTCCTAGGCGGACCCGATTGTCAGGGGGGACCCGATTTCTCATGACACCGGAGCGTAGCGTGTAGGTTCGTGTGGCTGGTTCGCTCCTGTTTCACTGGGCCACACGGGGAAGGTAAATAAAGACAGGACGGTCACTAGTGCAGCATTTTTAGCCGTCAGACCCCGACAACCAGAGGACCGTCCACTGCAGCCGTATCTTCAGGGCCTGCTTTCCTCGGTCGGGTTTGGTCTTTGTTTTAACCGCATTACTCACAGGATAAAAGGAGAAAGAGAAGATAAAGAGGTGACAACGTCGCCTGTGCAGGTGAGAGGAGTTTATTTAGCATGTAAGCTAACTGTCTGCAGCACAGTTGAGCTGCCAGCTTCATCGTTAACCATTCAATACTACACAAACACGACTGCGAATAGTTGTGGATAATGTTGACTGCCGTTAGAGGAGACTCACACTCACTAATGTTTCTGTGCTGGAGCCAAACTGACAGCAGATCCGAGCATAAGTGTCTAGTCTGACTGTATTTACTGTGTGTTTAGTGAATAGTTTAACAATGACCAGATGACCAGTTCAACCAGTGGCCATTCATAACCCAAACTCTCCTGCTAGTTTCACTGATTGATTTTTGTCCATCAATTCTGGCCAGCAGGTTGTTTTGGGATTATTGCATAAGGACAGTAAGTTGGTCGTTCACATGCAATCTTGGTTAATTGTTAATAGCTGTTTTCAGGAACAATGAAATCTGTGTAATCCTTCTAGTCTGGATAAGCTGATGGAGCATATGTTTATGCCAGTGGAAAGGTGGCTCAGTCCGCAGGATTTATTTCAAGCTGATGATTCATTGTGTCTGTTTTATTTCATGCCAGGTAAGGTGACATAGGACTTAAAGGCAGATATACATACAAACAAACCCCCTGCTGAGATTAAGTTGTTTACAGTAGTTGTTATGAAAATTCTGTTATTAGGCCTACAACCATTGAGTTACAGGTTATTAGTGGTTCTCATCTCTAGGGGACCAGGACCCATAAGGGAACTCTGCATTTTTCTAGGAGAGCCTGTAAAAAAATATACAATTGTTTAAAAAGTGTTTATGTTATAGTTTGTAGCATATTGTTTTAATAGAAATACTTTACAGCAAAATTTGTCTTAAGGGTAAAAAAAGGATCCACCTTCACTAAGGGTGCTTTCACACTAGTACTTTTGGTCCGCACCCCGGTTCGTATGATGTCAGAGTTAGGTACATTTGGCTAGTGTGGAGCATGGGCCGGTATAAGATTCTGACGGTATGATAACCTTAGATATAAATATCAAGGTTTAGTGATTGTGATTACTGCTCTAAAAAATATTCTTTTTAAATGTCTGGGTAAAAAACAAAAACTTTTTTCCTTTTAAACACAATATATTTTATTTTGAGAAGCATTTATAATATTTTGGAACAGTAAACATGTCAGGCTAAATAATTCAAATTAATCATTAACTTTTGCTATCTTCATTAGTTTCTAAAGTACAGATTTCTTTACAATTTAAAACAGCATTTTTGGATATCTTTTCTGCTGGAGATACTGTTGTCTTAAAAAATGTAAATAAAAAATGTAAAATATACTGTAGGAACGGTATAGCAGAAATTTTTGGCAGTTTTAAAACCTTGACTTTTCTAAACCTCAATATACTTTGAAAACGGTTATTGTCCCATGCCTAGTGTGAACAATGTCTTCTGAACTCATGAACCGTACCCGTGTCCCAAGGTTATAATAGTTTTGGATTTTTCATTCGTTTTAGTTTTTATTTCGTTTTGACTTTTTGTTTTCAAATTCAATTAGTTTTAATTAGTTTTTAGAGGTAGATTTACTAGTTTTTATTAGTTTCAGTATTAGTTTTAGTTTTTTTTCTAAATAAGGATATTTGTTAGGTGCAAGATTCAAAATCAATAGAATAAATACTGTATAATAAAAACAGACAAACATGAACACTATCATCTACCACTACCGTACCCATCCTCAAATTCAAATACAACAGCCCACAAGATAGCAGCCTTAAGTACAATATGTGTGCAAGGCTGCTTCTGAGGTTAGATACACAGTAGTGATTGGAAGTTCAGATATTTAACGTGGATGTTAGGACTCAACATACCAAAATTATGTAGTCAGCAATAGTAATTTCAGTCAGTTAAAACAGCACCATGATCTGAAAAATGTCTTATAGTAAAGTTTTGCAACCCAACTGAATCATGATTCACTTATTTAAATTCCATTACGATTTTCTGTTATGAAATAAACTTACGTTTTTTCGTCAGACCCTCTCATTTAAGCCCTTGGTTTACCCGAGCTGCAGTTGTTCAAGTTTAGTTCAGTCACAGCAGGCTGTCGTGTACTGTTTGTGTTTGGTTCACTGAATCTCGTATGCGCAATATTATCGGTTCACTGCTTCTCAAATTTGATCTCAGTGTAACGTTACTGTTCTAATAACTGAATGAGAGTATATATTGGATTATTTAGAGTCAGAGGTGGGTAATTATTAAGCTTGTTAAAAAGTAAGTAGTTTGTAAATAAGTGCTTACTGGAGACGCGAATCGTTTCAAATGATTCAGTTCATTTTGGTGAACTAGTTCAACCGGTTCACTTAGAAGATCCGGTTAAAAAGATTCGTTTGCGATCGAGATACAGGAGTAAAACCCATTATTGGGCACAAATGTGTTAAAGTAATAGTTTTAAGTCCCTGTAATGCTGTCATGTCCATTTGTTGTTTTTGTTGCGGGAGCAACAGCGAGGAGTGACTAGAGGAGAACCGGCTCGATCTGCCAATGGCAGCAGGATTACAGACTCTGAGGTGCGAAAGGGTCAAACACCTGCAGCGCGAATTATATTTACTTCTAAACGGCTTACAGTAAGATTATGTATTAAATACATTTACAAATACGAAAACGAAGGAGGTTTTTGCTATAATTTTAGTTAGTTTCAGTTAGTTTTGTATGTACAAAACACAGTTTCAGTTAGTTCTAGTTTTTTTAAAAAACTCTCTTTTTTATTTTTATTTCAGTTAACAACAATTATTTTAAATTTTAGTTTTCGATTTTTCTTTCATTTTTGTTAACTATAATAACCTTGCCGTGTCCGTCTAAAAGAGGTGGTCTGGTGTACGGTTCGCACAAACTCTGGTCCGGTTCACTTCCGATATGAATGTAATTGTACCAATTAACAGAAGTGAACCGCCAACTGTACAACAAACTTTAGTCTTCATAATGTTCATTCGTGTGTATGTGTGTGTATCACCTAACGCTACCTAGGTCAGGGGTTTCCAAACTTTTCAGCCCACAAAATAACAATTCCAGTGGCTCACAACCCCCACTTTTCTCGTATGTGGTTATAAACATACAAACATTGCACACAAAGGTGCAAACACACCAGTAGAAACTATATAAACAAGCTTATTGACAACACAAAAAAAGTGCAACAGTCTTTCAACCATATATATTTTTATAGTCATTATTCATTTCTTTAATTTAATATTAACCTCACTTAATGAGAATGGTGGTCACGATGTTTACGGCACAGGACTATTCTTGTTTTTTTAGGAGACTGCCACTTGGAGATCAACCCCTATGTTCAGTCGTGGCCTTTATTTTTAATGTACGTGAGTGCCGTAAAGGTGTCAAAGTTTAACATTGTGCCGTTAAAATCAATCTGCTGCCACTAACACTATTGTGTTGTCATTAATATATTACTCACAATCCACTGGAAAAAAAAATGTAAAGGCTAATGGCTTTTTATTTGCATGTTGTTTTTCGTGTAACTATTAAGTACTATTTTTATCTTCTGTAGGTTATGGATAAAACATGGTAATTCTAATAGTTTAATCAACATATATGATATTTTTGGAAATTACCAGGCATTGTCTCGTGACTCCCACTTTGGGAACCACTGACCTAGGTGACAAGCGGGACTGAGCCAGGGCAAAAACATTGATAATGTCTGCTTGTCTCCTCCAAAAACAACTTCTGCAGACATCGCGTAATGTTCTAAACGTTTATAATATTTATAATATAAGTGGCTGTCTGTATGTTACCAAAATCAAAAGATTCAGTAAAAACGACCACGATGTGCGTACGTCTTTCCATTTTGGTGATTTGGCTTAGCTTTCGTGGCAGTCACCTAGCAACAGCTGTACACATAACAGCAGCTCGATGACGCAATCGTATCGGAGTTCAGAAGGAAAAAAAGACTATAGCTTTGTTTCAGCACCTTAAAACACTAAAATTAAGCACCTAAATTTAATTTCAATCCGCAAATCTGTTTTGTGTGAAAACGCAATCTAATGATCCAAACTCTGAGAATATCTAGATTTTCCCTCCTCAGTATTTTAGCAATATTTAAATCAGTGGACATTATTAAAGTAATGGTTTATATTTTCTAATGCTAAAGGTTCCTGCACTGGTATGAAATGTTTTTATCAAGACAGTATTCATAAAAGTTAGTTGCAGTTTTTTTCATTTTGTGTGTGGTTTTATAACTAGCAGGTCAATTTTAACCCCATTATCTTTAGTTTGTACACTGTAGTGTAAAGATAAATAAATAGAAAATGATACATTTTTAAAATGTTGGGTTCATTTTAGAAAAAACTTTTAAAAAATGTTTTTTTTTTCTTCTGTTAAAATGGTCATGGGTCATTTTTTGTCAACACAAAGCCATTGTTTTACATCAAGCACTGTAATGTGGTTGTCCTTCATTCACTTAGTTAAGTTGCCTGGAGAGAAAAAGATTGAGGTGTTAAAATACTTATTTATTGATGTTAGTAATTGGGGGTTTAGATTTTAGACATAAAACAGTGTGCTTAATTCCTGGATATCATCTTTCTAAACACCTTGTTTAACTTCGGGTGAAGGAATGATTGACACTGCAAATTGAGCAACACGTTATTTTACACTGATAGTGAAGTCAAATAGTGATGCAAATGCAAGAGCTCCAGTTTCATTCTGAAAAGTCCATTCAGAATGGACAGACTAGCAGATGCAGTCAGCAGTATACAATATGAGGATGGTAGAGCATTTATATAAACTGGTTGTAGCTGTGTTTTTGTAATAAAATGAAGAATAACATTGACCCAGTTTTAAGATTAAGGCTGCTCCTTCATATTCAGAATTATTTGTTAACCCCGGGTAAATTAAGAGCAGTGTCACACATGAAAATAATCCAGAATTCCATTATCCCATGGTTTGGGATTGGTGAAAAGATGTAAAAGAATTTAAAAGGCCCAAACTACTGTTTTAAACTTTTAATGTCACATTTATAACAACTTCCATACCACTCAGTGATGATTGTTCATTTACTTGTAGATATCTTAAGGTGCTAGTTTGATCCAGCCTAAGGGTGTGTTGCCATGGCGATGCGGGAGTTAGTGGAGGCGGAATGTGGGGGAGCCAATCCCCTCATGAAACTGACTGGTCACATGACTCAAGAGGGCGGGGCTTGGAGACACAGATCAACGCCCACTGTAAGTTACAGAACATCTTTTTTTTTTGTAATCGTGACTACATATAAAGGGCTGAAACCAAACTATGTGCTGGTATAATCGGTGACATTGGTTATGTAAATGGATCAGAGATGAAAAGGTGTTTTCAAGGATCAAAAGCTTAAGCTCATTCATTGGAATGAGAATCATTTTAGCCTGATTTATGCAAGACAGCAGTTTATATAACAAAAAAAGCTTGTCAGGCATATTTAAGTATCACAATGCAGCTCCAAAATATTTTAAGTTTTTATACTTTGCCACTATACCTATTTTACAGTAGTTTTTAATTATTTTAAAGAACATTTAGTATGATCACTCTTATTCTTTTATATATTTTTTTAAGTACAGGTCTAAATTAGTTTTTTATTTTTTATTTTGCATAAATATATCTTTTTTGCTGATTGATGGAGTATTGTTTCACTTTTGACATTTTATTTTTTCAAAAGTTATGTAAAATATTGAAGTAGACACTTATAGAAAATAGAACCGCCAACATTTCTTTAAAACGAACAAATTGTATGAAGTGAATACATTTGTAAATGAATGAAATTATTACCATTTTGAAAACAGACATGATCAGGTTGTACATCTAAGGTGTAGAATCGGCCACTCAAGACTTACACACTCATAATTATTGAAAGCGGAGGAAAAACGTGTGACTTGTGTAAGAATATTTGGTAACACTTTATAATAACTACACACTATGTTTCATCTATTAAGCATTAGCAAATAGTTCATTCATTATCTGTTAAGCACTAACTCTACATTAATAGACGTTAGTAAGCAGTTTATAAATTCAGCTGCTGTGTTCTTGACTTATAAGCACACTTATGATGCTGTTAATAATTGTATTTTCTTACTTTATTACTTTTTAATTGTTCATTACTAAATTCAGTATTGCATTATTTACAAACCATTTGTATTTAAGAGTAGTTGGTGGCTTTTAGAATAAATCAGAATTGAGTTAGTAAATGAATAATAAACTATTGAAATCAACATTTATATATTTTATTATTCAGGCATACAGTAATGGTTACTATATATGTTAATAAATGCTTTATTAACACGACTTCATGCAGTTTTGTGACCTAATTTAAGCTGTGGACTATTTATGCTTTGCAAATCCCTTATAAATGACAGTTAAAGGCTCACTATAAAATGAGCAAAAAATGTTTGCAATTTTATCTAAAAAATAAAATTACTGTAAAGTTTAAACATTGCTGAATAACAGGAGTGTTAGAATACAATTAGAAATAAATATAATTAAATAAAATTAGATAAAACAACAACAAGTCAAGGCAAGGTGAGGGAAGTTTATTTATATAGCACATTTCATACACAATGGTAATTTAATGTGCTTTATATAAACAAGAATAAAAGAAACAAGAAAATAAAAAATATTAAAATGATTAAAACAGATAAAAGCAGATTAAAGATTATATATTATATATATATATATTATAATACAGATTTTATTAAAAACAATATAATAATTTAACTGTATTATGATACAGCATTTCAAAGTCATTTAGCGATGTTTAAACTGTACAGTAATTTTATTTTAGTTAAGATTGCAAAGATTTATTTTTCATTTGATACAGTTCCATTGTGTAACTTCAAATTAATAAAAATTATTAAAGTCATTTATTTCTTTTTTTCCTGTTTGAAATGTAACCGAGACTGTAATTGTCATCTATAAGGGATTTATAAAGCATAAATTGTCCTCACTTTAGATTAGGTCATAAAACTGGATGAAGTTGAGTTAATGAAGCATTTATTAACATACAGACTAACTATTAGTATATGTCTGAATAATAAGAGATATAAATGTTAATTTGAATAGTTCATTAATCATTTACTTGCGTATTTTGAATGATCTTAAAAGAGCACCAACTATTTAAACTGGAGTCTTCTGGAGAAATTTTAGAATATCACCAATCAAACTAAAAGATTGTATATGACTCTTATCAGATCCGATAAACAAATGTTTGGACTTACAATTCTTTTCTTATTTTACATTAGCCTTTAATTCACATTCAACAACATTCTCCCAAATGCAAGGCCTGTAGGCCTGTGCTGTTTGAATAAAACTTTGAAATATTAATGGTAGTAGTTGTGATAATTATTTATTAGAAAGTTAAATAAAGGATTAATCAACCAATCAGAAAATATTCCAAATATGTATTCAAAAATAGTTATTTGATTAATCTAATCCTTTTCAATGGATTAATTGTTAAAAAAAAGTAATTGTTAATTGCAATCTTGAGAATATTATTGAATATAATTTTTCCTCTCTCCCCATAGATTCCTCCTACTCCCATTGAAATAGCCACTGAAGAAGAGGTTTGTATAATGTGTTTTAAATGACCTGATCAGTTTGTATAAGCTCATATAGTCTGTAATCATGTTCTTACAACCTGTCCTGTTGTTTTTTTTTTTTAAATGCAGCTGGTCAGTGAGTTTCTGCAGGGTCCACAACGGCCTCCTCATAGTTTTGATATGGGTCAACTGCTGGAGGAGATGCAACAGATTGATCAGCAGAACTACAGACAGGCTCCACAGAGAGGTAGCAGCACAAACGCACATCCACATCAAGTTCAACACTTGTCGATGTCGCTAAAACTGTATATTTTCACTTCTCAGCTCCCGATGTGGCAGCTCTGGCTCTGTCTGGCGACTGGGCATCAGAGTTCCTGTCTACTGCTGATGCCGCCTCTTCTTCTGGACAGGCAGCTCTTGATCCAGCTGATGCCGACTGGACCAGAGAATTTATCAATGAAGTGGCAGGTCAATACACATTTTAAATGTCTTGAAACCTGTTCAGGAGTGTTTTAATAACACTTCTGATTTGAAAATCAGAACCGCAGTATGGTACTGTTCAGTTTGTGGGAGCTTGGTTCGCTTTGGCTAGGTTTGCATTTCCTTGGCAGTTTAGTAGCACTTAAAGTGGGTGGGATTATTGCTATTGTTTCGCCGCCTCTACTGCCGTGACCTCATCATTTTCATTCTGTAGCGTCCCAGTTCATGCTGGATCTGCTCCTTTGCTACTGAGAGGAATGTCAGGACCTCTTTTTCTGACCACTAGAACTATACGGTATATACAGTTAAGGTCAGAATTATTAGCTCTCCTGTTCAGTTTAAATTATTTTCTTTCCCCCCCCCCCAATTTCTGTTTAACACAGAGAAGACTTTTTCAGCACGTTTCTAAACATAATAGTTTTAATAACTCATTTTCTAATAACTGATTTATTTTATCTTTGCCATGAAGACAGTAAATAATATTTTACTAGATACTTTTCAAGACACTTCTATACAGCTTAAAGTGACAATTAAAGGCTTAACTAGGTTAATTAGGCAAGTCATTGTATAATGATGGTTTGCTCTTTAGACAATTTTAAAAAATATGGCTTAAGGGGGTTAATAATATTGTAGCATAATAAATTATAACATAACTTAAAATGGTTTTTAAAAAATAAAACTGCTTTTATTCTAGCCAAAATAAAACAAATAAGACTTTCTCCAGAAGAAGTTTTGCATTACCGACTTGAAACTGAGAATGTGAGTACAGAATAACTCTGTGTACAATATCCCTCAGTAAGATAGTTACTTGTGTTGTGCTGCTACTGCCAGCTAACATTCTCCCCTAGGTCCTAACGCCCACCCGGTTACTGATTCACTTGATTATCTAAGAAAATTAAAGCAAAATACTGAAGTAGCATTAAGGCTCAATCCCAATTCTATTTTTTTTTTTTTAAATGCATGACGGTAAAACACGAACACGGTTATGAATATATTAGAACATGTGTTTGTTTGTCGTAAAAATTCGTAATAATGACAAAAATACTAATTTGTGGATCTCCTTACGTCCGGGTGCGGCTGTGGCTGGTGTATTCTGGGAAATTTTATTACCCCTTCGTTTTGAGTGTGGTCCTGAAAAATCTTCATTCAAAGGGGTGTATACCCCTTGCCCTTAGCCCTACGCCTTCAAGCTAAAGAGAATTGGGACACCACTACCCCTTGACATGAACCCGCAAAACGAGGGGTAAGGGGAAGGGGAAGGCCTAAGGGGTAGAATTGGGATTGTGACTAAGTTATGTCATAAAATGCTTGGTCTTATTTGATATATTGGTCAAACAATATGAAAAAAGATTGATTTATTGACTGTGACACCAACCATACAGAGCCTAATTCAATATCTTCTTTGTTAATTCTTTTTCTTTATAGTTTCCTGAGCAGCCTCTCTTTGGGTCTTAGTCCCTGCCTCATGAAAACTTTATTAAGGGTCTTCTGTGTTCCACTTATACAAATCAAAGAACAAAATGGTAGTTCTATCTAGTATCTATTGTGTTTATAAAATCACAGGTCTGATTTTATTTTATTATGAAAAATCTAACAAGTATGCGAAATACAAATCTCAAAATTGACTATAAATTAACATCTTTTTGTTATAGTGGTATAAAAACAGTTTAGACTTGCGAACCAACAATAAAGCATTAGTTGCTGCTGACTATATAAATATAGCAGATTGGAGCTCTTTCTCATGAATAAATGTGAACAAATGCTCAAAATCAGATGACATTTATGTTTACTCTCCATTTGTAGCAGCCAATCACCATGAATGAACGCATACACGTCATATTTTAGTTTCAACTTTGCTTTTTAAACCAGAAGAACTAATTTGCTTAGAAAAATGCAAAAACATTTTTTATCTCTAAACATCTCAGAAATGTGTTTTAGGATTTCATGACTATTTAATATGTGCTTCAGCCCAGAATTGTTTTTAGGGTGTTATTAGATGTCATAATGTCATTAGATTCCATTGGATATCAGGTTGAGTCGAGCTGACTGAAACTTTGCTCTTCTTTGCCCAGCCACCTTTTCATCCTCCAAAGCTTTACTTTTTTTTCCCCCATTGCTCAATTCCCTTCCTCCTGTGTCATAGACCCGGGCCGCTGGGCAGAGGAGTACCTGGAGCAGTCAGAGGAGAAGCTATGGCTGGGAGATTTGGGAGAAAGAGAACAGGACAAAGAATGGTATTTATGCATCTAAGAAGGAATAATATTAACAAACATCACTTATGATAATTTTTTGAGGTTTGCAGGGTGTCCGTGGAGTCTTAAAATGTCTTAAATTTTAAAAGCAAAATTTTAGTCCTTAAAGTCTTACATTCACTGAAATATTGTGTTGTAGGTCTTAAATCATTTTAAACGGGTCTTAATTTACCTATGGCCAAAGCTACTCTAACTGGCCGACACACAACACAACTTTTTTTTTTTTATATATATATTTAGGTTTTTTATATTTAGTTTTTTTTTTATTGCAAAGAAATGGAGTTCAAAACAGCTGTAATACATGTTTACAGGAAATTGTCCAAGGAAAGAGAACTAAAGCAACACATCCCTTTACATAATCTTCCATTAATACAAAACTATTTACAGATGTAACTGGGCCATTAGAAAAAATCCTTGGTGTTTCGCCCTGTATAAGTCTATAATTTCTTTCATAATGGTCTTAAAAGAGTTTTAAAAAGTCCTAAGTTTCACTTGAAGAAACCTGCAGAAACCCTGGCCTGCTAATTAAAAGATATTCTACTAACTCCAAACTTTGAAACAGTAGGGTACATGCATTATACAATAACACTTTATAATAATACTATTTTGATAATATTGGAAAATGCGTTAGCTCACAGTTATAACAGCATTTATTAATTCAAAATTTTAAATGTTTACATTTGTTCATGTTCCATTGACTAATGTTAGCAAATGGTAGATCAAGAGGACTAGATATTAACAGTGTTCTGACATCCTAAATCGAAAAAGTTATAAAGATCTTAACTTGACATGGTTTGGAAAGTTTACACTACCTTACAAAAGTCTTGTCGTGGATCCCAGTTGTAAGAGCAACAAATAATAACTTGACTTCTAGTTGATCATTTGAAAAAGTGGCAGAAGGTAGATTTTTCTGATGAATCATCTGTTAAACAACATCCCAATCATCACAAATACTGCAGAAGACCTATTGGAACCAGCATGGACCCACGATTCTCTAAGAAATCAGTCAAGTTTGGTGAAGGAAAAATCATGGTTTGGGGTTACATTCAGTATGGGGGTGTGCGAGAGATCTGCAGAGTGGTACAGTATCGAGACATTTGTGCCATTACATTACAAACCACAGGACAGAGCAAATTCTTCAGCCGTATAGCACTCCTTCTCATACTTCAGCCTCCACATCAAAGTTACTGAAGAAGGTCAAGGTGCTCCAGGATTGGCCAGCCCAGTCACCAGAAATGAACATTATTGAGCATGTCTGGTGTAAGATGAAGGAGGAGGCATTGAAGATAAATTCAAAGAATCTTGATGAACTCTGGGAGTCCTGCAAAAACGCTTTCTTTGCCATTCCAGATGACTTTGTTAATAAGTTATTTGAGTCATTGCAGAGATGTATGGATGCAGTCCTCCAAACTCATGGGAGTCATACACAATATTAATTGTTTTTCCACTGTACCATGCCTTTATATTCTATGTAATATTTCTGTTAAGTGACAAGACTTTTGTCTAAGCAAAGTCAGACCTTACTGTCCTAATTAAATGATTCAAAATCAAGGCATGATCATATTTTATTTTGGTAAAATAAGCGTAATCTAGAGGCCTCTGCCCTTCATATAAGCCACTTCTGATACCAAATGATCAACTAGAAGTCAAGTTATTATTTGCTGTTCTTAAAACTTGGATAGGAGACAACTTTTGTCAGGCAGTGTAGTTATGTTGAAGATATTCTGAAAATTGACAGCCATTATGTCCTTGCGTTAAGAATTAAGAATGCCTTTTTCATCCCATCAGGGCTCAAGAATACCAGTCAGGTGAAGAACTACGACAAACAGCAAATGAACTGGTTGCCAAAGTGGACGATCCTAAACTACAGAACACAGAGGTGAGAGTCAGCTCAGTGTAAGAGCATTCTGCTGTCTGTGTTGCTCTTTGAGCTGAGCATGAAGCACTTTAGTCAACAAGCAAAGATACATCAAGCAGACATTCTGAACCATCTCAAACATGAATGGGTCTGTTTCTGAATTAATATTTTGTTTAGAAATTGATCAGCCCATTCTTTATTTTGCACCATGTTGCTGTGTTACTTGGCAACGGCAAAAACCCTACGGCTGTGAAAATGAGCTACAGAATTTTTGGCAGAGGAATTATTTATTTTGATAATTATTCATGAATGTTACTGTTTGTTGAACATTGCGGTCTTTTACCATAGAACGGCCACACATTTTATAATTGTAGAAAGCCATTTAAAGAGAAGATTCACCCAAAAATTACAATTCATAAATTATTTACTCACCCTGCTGTTGTGCCAATACTCTATGTCCTTCTTTCATTTTTTGGACCATATCCAGTAATGGTAATATATAGCTGCCAGCATTAAAGCTTTTTTAAAGACACAAAAAAATCGCAATTTCAAATGTTGTCAGTTATTGTTATTAGTTGGCCGCGCAATTTTTTCTCTCCTTTTATTTATTTATTTATTTATATATATATATATATATATATATATATATATATATATATATATATATATATATATATATATATATATATATATATATATATATATCTATCAATCTGCAGGGTTCTTAAGAGTACTGTAATCCTTGAAAATGCTTAAAAATGTCTAAATTTTAAACTAGTGTTTTCAAGGTTTGAAAAGTGCTTAGGTTTTGGATAAAGTGCTTGAAAATATAATTGTAGGTGCCTGTTGCATCCATCTTTTTTTCAAATTTAAATTAAAATAAATTTAAGTTGAAACATTATATATTCAAGATGCAATTTAATGATATATAAGAGTGTAAATGACAGTAATTCAATGTTGGGTTTGGGTTTGCCTTAATTTTTTTAATAATACACTATTGTACTACAGAATAAAATAACAATTACAATTTGATATAATGTAATGAAGTATGTATATATAATTATGTAATTTGCCACACTTATAAAGTGCTGGAAAGGTTTAAAAACACTTCTTGAAAGTGCTTGAAATGTTGGTGGTTTATGATGACTCTTCGTAATGTTTATTATTTATTTGTTTGTTTGTTTTATGCCATGTAGTTTACGCCTTCTATGGCCATTTTCATGGTGAGAAAATGTGTACTAGAGACATAGATTGTATCAAGGTTTTACAGTTTATATTTGCTAAATACGCATAAACTGTACTTGGATTAACACATCTCTTCAAATGAATGCACTGAATAAAATTAATTCCTCACAGAATTAAACCCAACACAGTCCAATAAAATGTGTTTCATATTTAAAGTCTCTCCATAATGTAATTTATACAGTAGAAAAGCATTTATTATATGGCCTTACCTTACCCCTACACCCAACCCTTCATAGGAAACCTGAGGCAAATTTTAAATGTCAAAATACCCCATTAATCATGATTTTTAAGCATTTTGAGTTGTGAGGACTGAAAGCATGTCCTCATAATCCACCTCAATTTTATACTATATATGTAATACATTATACAAATCATTATCATTGTCATTATACCAATTTCTATCCTTTGGCACATAAATTAACAAAATATTTGTTGGGTAATGTTAGTTTAGTTTATATGTTTGGTTATGTAAGTGCTTTATGTAAATATTGTCATATCCAATTTAAAAATGCACTCAAGTAATAAATGGTTTGGTTAAAATAAACAGAAATTGAATGCATGTTTAACAAAATTTGAGCCTTCATGAGTTTTGATAAATCAAGGTTTATAAAACAGAACATGACTCGAGTTGAAATCCTAAAAAAAAAACAAGATCCTTGCAGTTTTGTCACGGAGTAAAATATCTCAAACTGGTGCTCCGAGCCCACCAGACATATTTCCAGCAGAGAAGATAGTACTTGGAATGTATTTTCTGTCGCATGATTTCCATTCATCTTGAATTCTCACAACTTGTGTGTTTTCCTGGGTGAGTCAGAGTGAACTGTAAAGTTAAACGCAGACCAGAGGTCAAGGTTAGGGTTTTTGTTAAACGGTGATTCAATTTTGCTTTGTTTTTTACTGGAAACCTATTATGTATCCCCAGGACATATTGAAACAGCATGAGGGTGAATAATCAATCACAGAATTTTCATTTGGGTGAACTAATCCTCTAAATCAGAGAGTTGCAGTGACTTAAGATCTCTTATTGCTGTATTAAATGTTGCATCACTGGGACTTTATTAACATAACATCATGCAGTATGCTTTGCTGGTGGTTTGACTGAAGTGGATCCATGTAGGAATGAATTTGCTGTGCTTTCACCAATGCCACATCACACAAATGATCCATCACAAGAGTTCACTTAAGCTAAGCTAAAACTGTGCTAATGTTAACTCAAGGGGATCCTTTTAGTTTGCACTTTGGGATATATTTAAAAAGGTCAGGTAACACATTAAACTATTTAGAGGAGTTTCTTTCTCCTCTTGTGGTAGATTATAAAGTGATGTGCAATTGTACACATTTCCGTTGCCATTTCTTTACTTCGTTCACATTTTTCCTCTCTTTTCCATTTAACTCTGCTTATGCCTTGTCATGTGTTGTGCCTTTGGCCGTTATTCCTTCATCCTTGTGGTTTACTTGTGTCTGACCTTAACTGTCTAGAAGAAACCACTGGTGTGTGTGTGTGTGTGTGTGTGTGTGTGTGTGTGTGTGTGTGTGTGTGTGTGTGTGTGTGCGTGTGCGTGTGCGTGTGTGTGTGTGTGTTTAATGCATCGCCAATGTGTTTGCTGTTAGCAGTAGATGTGTAATAGCTGTTGTTGTTGTCGTTATTGTGTAGTTCCTGCGGTTCATTAGGCAGATTGGCGAGGGCAGTGTGACTGTGGAGGACAGAGCAGGAAAAGAGCACACTGATAAAGCACAAGCCAAAGAGGCAGAGCACTGGGCCTCCAGCCTCAACCAGGTACGAGCCCTTCCCAGATCCTCCTATAGAGGACACACTGTGAAGGGTCACACTGCAGACCCCTGGCAGCCATCTTGGCTCGTCTCAAGCTACTTGGGCAACGTTAGGCATGACTATATTGCACACTAAAATCCTTGCCAATGAGCAGTGCTGGGTTTTAAATCATTCCCTGTGGGAAGTACAGTTTATGATGGTTTCATTTGGTTTAGAGAGGGGAGAGTGCATTGAGTGGGGTTTGAGACCACATTTGGAATTTTTATGATTCAAAGTCTGTTTAATGTATTTTTTTGATTATATCAATTTCTTATAAGGATTTTTTTTTAATAAAATAATTACACTCACCGGCCACTTTATTAGGTACACCTGTCCAACAGCTCGTTAATTTCTAATTTCTAAGCGTTCAAATTTCTAATCAGCCAATCACATGGCAGCAAATCAGTTCATTTAGGCATGTAGACATGGTCAAGACGATCTGCTGCAGTTTAATCTGAGCATCAGAATTGGGAAGAAAGGTGATTTAAATGACTTTGAACATGGCATGGTTGTTGGTGCCAGACGGGCTGGTCTGAGTATTTCAGAAACCGCTGATCTACTTCATTTTCACACACAACTCTAGGGTTTACAGAGAAAGGTCTGAAAAAGAGAAAATATCCAGTGAGTGGCAGTTCTTTGGGTGCAAATGCCTTGTTGATGCCAGAGGTCAGAGGAGAATGGCCAGACTGGTTCGAGCTGATGATAGACAGGCAACAGTAACTCAAATAACCACTCGTTACAACAGAGGTATGCAGAAGAGCATCTCTGAACGCACAACATGTCCAACCTTGGGGCAGATGGGCTACAGCAGCAGAAGACCACACTGGGTGGCACTCCTGTCAGCTAAGAACAGAAAACTGAGGCTACAATTCACAGGCTCACCAAAATTGGACAATAGAAGATTGGAAAAGCGTTGCCTAGTCTGATGAGTCTCGATTTCTTTTCCAGCAGGATAATGCCCCATGTCATAAAGCTCAAATCATCTTAGACTGGTTTCTTCAACATGACAATGAGTCAATTGGTACTCAAATGGCCTCCACAGTCACCAGAACTCAATCCAATAGAGCAGCTTAGGGATGTGGTGGAATGGGAGATTTGCATCATGAATGTGCAGCCGACAAATCTGCAGGATTCTGAGGAATATTTCCAGTACCTTGTTGAATCTATGCTACGAAGGATTAAGGCAGTTCTAAAAGTAAAAAGGGATCCAACCTGGTACTAGTATGGTGTACCTGATAAAGTGGCCGCTGAGTGTATGTCATAATGACAATAAAGATATTTGCAATGTTTCAAAAGAAATTATATTTCTTACAAATTCAGTTTTTCAGTTAAATACTGTAAATTTTCCACAATATGAAGCATCATCACTGTTTTCAACATTGATAATATTTTTAAAAAAAATTTAAAGGGATATTTCACCCAAAAATACTTTTTGTTCTGTTTTGTTCTGCACAAAGATATTTTGAAGGATGTTGGAAACATCCATAGTAGGAAACACATACTATGGAAGTCAATGGTTTTCAATATTCTTGAATACGTCTTCTTTTGTTTTTGAGTTGAGAAAAAGGATTTAAATTGGTTTGGAAAATAAATAAATGGTAAATAATGGCAGAATTTTTATTTTTGGGTGAACTATCCCTTTAAGTGTCAAACCGCCATATTAGAATGATATCTGAAAGCTTATGTGATACTGGAGTATTAATGCAGAAAAATCAATTTTGCCATCACAGATTAAAATGACAGTTTATCATATTCAAATAGGAAAGAGTTGTTTAAAATTATAATACATTTTAGCAATATTATTATTATTATTAGTAGTAGTAGTAGTATAAATGCAGCCTTGGTGATCATATAATATCTTTTTCAAAACAAAACATTAAAAAAAAGCCCAATAGTAGTGTAAGCCTTTTTACTAATAATTTTATGCTTATCTTTTTTAAATATAAACAAAATCTAAATAAAAAATGTAAATCTTAACCCCACTGGGATTCAAGCCAAGTTCTACACTTTACTTGTAAATCTGCCTTATTTGTAAATCTTTTATTTTTTATTTATTTTTTATCCCAAAGTTCAAATGAGCACTTTAGTGTAACTCTGATATTTCCTTCTTCCTTTTGTCGTGAACAATCTTTTCATGGCATCTTGACCCCTACATCTAAACCTCTTAACCTCCATCCATACCTAAATCTCCCTGCTCTCTTTTAACAATCCCACACCAAATGCAAACTGTCCATAAATGCCCCCCTCCCCACATACCCTCTGTCCTGCACTGGCCGTCCAGTTTCTAGACTCAGGGGAAGGGACTGTGCAAGTGGAAACGCAAGAGGGCAAAAAGAAGAATGACAAAATGAAAGCTAAGCAGGCAGAGCAATGGGCAACTCTCGTCAGGCAGGTAGGACAACAGTGACCCATTAGTCTCGAAGTTTCCGTTTCGTCTGTGCTATTAGGCTTGTCATTTCTGTTTTATTAACTAGCCCCCACTGACCAAACTATTTTGCCTCAAAGAAAGCTTTAATTTAACAGCGCTCTTAACATAATTATCGCTGCAAGACTCCAGGCGGTAGAGCTGATAGTGCCCTGCTCACACTGCTTTTCATTTGTGCCCAGCTTTGACTTTCTGCAATAGAGAAAAGGTACACTGAGCAATGCTTTGCTATTGTAATGTAGAGAGGAAAGGCGAGACGGATGAATGAGGGTGAGATTTTGCTTTTCTTCCTCTGCTTGGTCTCCCGAGCCCTTTTTCCATTACATCTTTTTCGCTCTCATTCATCACAGTGTGTTGTCTTTTGTTTTCCCCTCCTCTCCTTTCAGCTGAGTAGTGTTTAAGCATTTGCAGGCTCTGTGGTTTGTTATGGAGGCTGTTTAATGGTCTGGCATGTCGCTGTGCTTGGTAGGTTTCGGCAGAATCGGCGGAGTCTTGGGTCGATGAATTTGCCACCTACGGGCCAGACTTCCAGCAGGCCAAAGCAGCAGTCGAGGTGAGCACACTTTAGGCTGTAAATACTTGAGGAATTTTATTTGATTGTTGTATTTATAGGGAAAACAAGATATTCTGAAGGATGTGGGAAACAAGCAGTTATTGAAAATTTAGAAACAAAAATTACTGTGGAAATCAATGGCTGGTTTGTTTTAAACCTTTAGAAAATCTTCCAGAGAGAGGGAGAGAACAAGTGGAGGGTTGATGGCAATATTTTCATCTTTGAGTGAACTGTTGCTTTAAGTGTTGTTTTGGGGTATTTGGGCTTCTTTGTGTAATAATTGCACATTTCTGGAGACTTAATTGTTACTTTCTTATAGTTTTATTTAAAATAAACAAAATACTAGTTGCATATGAGCAGTTCCAGTGTTGTGAATGTGAGATCTGCAGTAAAATCTTGTAGGGCTGAACAATATATTGTTTTAGGATTGATATTGCAATGTATCTATCTGCAATAGTCACATCGCAGGATTATATCATTTATTAAAGAGTAAAAGATAAAGATATTAAACATATATTTTTTTTTATTTAGACAATGATGATCATGTTATTTTACATTCGATTGTTCTATTTCTGAACTCGAATACTGTTAGAATCCCCAGAAAACCATGATTATTTATTTATTTATTTGTTTCTGCCTGTAATTTGTTATAAGTAATGCAGATGCGCTGCATAGAAAAAGACTTGATCATCCCAGTCAATGTAAATTAATGAAATCTTTGCAAATAGAGCTATTCATATCATCTGGTGAAATTAGATCACATCGCAGTATATACAGTACACTTAAACAATTATTTTTGCTACATGTTCAAACTACTTATTTAAATTGAGCTGAATTAACACAATTCTTGAGTTTTTTTTTTGAGACACCTTAATTGTTTTATGTTCAATATACTTAAATTTGTAAAAATGATTAAGTAAACTCACGGTAGTCAATTTGTCTTGGGACAACATGAAGCAATTGTGTGGAACCCAGCATTTTTTAGAGAGCATCGCGACAAAACAAAACATTGAAATGTTGGATTTTTCCATTATCATCCAGCCCTAACATTTTGAAACATTTCACTGAGAATGCATATGTGAACATATTGAAACAGCTGTTTCTGTTTTCAAAAACAATACGAAATATTGATTTGTAAACATGCTTTATATTTGATATACTAATCAAAAGGATAAGAGTTGTTTTTATATTGTTTTATTTAGCATTTTTGCATTCATGAGGGAAAAAGCTTAATTATGGATGCGACCTCAGTCTCCTACGAATGTGACTAATTTTAAATTAGCACTTGCGTGGTTTTGGTAAATCAAATTGTTTGAAAACGTTGACAGACACATTTTGGTGTATTTTTACAGTACCGTAAAACACAAGCCTACACAACAACAACTTGGAATGGGTTTCACTAATTTGCCGGAAATGAATAATTATATTATGGTGATTAAATAAATAATATTTTCTAATAAAACTCAGTTAAATGCATGTGTAACATGCAAGAGCCAGTGATTAAATGTGTTTGCGTAAAAGTTTTTCCCCATAAAATAACAAAAAAAAAGGTTTTTAGACAAAATAATGCCAATATGTTAACTTCAGAAGACTTAAGAAATTAATATTTGGTGGAATAACCCTAATTTCAATCTTCAATCAGAAACTGCACATGCTGCTGTGCCAGTAACATCACTGAATGTGTGCTCTGATTCGCCCATGTAGTGAATGAACAGGGTAGTATCGTTGATGGGTGTTGTTCCTATACGAAACTAGAATTGAAAATACTCGCCGATACTGCAAAAATCTGGCATCAATATTGGCGAGTAATTGAAACCATAAACCGATCCGATACTATCTTTTTAAATGAAACATGCCCAGAGCTTAGGTATCTGGAAGGGAAAAAATGTTTATCAGAACATTCCTAGAACAAGAAACTAAGCTGAAATGTGGACAAAACAAAACAACTAACCAACACTGATTATTGTTATAGTCCTCAACATCACACTGTTCTGTCATTAAATGAGTAGATCAGAGCGTGTGCATTCAGTCACAACTCTGGCACAGCAAACCTGTCAAGTTTCTGTTTGTTTCAAGCCATTTTTGTTGACCAAATGAACACTGCTGCAAATAAAAACTTCTTGGCAATTGTCATTTTCTTAAAACATATGACCCTAAATCATGTAGATTAGATTGAGATTATTTTGTTTTGTCTTTAGCTCATTGGTGTGTGTGTGTTTGTGCAGAGTGATGTGGATTTCTGGGAGAAGCTCCAGCAGGAGTGGGAGGAAATGGCCAAGAGGGATGCTGAAGCTCACCCCTGGCTCTCAGACTTCGACCAGATGCTCAGCAGCTCTTATGACAAGGTATCTGGACCGTGTACATCCGTGCCCGCTTACAGCACGGAAAACTGGAAAGTCTGAGCTCCTTTCCAGCCAGTAGTCTGTGCTTTGTTATGGGGCATGCATGTTAGTTTTGGCCTTTGTTTATGCTTCGGTTTTGAACTACTTTTCATTGGCAGCGCAAGAATATACAAAAGTAAAAGTATTACATTTTAAACATAATTTTTCTCTCTTTTTTTTTTTGCACAGAGAGACTATTTAACTTTTTTACTGTACTGTTCATATTCCAAATGTGTGTATTACTGCATTTATTAATTCAAATATTTAATAATTATTAATAAAAATGTATATTAATTTACAATTATTACAATTTGAATTATTATTAATTTATTTTATTAAAAACAGTGATAATGTGCAATATTATGACAATTTAAAAATAACATTTAAGAAGTCTTTTTGCCATTTAACATACATAGACACTAATCACATCATTATTTAATTAGGTGTACAGTACATCTAAAAATGTGTAAATCTATACAGCTGATTCCATTTTTATGAATGAAATCCATCATATTTGATCGATTAATTCCTAATTTATTGTGAAATTAAAACTTTTAGAGAATGGCCAAATCAATAAATAAATTAAATTAAAAGAAATAAATTAAATTGAAGATTAGTTTATGAATATTTGCTTTTAAAAATGCAAATGCCTGCTTGCTTAATTTTTAGGGATATCAGTTTGAGGAAGACAACCCCTACCTGTCCCATGAGGATCCGTTTGCAGAAGGGGTAAAGCGGATGGAGGCGGGAGACATTCCTGGAGCTGTGCGCCTCTTCGAGAGCGCCGTTCAGAGACAGCCAGACAACCAGCTGGTCAGAGACTCATACCTATAATCCTGACATCCAAAACTCATGGCACATTTTATCTCTGGGGATTCTGACGGAGCTCTGTTTTCTTCTATGTCTTCCTGAAACGCTGACTGTGTGTGTCTGACGATTCTGCAGGCCTGGCAATACCTGGGCACCTGCCAGGCGGAGAACGAGCAGGAGTTTGCTGCCATCAGCGCCCTCCGCAGGTAGGAAATATATCTGCAGTTTTAGAATACACAGCAGTTAAAATCACATTAAATATTTTTGAGTGCATTTGCTTTGGTTGGCAAATGTGAGTTCATAGATTGCAGTCTGTCTCCTCTGTTATGTGTCCAAAATCACAAAACTTTTTTTGTAGAAACATTGAAAATGCATATCGAACCAGACTATTTTAAATATATCTGGAGTTTCTTTTTTTAAATCTTACTTGGGTACATTAACAATTTATTACTTATGATTTAATCTGTAACCAAAACAACCCTCAACATATTATTATTAGCCTCTTAAGGCTCAAGGTGTTTTTTTACATGCATTTTTTATTTCTCTTTGCTATTTGTGCTTATTGTAACCTAATTAGTATCATCTTTTAATATGATTTACTCTTAGAGAACAATGATGTCCATATATGTGGACTCGTGGTCCGAATTTACTTAAAACACTTTTTCCCAAATTTTCTTTTACGCATATTTAACATAGAATTTTTTTTTTTGAACTTGCTTTGACTATCAGAGAGTAAAAACAACATTTTTTCCCATTTTGGACAGTTAAAAATAGGGTTTGGGACATTTCATATGCTGCAAAACAGTTGCAGGATGACACTGTATGTCTGTAACAAAATAT
Source organism: Danio kyathit (assembly GCA_903798195.1). NCBI lineage: Eukaryota > Metazoa > Chordata > Actinopteri > Cypriniformes > Danionidae > Danio > Danio kyathit. The sequence continues at coordinate 27,770,239 of LR812534.1, forward strand.
AAAACATTTAAAGTATTTTAAATAGCCACTTAGGAGCTAAAAATGTGCTGTCCACGTATGTGGACACTCGGGCCCTAGAAGGTTAGTATGTTTTGGAATGGCTGAAACACTTTTCAGGTACGTTTTCACTCTTGAACAATTAGGAATACCTTAAATGATAAGATTTTGCTATTTGATAAAAATAAAAATCTGGTCCCATTCATTCATTAATAATAATTTCTTACATTTATATAGCGCTTTTCTGGATACTCAAAGCGCTTTACACATTTTTGGGGAGAATCTCCTCATCCACCAACAGTGTGCAGCATCCACCTGAATGACGTGACTGCTGCCATATTGCACACCACACACCAGCTGATTGGTGGAGAGGAGACAGAGTGATGAAGCTTATTATGATATGGGAATGGTTAGGAGGCCATGATGGAAAGAGGCCAGTGGGCAAATTTTGCCAGGATGTTGGCGTTAAACCCCTACTCTTATTTGAAGGACATCCTGGGATTTTTAGCGACCACAGAGAGTCAGGACTTTGGCTTAACGTCTCATCCGAAAGACAGCGCTCACTGAGCAGTATAGAGTCCCCATCAATATACTGGAGCGTTAGGACCCACACAGGTTGAGCGCCCCCTGCTGGTCTCACTAACCCCACCTCCGGCAGCAACCTAGCTTTCCTATGTGGTCTCCCATCTAGAAACTGACCATGTGAGAGTAGTGTTGACAGTTTGTTCGTTCGTTTCTATTTCTATTTATTTTTATTTATATATGTTTATTTATTGTTACAAGATTTTAATTGATATCTGGATTGATCCTTGCAGACTTGTGATTATTAATGTTTATTATGTCTTCATTACAGTTTTTTTTTTTATCATTTGGAGATATACTGTATATATACAGAAGTTGTAATGCATCACCTAATGAATTACCTAATAAAATATATTTAAGCACATAAAATTCTCCCTACTAGTACGGATCTGATTTATTAAAACACTGTGCACTCTGTTTTTTTATGTAAAGTCTCTATTGTTGTTTTCAGATGTATAGAGCTGAAAAAGGACAATCTGACGGCTCTGATGGCTCTTGCTGTGAGTTTCACCAACGAGTCGCTTCACAGACAGGCCTGCGAGACGCTCCGGGACTGGTTGAGGCACAACCCCAAATACAGAATCATCCTGGAGCAGCATGAACGGGAGAAGCAGAGGGAGGGGGCAAGGGAGAGGGAGAAAGAGAATGAAAGATTTGGATCACTTCTGCCAGAGTAAGAGGACTCCTGAAGGCTGTACAGACACATTCTGGGTTTATAAGACACAGTACAATGCATTATAAAATAAGCTACAATACATGAGTTTAGTAGAGAAACATCAACACTACATTTTGATGGTTGCACCACATTGAAAACTGAAAAAAGTATGTACATTAATATTTTTTTAAAGATAATAGTAATAATAGACAGCAAAGACTTTTATGTTGTTTTACTGTTTGTCAAAGATTTAAAACAAATAAAAAGAATTAAATGCTAAGAAGTGCAACATAAAAACATTGGTAATAAAAAAAATGTCTGGAGCACATTAAAATGATTTCTAAATGATCATGTGACATTGAAAGCTGAAGTATTGGCTGTTTGACCTTTATAGGGTTATCATATATATCGAACTGAAAAATCATAGGTAATGTTTTTAATGTAAAATCTGCACATTTTGTTTGGTGTCACCACACTTCGAATTATGAAGTTGTTATTATATAATAATGTAATGTTTTATCTTCATTGATTTTTTTTTAGAAGTTGCTGATGTGGCAATAAATAAACAAACAGAGCTTTTCAGGATTTTTTTTTAATGTATTAAAAATAAAGTATTATATTTTACAAGGATAGTTCACACATTGCTGGGTAGGTCAGTGCAATTTGTAATATGCTCCCAATTACAAATGATTAGATTGTTAATATAGTCAGTAATATAAACTATTAGATTACTCATTTGAGTAATTTATTCTGACTACTTGTGGATTACTTTTAGATTACTTCTAATCTAACTAGATAACATAGACTTAAATGTAATTATTGTTATAAAAACAAACAAAAATAAATGTTTATTCCATTTTTCGTTATCAGCATTAAGACATTCACTCAATGTTACAGCATGCCAGAATATGTCAAATTTGGTTAAATGAAGATTATTGAGTTAATGAAACGCTAATTGACAAAAATATACCTGTGCACCATATGACTGAATCTGTGCTTCAGAGTCACATTTAGATTAAAACAAGTCATTATGGATGATGGGAGATTGATTTATGTGGAAGCTAAAAAAATCTTGGCTATTAGCATTTTATTATTTAATAAACATATTTTAAGAATCCTAAAATACAGTAATGAACACAAATGATGATGTGTCATTTTGGCATTCAGTTCACCCTGTGTGTTTCTGTAACCATAATATCCGCTTAACAACAAACAAACTGAGGAATGAGCCAGAATTATTTTATCGCAAATATGCCACAGATGTTGTTAAAATACTTTTTAAAACCCTGTTCATGGCTATTCGACACTGTGTGTTGATCAGATGTGTATTCAGCCTCAGCAGCCAGTTTTCAACACATTTGTACATCAGCTGGAGACATGCATAAGTCACTGGACAGGACATTGTAACCAAGCAACAGATTTACATTTGTCACCAATCATAAGCGAGCACTTTTTCTAAAAATACATCTAACACAAACACAGGTGTGTCTTTCCATCTGCACACAGCATTGTGGCCAGCTGAATATACCCTGCAGATCTTAAAATAGTTTTTGTATGACTCTGGATTAATGACCTAATGCTACATACCATTTCATTACAGACCTGTAATAAGTGATCCTTATGGCTTTTTGTTCCTAATAGCACAAAAAGAGGACTTTAAAGAATATTGCGTAACAAAAATGAGGACAGCATGAAAAAAAAAGCCCTTGAAAGTGTTACAAATGACTGTATTTTGACTTAGGATGGTTTCGAATATCAGAAGGGTCTTAAAACAACATGAGCTTTAATGATTATGTGTATTTAAATATGTGAACTGGTTGTTCTTTGTTTCTCTTAGAGCACTGTTTGGTGAAGTGCAGACGTTGTTTCTGAATTCAGCGGCGGCTGAGCCCTCACAGGTGGACCCGGAGCTGCAGTGTGGTCTGGGTGTTCTCTTCAACCTGAGCGGAGAGTATGATAAGGCTGTGGACTGTTTCTCTGCCGCTCTCTCTGTCACACCACAGGTTTGTTTTCATTTACACCTAAAGAGTGGCTTCACCTAAAAACCATTTACTTACCCATTTACTAAAGTTTTAACAGTATTGTTTTAGTAATTAACTGGTTTAAATATTTAACTTATTGACTTGAAAATATTCTCTGCTTAATGAATATGTCATTTCTGGGTCTACTTTTAATTGACTCTTCGCAAACCCAGCCCCACTTCTCTATCTCTGACAAGATTTTAGTATCAGCCATGGTGCTCCCCTATGAGTTTGTGCACTCCCCAGGGAAATAGAGAATAATTTCTGGGAAAAACAGAAGATAAAGGTACATAAAGGTCTGCAATATGCATATGAGGGAAATATTGATGTGACCATAACTCAAAATGAAAAGAAAAAAAAAAAACGACTGAAGCTATAGCCTATACGTCTAGTGATGGGAAGTTCAGATCATTTGAGTATAATTTTAAATGTTACAAATTGATTTCCTTACATGTAATTCTCAAACATGCAAGCGGTGTCATCTCAAACAAACTATAAAGCATCTATGAGTTTATAAGACACAGTAAAGATGAATTCATTGTCTATCTGGGTCTCCGGGCTATGTGGTTTAAGTTAGCTCATCTCACTGGTCGTCTTCTGAGTCCTTAGATAGTTTGCTGGTTATTGTGAAAAAAAAAACGTGATGGATTAATGTTTTTTTTTTTTATTGATAGCCTAATAAATCATAAATTCATCACGTTGTTTGCAACAGTTTTCCTCAACTCTGCACACAAAAAAGAAAAGCCCAGCCTGAACACATGGAGTAGTTGCTTTTTGCCCAGATATTTTTGGGTCCATTTGGACAAAGCATGTTTATTTATTGAAAAATCTAGGCTTGAGGTCAATTATACTGAACCCAACATGGTCCAACATCCAAGTGGACACGTGAAAACCTCTGGTTCAGGCTTCACAATATTTTCATCTGTAGTCATTTGTCAAATTGTGCAATTTTAATTCATCACTTGCCATATTTAAAGGGATAGTTTACCTAAAAATGACAATTGTCATTATTCACTCCACTTCCACTTGTTCCAAGCTTGTTTCGGTGTCTTGTGTTGAACACAAAAGAAGGTGTTTTGAGAAACGTTACTGATGGCCATTGTATTTGTTTTTCCTATTAGTGGTAATCAATTACCTATCAATGGTTGTCAATTTTCAACATTCTTCAAAATATCGTCTTTTTTGGAAAAAGGTTTTTTTGGATGAACTATCCCTTTACCAACATTGAAAAGATTCAAACATCCTAACATCCAAAAGCAAAAGCATAACCAAACAATGGTTTTTGTATTGTCTTGACATCAGAAAAAATTGTTCCAAAATTGAAAGAAAACAGCGAATAATCCATTGCATAATTTCACCTAGGACCATCAATACCTTTGTCTCACTATGTTTGAATACTGTGTATAGAAGAGTTTCTGTGCTCTTATTGGTCAATGTCACACTGATATCATCTCATGGATAACTGAAAAAATGAAGCGTCAATTTCAGTTGGGCAGTGGGTGTGGAAGATAAACCAACCCCAGCAGGTCTCAGAATAGAAATAAAACAGCACCTCACTCTGCAGCAAATAAAGTGTGCACTAATTGGGCTGGTATCATATAGTCTTGAAAACATTTAGCAGTAAATGAGAAAATTGCAGTGGAGTGGATATAATTAAAACATTTATATGCACACACATTATGTTCTACACATTTATACATTATTCATCAGTATTTTGGTTCACGTTCTCTTATTTCTCTACTCTGTGTGAAGGATTATCTGCTGTGGAATAAACTGGGAGCAACTCTAGCTAACGGGAACCGCTCAGAGGAGGCGGTCGCTGCTTATAGACGAGCTTTGGAGTTACAGCCTGGATTTGTACGCAGCCGATACAACCTGGGCATCAGCTGTGTCAACCTGGGTGCACACAGGTCAGTACAACAAGAATTCATAAGGCCCATCCACCATTTTCTTGCACCCCATTATGCTTTATACAGATTAGGGAGTAACTTTCATTGAACTATAAACGATCTGTTAAATATGCTTTATAAATTTGGTGGTGAATTCTTTTCAGAGTTCATCCATCAAATATTAAAAGGCAGTTTATTAAAATTAATTACTCTGAGGAGACGTTAAATACCCCAAACACTTTAAAAGAGTCTTTCCTCAGCAATATTATGAGCGTATATTGAATATCACTGTACTGTAGTGTAGGGTACTCGCAAAAATTTCAAATTTTGATTTTAGCCTACAATTATTATGAATATAAAATGCAGTAATATAGAGTAGAATGATTATTGCGGCTCATTACACACTTATACATACTAAGGCATACTAAGATACTAGTATTCAGCTTAAACTTCTATTTAAAGGCTTGATAAACTTATTTAGGTTAACTAGGCAAGTCATTGGACAACAGAAAGAAAAAAAAAATCTTGAGCAGGTTAATAACATTGACCAAATAATTTGTTTTTAAAAAAAATCTCCAGAAGAAAAGAAAAAAAATAGGAATTAATGTGAAAATTTCCTTGTTCTTTTAAACATTACTTGGGAAAATAACTTAAAATTGACTGGAGGACAAAGATTAATCATGATTAATGGCATCCAAAATAAAACTTTGTTTTGACAACATAAGATATATGTATGTTTTTTATATATGTGTGTGTAAAACACACACATACATGAAACAAATATATATACAAAACTTTGTTTTTGCATAGATATTTAAATTTATATTATTCAATGCATCTATATTTATATAGCACTTTTACAATGTGGATTGTGTCAAAGCAGCTTAACAAGAAGTCTTAGTAAATTAAAACGGTGAAAGAGTTGAGAAACAGTTTTCAAAGTTAAAGTTCAGTTCAGTTTAGTTTAAATTTCATTTTTGAAACAAACACTGAAGAGCAAATCTAGCGGTGAGCAGCTCCACAAGTACCAAACCAAGCAAGCCAATGGTGACAACGGCGAGAAACAAACATCACCAATTGACCAAAGTGAAGGAAAAAACCTTGAAAGAAACCAGGCTCAGTTGGGCACGACCATTTCTCCTCTGGCCAAACCTCTTGTGCAGAGCTGCAGTCTAGGCCGGCCAAGTGAACCGTGCTTGAGCCCGGTTCAGAGCACTCGCACTTCTCAAACGATCCGGGAAACGGGCCTGGGCACGATTCGGATAGCGTAGTGTGAGTACGTCCTTAGTCTTATGCTCTCCATTCCTCCATGACCACCACAGCATGTGCTCGGGACACGGCCTGGTCCAGGATTATGGAGACCTCTAGAGGTCCTCTGTTGTTGGCATCATCTCTTCACAGGTCTTGGATCACATCAGTGGTCTCTCTAGAGGCCTCGAGATGAATATCCCCAGGTGGAAATAGAGAACAAAGAAAATAATTATATACATGTATGTTTTATATCTAAATATAAATTATTATTTTTCTCATGTAAATGCATGCATGCGTGTATTTATATATGTGTATATATATATAATAAATATACACAGTACACAGCCACAGCCATATCACCCTGCAGCCCAAGACAGGTTACTCACTGAAGCTAAGCAGGGCTGAGCCTGGTCAGTACCTGGATGGGAGACCACATGGGAAAAACTAGGTTGCTGTTGGAAGTGGTGTTAGAGAGGCCAGGCCCTTGGAGAGGTGAGCGCACTGGCGCCGTTGTCCTGTGGCTGCCGTCGCATCATCCAAGTGGATGCTACACACTGGTGGTGGTGTGGAGAGACCCCCCTCATGATTGTGAAGCGCTTTGGGTGTATGGCCATACACAATAAATGCGCTATATAAATACACATTACATTACACAAACATGTCAAAATAAAATTATTTTGGATGTGATTAATCGTGATAATCTTTGCCCAGCACTAATATAAAGCACTAATTGAAATAAATCACTCATATAAAGTTAAATAGTTGTGAGAACAACATTGACCAAAATTACTGAGATTATGAATTTTGTTATAATTGAGTAGCACTATTTTACAGAAAACAGAGAAAATAATTTAGACAAACAAAAGAACTCAAGACTCAAAATAGCTTTGGCCACAGATATGCTTGTGATAATAATGTTAGATTAAAAAAAACAAGTCAGGGTTCAACGCTAAGGTTTTTTTTTCTACAGGCCTGATCGGGACAAATAGATTTTTACTGGCCCTTGCTTGATTTTTACTTGCCCTGCCAAAATTTTCACTGGCCCCACCAGAAAAAAAGAGAAGTTAATAGCTATTTCCTAGCCTCATATTTTAAATAATGTGTCAAAAGCCAAAACATAGCCTAATTGTATACATATACTTTTTATTTATTTATTTATTTTTATATAATAATAAAAAATAAATAAATAAATTAAATAAATATATATATATTTATATATATATATATATATATATATATATATATTTATATATATATATATATATATTTATATTTATATATATATATATATATATATATATATATATATATATATATATATATATATATATATATATGTAGCGCCCCCTACCCTCACAAGAGTTACATCTCCTAAGTTCTATTAGGGCGGAGCACCGGGTTCTGATAATAAGATTGTCACACTGTTAATAAATGTATTATTCCCCTCTAGTATTAACTTGACTTAGAATTAAATTAACCACCCTAATTATATTCTAGGCTGGTAAGTAAGGGTAACTAGAATACTTATACGTGTAGTATAAGGCAGAAAATGATTTCATGTATGTATAAAAAATAATGAATATTTATTAACAGATAATAAGAATAAATATGTATAGAGCAATAAATAGAGAAAGATGACAGTCAATAAAAATAAATAAATAAATAAATAAATAAAAGCAAAACTATGAAATACTTATTACAGAATCACTTTTTAAAATTTCAAAAGTCAAAAAGACTGTTTGTCAAATATGTCACTGAGCTATTTCCACTGTATTTTTCCCCAATTAAAATTCAAACATAAACAGCAGAAAAGTTATGCCACAGTGAAAATATACCAAACAATGGGGTAAATTATTTCACAAAAAGAAATAAAATACCAATAAACTATTAAAATGTATCACTTCTATAACTCTATGTGATCACAAGATCTTTCAAGATTTAAACGAATTACTTGTGGGCCCACTCACACGCACACAAACATACATAAACTCCACCGTTGCAGGCCTGAATCGTAGCTCGGGTGCGTTGTGGCCGAATAAAACACAAACTGGCCTCTTCGCTCTTCACAGAGCAAAAAAATAATAATATGATTTATCTCGATATCCTTAACCAGGATGTAACAGGCCTTTTGTATGGAAAGATCTGAAACAATGTATCCGGTGTTGGCTACTGATGTGTTGAAGCAATGTATCAGTTGCGGGCTATCGATGTTTTGATACAATGTATTCGTTGCTGCCGATTTTTCCACTCCGTGACTGAATGATCACCTGACTCTAGCTGGCGTCGCCTCCGCTCGGAACTCACTCTAGTTGATCTTGGCTGCTAGTCCTTCTGATCTGCTGCCCGTTGATCCACAGACTCCGTAAAACATTGCGATATCTCCAGAACGCGGCACCCTTAGCCTTTTTTTTCTCTCTCTCCCTCTCTTCCGTCGTCCCCTCTCCCCTCTCCAACTGAATTAACGAACTCTCTTTTTTTTTTGAACATCAACATTGAGTCTGTGCACTTATAACATTAACGTTATGTATTGAAATAAACAAAACAAACAAAAAAACGTGAAACACTCTCGGAGTGATTTTCAGTCATAAAAAACACTCAGAATACAGATTTGAAGTCTATGAGGAAAACCTCTAACGTGACTCCTCCGTCAAAGTTATTTTTCTCCCCAACCTCCATTCACAACCTTCTCGTCCAATCAGAAATGTCCTTTTCATATTGGAGGCGTGGCAGTAACATTTAAAGCCAATAGATGAAGAGACTTTTCCCCAACCATATTTGCATAGAGAGTTTATAAAAAAAACTGGTTCACACTCTAAACTGGTATTTTAAAAAAAAATGCAAATACAAAAGCTTGCTGCAATACAACTGTAACATTAATAACTAATTAAAAAAGATTTTCTCTGGGTTACATATATATATATATATATATATATATATAATAAGTGAAAATGTGCACTTTAATTTTGACACCCACAGACATTGTCACCAAATATAAATCAGAGAGGTAAAAGACTTTCTCATACATAGCCTCATTACAGTTGTCAAATTATGGAGAGAATGAAGCAGATCAATGTTAATCTTTTTTTTTTGTCAGTACTGAAATGAACAAAACAATAGGCCTAACACAAAATATTATAAGATTAAAATATGGAAAAATTATCAGATGGTAATTTCTGTCAATATTCGGATAAACAGCACTCGGTAATATTTCAGCATGCTGTCACTTTTGTATTCGACATGAAATGCACATTTGCCGTTAGGAATGACATCCTGCCCTACTCATCATTCTCTCTTCATGTAGCTATATATCTGGCTGTTACACAACTATAATACACTATGATATAGCCTGGTTCATTGGATCATTTTGCTTTCTCACTACAATCGACCTGCTCCATAGTTCGTTTCAATCGAACCGAGACCACCTCATTCAGGCGATCTCAGACCGATTGATTTGTCACAGATCCGAGCACGATTGCTGATTTCACATATACTGTACCAAACAAACCGCACTAACTGGGCAAATGAGACAGGTTCCGAAACAAACGTCGGGCCAGTAACAATCCTGTCTACTCTCCCGGCCCATCGGGCAGTCCTTATTGTTGAGCCCTGCAGGTGTAATGTTATTTTAAATATGGATAAAAATAAAACAAAGTTAAATGTACATCACAATATTTAACTGATTTAAGATTATCTGTAGCACAGTCTTATCATCTTAATTGAATTGTTTCAATTCCTTTAAAAGGAAGCTCCCCAAACTGGAAGTTCTATAGTTATAATTATAAGTTCAGCAGTAACATGTGGAAAACGTGGACCTACAAAACACTTCAATAAATGTGATCTCTCATGTTTGTCAGGGAGGCAGTGGAGCACTTCCTGGAAGCACTTTCTCTGCAGCGACAGGCCGCAGGTGATGGAGAGGCCGGTGCAGGACGAGGGCCTGGAGCTGCAGCCACCGTCATGTCGGACAACATCTGGTCCACATTACGCATGGCGCTGAGCATGATGGGAGAAAGCGCACTGTACTCAGCTGCTGACCGGCGAGATTTGGACACACTGCTGACACACTTCTCCCACAGAGAAGGAGAGGCGGAATGAAGGACGATATGGTGCGAGTGTGGAGACGCCTGTTTGGGAGAAGAAACCAGAAGACTGAGGTGTACATTTCAACAGGAGGGGCTTGACTTTTAGAGGCGCTACAGTAGGAGAACAAACAACCATTTAGCTCCAGCACTGAAGGATAAACTGATAAACTGCCCTTGAGGGAAAACCTATGGTACAGTTTAACTAAACCACAATATTGCTGCATTTTTTGTCACAAGTTTACGCTTACAGTTGTAATTTTTGCATTTCCTTAATCTTGAAGATTACGGTTCTTTCCATTGATCAGATTTACAGCGATATTTCTCATATAGGGAAAATATGATCCACGCACTGTGAGCTCAAATGATACTTGCTTCTGTTTGAAACAGAGAAGAAGGGTGTGGAGATATAATTGTTCTATATCACTACGAGCCCCGTGTAATCTGCAAGTTATGTTGGCTGAGAGGAGGAAGGGTTGCGAGACTAAAAGACGTGTCTGTAAGCACTCTTTATTATCGGATATTTGCTGTAAATTAATTTGCTTAATTGTAAATTCTACTTGCCATATTGTGTATTGTACCATAATTATTAATGTTTTGCATATAGCCAATTCAAGTTGCTCTGATATATGTAATTCAAGCAATAAAGCTTTGACAAAAATGCTTGGTAACTTGAGGGAAACTAACGGTCATATTTTTATATACAGTGCTCAGCATATACTGTATAAGTACACCTCTTACAAATCTCTCTTTTGAATGAATACTTTCTATAAGAAGATATACAATATCATATTTGTGCATATACACATTATTAATCAGTACTGAAGCATCTGGAGCTAATCTAACAAAATAACTTATGATAATGGTCCAAATATTAGTAGCCAAATGTATATGTTAGAGAAACATATGCAATAAAAAAAAGAAAAAAAAAAAAGAGCAAAAATCAAGAGAAAACAAAAATGTTATTGAAATTTTGTAGTTTGTAATTTTATTTGCTAAATTTCACATGAATTTACATGTATTACATTTCTAAAGATGTTCTATGACTTTTATTTTAATCAATATATATATATATATATATATATATATATATATATATATATATATATATATATATATATATATATATATATATATATATATATATATAAATGAAATATTATATTTAATAACCAAAATACATTGCCCCACTGAGAAATGGATACAAATTGTAATTTTCTAAATGGGGTGTACTCATTTATGCTGAGCACTATATATATACAGTTTTATTTTTATTTAGCAAGTTTATTTGCACTTTTACAACTACAAACCATAGAAAGGTGTTAAAGTAGAAACTCTTATATCCATGAAGCGTTAGCATTGTGTTGCATTCAGTGCAAAAACTAAATCTTCAGTTTCTGTTTTACAAGGATCATGAACATCCTTAAATTAAGATGTACTCGCTTGAGGTGCAAGATGAAGAAATGAAAGAATTAGTTCACTTTCAGAATATTTCCTGTTTATTTACTCACCCACTGTCATTCAAGATGTTATAATTATTTAATCTTTGTTTTCTGAGAAAGTGAACTTAAGTAACTAAATAAGATGTTTGCTTAAAACAAGGACAAATATCTGTCAATAGGGTATGAAATTACTTTTCCAATTGATTTACCTGATTTTCTCCAATGAAATATATTTGATGTTTGATAATAAACTTGCTTCGTTTCGACAGACAAGACTTTTTTTTTCTCCTGCAATTTTACAAGTAAATGTTTCTTGATTTAACAGTCTTAAGGCATTTGCATTGGAAAACATGTACAAAAACTGATTATCTAAACATTTTCTTACCACTTTTTGTAAAACTATATATATATAAAACCAAGTAAGTATATTTAGAAACATATTTTAGTTTAGTATAAAGTTTACAAGTGTTGTAACTGTGCATTAATCAAAAATAGATATCGGTTCTTTGAGGAATTCACTAACGTATATCTTGGTGCGATTGTGTACAGTTTGAAAATAATTAAGAATATTTAAACGTGACGTCACCATTCAACACGCGCCTGTATTTCAAATAGCTGAGACACGCCCAAGAAAATGCATCCACTGTCTCAGCCAATCAGAAGCGCTGAGGCGGAAGCTCTCGAGTTCGCCTATTGGTCTGTTTAAAAATCGCCGCAAACACGGAACGACCCATTTAAATGCTCATTATTGTGCACTAGTCACACACTGAGTTTGAACTGGAAGACGACACAAGGCGTTTCTTTGTTGATTTCTTCTTTTTATGTGTATATATTTAAAACGTGACAGAAACGCTGTCTGAATTGGCGTGGAAGAGACAAGTAACTTGGCATACAGTGGACTGTGCGTAAAAACACCGAGCGTTAAGGTGAGTGAGTTTGTTTATTGAACGCTGGACAGTAACGTTATTGTTTTAAAACGCTACATTGAAAGATACGTTTCTTGGCTTTTTGGCGAGAATGTTTAGTTATAGTTACTTAGTAACGTTATTTGCAACTTATGTTACGACAAGCGAGCAACACGTTGTTCAGGTTAACTTCTGATCATGCATATTTTGAAATACCGTGCCGTTTTTCAGCAGCAAACTGAAACATGGGTGCCAGTGAAAGCAAGATGACCGTGGCATCAACACCAAAGGTAGACCCGAGCCAGCGACCGAAAGCAGCGCGTGTGGCGAAACTCGCAGACCCGCGTTCACCGTCCGGTGCCATCGACCGCACACCTATACAGGTACCAAAACACTCTTCTGTCCAACAGTTTCTCTATTTATACTATGATTTCAATCTCAATAAACCTGACTGTGGGGGTGTGTTGTACTGTTTATATCAGTTTTGTGTGTGTAAACAGCAGTAGACCTAAGAATTGGCTTGACTGTTTTCCTGTAGGTGGGCGTTACTTACTCCCCTCTTCCTGTGGTGGACTCAGTCGGGCCTGCGTTTGTTGACCCCCGCTCACCTACCCCGGGCATCACCCGAACACCAATGAAGGGTATGTGTTCTCCATTATTATGAGTATTACAATGAAACATTTTGAGCATTCTTCGTTTAAAAATTAAGTTTGATGTAGGCTCAAGCTGAAAGCTAATTAATAATCACGTTTTCGATTTAGTGCATGGTTTTGTGTCTTTTTTTGTGTTTTTGTTTTTTTTTATAGAGTTACAAGCTGTGGATTAAACCAACTTGCTATTAGTAGACATGCATTGCATGCTTTGACTTGAAACAAACAGTTTTTGTAAATCCCACAGACAGACAAATGTACAATGTATTATAGACGTAGTGGATCTTTTCATCAAAAAAACGCTTACAAAGAGATAGGTAGATATTCGCAGCTCATTTCATCGCAGAAAAACCAGTAGTCCTTTTTGAAGTAACAATGCACTACTTGCTACAATCCAATGAAGCATTATGTATGAAGTAAAAAAAAAAGAGGAAAAATAGAATTGATTTGGAGAAATATGGAAATAATTGTTTTAAAGACGTTTACTTTAAGAAGTTGACAGTGATTTTAACTTTTCGATCAATCAGTTAAGCTAAAGCTAACATGATACAATGAGGGCCTTTAATAATAAATGCATTCAGAAAGTAATAATGTTGAAAAAATGAACTTGTTAAGCTGAAACTCTTGTCTGTTTTACAGTGAGCGTCACGTCTCTCGCTCGAAGGCTGAGCACGTTCTTCCTCAGTGACATCAAGTCCGGCGACTCTCCCGCGTCTCCTCTTCCTTCAGTCTCCTTCATCAAAACCTCCGGCATGCCTGGTGTAGCTCATCCAAACACCTTCGGCCCCAAAGAGCCTTTGCTGAAAGCCCAGAGCTCGCACACAGATGCCATCTCCACCCCTGGGCTGTCCTCTCCGTCTGAGGGCTATGGCTCCATATGCCACAGCCCGTTCGTGTTGATTGGAGAGCCGCAGATGGAGGTGGAGGTCGACACCGAGGCCTCGCTGGAGGAGGCGGAGGAGGCTTTGCTTCTGGGGGCTTCACCGTTGAGGAAAGAGCTCAGTCTGAGTCTGCTTGCATGTCGTGAAGGTGTTTACTCGTCTTCCCTGGAAGAACGTCCTCTGACTCCTCTTCCTCCTGCGGACAGACAAGCCAATGAAGATCATTCGTATGCAGTCTTCACCATCCCAAAATCCACTGAAAATGCAGAGTCGGAGTCCACACCGTCGGTTGTTGAGGCTGTCTTGACTTTAGAGGAAGAGGAAGTTCCATCTCAGACATCTGAAGAGCCGGTTTGTTTTTCTTTTTTTTTGTGAATATTGAAAGATTGTGGGGTTTTAATCTGTAATCTCAGTATGAGATTTAATATATTAACATTTGTAGTGGATTAAAGTTGTTCTAGGATCAGAATTTGTGTTGTACAGTAGTTTTAGAACAACTTTTAATGAAAGGTTTCGATCCACTTCAAATGTTGACTAGTGTGTGTTTAGATGGATGGTGAATAGATAGCGAGGTAGATGGAAAGATGGTGAGGTAGATAAAAAGGTGGATAAATAGCAAGGTAGATAGATGGATAGAGGTGGATGGGTAGAGATGAATTGCTAGAGGGTAGATAAATAGAGAGGTGGATAGATAAGGTAAATGATAGAGGTTAGAGAGGTAGTTAGAAAGGTAGATAGATAGAGGTAGGTGAATAGATGGGTTGGAGAGGTAGATGGATGGAGATAGAAAGGTAGAATGGATAGATGGAGGTAGATAAAGAGATGGATGGGTAGAGGGATTGGTGAAGGTAGATGGTTGAGCGGTAGATAGGTATAGATAGAGGAAGATAGATAAATAGAGAGGTAGCTGGATAAGGGTGGATGGATGGATAGAGGTAGATGGAGAGGTGGATAGGTAGAGATGGATGGGTATAGATAAAGAATGAAGGGATGGATGGATTGGTAGAGAGGTAGATAAAGATAGATGTACAGAGAGAGGTAGATGGATGGATAGGTCGAGTGGTAGATAGATGGGTATAGATAGATGGGTATAGATGGAGGAAGAGATAGATGGGTAGATAGATAAAGGTGGATAGAGAGGTAGATGGATAGGTGGGTAGATAGATAAGTATAGATGGATATGGAGGAAGAGAGGTAGATGGATATAGAGATGGATGGGTAGATAGGTGGTAGAGATATAGGTAGATGGAGAGAGCGAGCGAGCGATTAGGTAGCTAAAAGTCAGCCTTAAACAAGTCAACATTAAAAATGAGTTACTGACTTTTTAACGGTAACAGTTTTATGCATTTTCTGTTAAATGACTTGTATTTGTTTGCGTTAATTGTATTACAGTTACATTCATAGCTTTAAATTGATAATGTTGTTTGTGTTGGGACGAGTAAAAATGATTGACTTCACAAGCAGAAAAATCAATAGACTAATAACCATCAGATCTGGTTCTTTGTTTTGCACTGACCTTCTGGAGCACAGCTGTCACTACACCATATAACTACGCTGCAAAATTCTGACTCTTTTGTCCTACCACCGTCTGGACTCATTTTAGTTTGCTATTGACCTCACACTGTTGTATGCAGGCAGAATAACATCTACAGACACTCCTGATGATCAACATTGCAGATGGCTGAAGTATTTTTTGTGTTAAGACTGAGTGTGACATATTGTGTCTTTCCACTGTCAGGCATCTGCTGCACTTCCAGAGCCGATCCCTGAGCAGCCAGAGGAAAACAAACCTGCAACACCTCAACCAGCTGATGTCTCCAGCAAACCCAGCCCAGTGTCCAGCACTCAGGTGGAGACTGTGCAGCCTGGCATCCGCTGTCTGAGGTTTGACACCCGCAGCCCCAGTCAGGCCATTTTCAAGCCCCAGTGGTTGGGTGTGGGCTTTGGGACCACTGGTGTCCGAGCAAGAGGGGTTCAGAGCCGAGGGAAAACAGCAGTGTCCTCACCACGCGCCATGAAAAACACTGCTACTAATGAGAATAATAACATGGTTGTGCGCACCAAACAGAAGCCGAGAGGTGAGTGTATCCGTTTACAAAACCGCATTTGTACTGTATATACAGATGTTTCTTCTCTTACATCTTATTTGTCTGTATCTTTTGCCATTGGTCTGCTCATTTTTGTAAATTCATCTTGTTGCTTTGGAAATGACATGCTGTAATCTGGTGATTGTTCTTATGTGTATTAAAGGGATCGTTCACCCAAAAGTGAAAATTCTGTCATTTACTCACCCTGGTTCTAAAGCTGTTTGTGTTTCTTTCTTCTGTTGAACACGTTCAAAAAAAAATTGAAGAAAGGTTGAAACCTGTAACCTTTGACTTCCATAGTAGGTAAAACAATCAATATGTAAGTCAGTGGTTACAGGCTTTTAGCTATAAAATAACTTTGACATCTGAGGATGAGTAAATGGCGGGTACATTTTCATTTTAGGGTGAACTATCCCTGTAATTGGTCTTTATATTTTAATTCAGAAATAATGTATAAAAAAAATACAATCCCACTGGTATCTCTACATAAGCCAAACTGGCATAAATGTATTTAAGGGTGTGTTTACACCAGAAAATCTGTTGGTTACATGAGTAAATACTGTACAAACTTGATCTTTTATTATTCATTATTAATTTATTTTTTTATTACTATTAATTTAAATACTCCGTGTGGTGTGAACCGAAACCAAACTGCTGAAAAAATGCTACAATCTATCATGTCTTTAGATCAGACCAAATGAACTAAACCACAGGTGTAAACGCCGCACTCCACAAGTCCTTCAAATATAACTAGATTCAGAAAAGGAAAAAAGAGTGAGCTGGTAAAAAATAAAGAATTTACTACAAACAATGGTTCAAGCTTAACCTAATTTACTTAAAGTGAAACTGAAATTGCCGCCATGTTTAAATGCTCTTTTATATTGGTCAATCAATCATGTTAAACAATAATATTTAGGTGACATTGTTTTTGTGTTAGTACCTTTAGCTGATTTAGGTCTATCATGGATGATAACCACCAGTAGGCGGTGGCAAGTCTTATGTAATTTTAAAGCAACTGATTCATTTAGAATCATGCAGGATTGGAGATAGAACAAAAATAAACCTTTTATCAAAGCAAAATAATCTTTAAATGTATATTAAGTGGTGATATTCAAGAATGTTAGAGTTTCTTGTTTAATATTACAGAAAAAGTGCTGATTGGCGAGGGCAGATCTCCTCTGCAGATCCTGAGGGAGGCCAATTCACCCAGAGAACGCAACTCACAGGTACTTACTCTCTACAAACACACAGACCATGGTTATCAGTTTACTGTCCACTTTCATCTGAATGAATGTTGGTGTCTCTCTTCAGATGAAATTGAAAGTGTCGACTCCAGAAAGACAGAGGTTCAGCCAGATGGACAGAAGAGCTCTGATTCTGTCCCTCGACAAGGAGAATGAGTGAGAGCAGATCCACACACCAGCACAAACCCAGACAACACTATGTGTATATACTTCCATTTGAAACCTGCAACTACATGAATCTTCTTTTTCCTGCCTTTTACTTTTTCTTTGTGTGTTTGTAAATAAACACTCTCTTTTAATGTAAATAAAATTAACTTTTGATTTATAATCGTCATCTTTTTGTTGTTGTTTAATCCCATATGAGGACACTGGTTGGTACTGTTATTTGGATAATAACGTTCATTAATTTTTAATAAGTTCTTAAGGTACTGAGAAACAGTTGGTTCTGTCATCAAATCAAAAATCTAGTTTTGCTTAATTTCCATGTCCACATTTATTTAAAATCTGTGTTTATCTGAACTATTTAGTAATGGTGAACCGCTTATTCTTTATCAGTGTTCAGAGTATCTAAATCCAATTTAGACATTTTTAATAATGTCAAGATGTAAGACATCCCAAACAATGTCACCTGACGTGTTATGAATATAAAGGTTTCATTTATGATAGTGTTCGCTTATAAACATTCCCTTCAAGTAAAGTGATAGCCACTGGGACACAAAACATTGATCTGATCTTTGATAAATTACTAACTCTAATCAAACAAAAGGCTGAAAGAAAAAAATGCAGCCTACAATAACCTAGTAATACTTCAGTCACAAGATGGCGCTAAACAGTCAAGAACAGCGGCGTGACTGATAAGTTCATCGTCGTACCCGGATGAGTACACCTGTTGTATTTAGTTTCAGCAGTTATCTGGGAAAACTTGGAATGTACGGTAAGTATTTCAGAGAGCTGTGTTATAAAGCCTGTTAACAGCATGTTAGCCATGTGCTACTAATTCTTAAAAATGTAAACATTCATTCAAACTGTATAAATGTTAGACATGTTGAAAACAGGCTACTAGAAATGTGTTAGCCATGTGCTTAAACGTTAAATGGATGTTTATTCATGCTGTTTTATTATTGTAAAAGTGTAGTAACTTTAACTTTTTTTGGCGGATTGAATACTATTTGTAAAAATATTTTATAGTGCAGGGGTGTCCAAACTCGATCCTGGAGGGCCTGTGTCCTACATATTTTAGTTCCAACCTAGGCATGGGCCCGGCCGGTAAAAGATTCTGACGGTATGATAACCTTGGATAAAAATATCACGGTTTCACGGTATTGTGATTACTGCTCTAAAAACTGCTCTTGTTTTTTCCCCTTTGAACACAATATATTTTATTTTGAGAAACATTTATAATATTTTGGAGCAGTAAACGTGCCAGGCTAAATAATGAAAATGAATCATCGACCTCTGCTGTCATTAGTTTCAAAAACACACATTTAAAATGGCATCTTTGGATATCTTTTCGGCTGGAGATGCTGTTGTTAAAAAAAAAATCTTACACATACCTTAGGAACGGTATTAGAGAAAATTTTGGCGGTATGATAACCTTGACTTTTCCAAACCGCAGTATACCTTGAAAACGGTTATCGTTCCATGCCTATTCCAACCCCAATTAAACACACCTGAACCAGTTAATCAAGCTCTTTCTAGGTATACTTCCAGCAGGTGTGTTGAAGCAAGTTGGAGCTAAACTATGCACACTGGCCCTCCAGAACCTAGTTTGGACATACCCTAGTTTAACTACGAACAATATTTTGTTTGTAGTTAAACCATGGTTATATATCTACGTTTTAACGTACACCTCCCAAAGCTATTTCAAACATTCAGACCAGTCCAGTCTTTCTCAAGTCAAAATTAAAGTATGCACAAACCACTATCAATGCGTTTTGTTTTTCTGTGATGACAGAACAGCCGCCATTTTTCTAGTCAATACAGTACAGGGCTAGGAGATATGATTACAAAAATCTCATATCATGATATAAAGTAATCAGCATCATAATATTGTATAATTTCTGTAAATTCTAGCAATTAATATTTTATATTTAGTGAGCACATGTAAGCAACATTTTTTGCATGCAAGCAAAACAATTCTTTTTTATTTTTTATGTATATACACTCAAAAAAATACTCATTCATACGTATAATTTTATTTAGAACGTCAGCGCAAATGTTTGATTGAAAATGTAGACACAAAATAAATATTCTAAAAATATAAAACACTTTTTAAAAGCTAAATGATTACAGGTCCAACATAAAAAAACTGCTAAATAAAATGCTAAATGTAAATATTGCACTTTTAGGATTAAGTAAATGTTTTTCAAAGCTGTTATATTTGTTTTTGTCTGTATCCTTATAATGGCACGCAATATTGTAATTATTACCATAAACAACTGTGTCTATTAAAAGATAAATTGTAATAGGAAACAATAGAATTTTTATTTTGTCCATACAATATAGATCTTGTCAAATAAACCCTAGTGAATGTAAGGTTTTAGCTTTCAACAGATAAAGTTGCAAAATTGTATATATAAAAAGACGGCAACACCATAAATGGCAACTTATTAAATCAAAAAGGCATTTCAGTCACAGCCACAGTCTCTGTCTGATGAAGAGTTGTGTGCTCGAAACGCTACGTGCCTTGTATCAGCCTTCTTAATTAAATAAATTGCCATTTTTGCAGCTTTGGTGTTGCTGTCTTTTTGAATATATATTTTTGCACTTTTTGCTGTTTGGCTGAGCACCCATTTAAACTGATGTGTGAGCTTTTGTGCATTTTTTCAACAGTTAAAGTTGCCAGTGAAATGTATTCATTAGAAAAAGAGTCAGGGTTTTCCATAGTACTTGTTTTATTGGCCCAAATAAGCAGAAGAAAGAAGATGACACTATCAGTGCACTATCCCAAAAATCAAAATAAATCAAAATCTAACACTAATTTTAACAAACGAAGCTTCAATCAGACACTCTCACTAAAACTTGTTTATCTAGAGTTTGTAAACCACATTTTATAAAAGTGAAAATATCATTCTGTGTAGCCTGAAGTCTTTGTATACTCAATCTTGCGTAACTATTTTGGCAACCTTCGTCGTTCGGTTTTGATAGCACAGGATGCGTTTAGATATCAGTAAGCTTTATTCAACTAGTGTTGAAAGTCTTGTTTCATATGCTACATTGTTAATATGCTGTTAACACACCCATGTGTGAATGAAAACAAAAATTACCTCACAAAATCACCAAAAATAGGTAATGGCTTTATAAATGCTCACTTTTGCAGTTAGCAATCCCTGAAAGACAAGATTTCTGTTATTGCGTGATTTCTTTGACAAGATTATTCTACAGATCAGCCCGTCTCTAAATGAGGATTTCTTATTCATAATCGTTCTCGTTGTGACGACACAGCAACCATATCGCTTTCCCTCCCTGCTTTTACCACTATTTCTCATAGTCCTGTTTCAGTTGTCCCCTTTACGTTTTTACCCTGTCTTTGACATGTTGTGATTTTTGCCTCTCCTTGAGACAGAGCGTTAGTTCCAGATCTTCAGGAAGCTGTCCCATGATCCTGTGCAGCAGGCCATCCCGTCAGGGGTCACACCGATGCAACTCACTCTGTTGTCATGACCAGACAGCACTCCTGGAAAACACAAACAACACACACACACATGACTGATTCAATAATTGCAGGTACATTCAGTATCTGAAATTGTGGATTTTTCAGATTTTTGTTCTAATGGTTGTATTTTTTGTCACTGTCATTGATCTTAATGTCTTAAAGGCCATAACAATAAAAAATTTTCTGCAAAAGGCATTTTATATAGCTGAAAATTATAGGTGGGCATAGATAGTTTTTTTTTAAAATCTAGATTAATCTTGGAATTGGCTCATTTGAATTCTGCCGAAGGCATTCAGAATATGTGTGCTACCCAAATAATAAGTCTTTGAGAACGGGTTTCTCAAGCCAGGTGGCGCATTAGACCAGGGGCTCATCTTCGGTTTCCAAAATGCATCACAAACTGCTTGATAAACTGTTCTACTATGATAATTGGTGATGAAAATAAATTATGTTCAATGTGTTTACTAACTGTGTATTCAGTTAAACATGAATTTTGAACTGTAGGCCTACATAAGCTCGAAACAGCGATTTTTGATTACCTTTAATCCGACTAAAGTCATAACTGAACTAAACAAAAATGTAATTAAGACATGTGGAGTATGCATATATTAGTGGCATTATTGAAGTAAACACCGCGGTCTTTAGGACCTTTCGCCATATTATCCGACAAGATCCACACGCGGCTGTCAGTAAAGGACCGCACACACGCGCACACACACGCACACACACATCGCAAAATGCGGAAGTTTTTTTTCTTTCAATTTGTCGTGCGTTTTTAAACTCCATAACACTCTCACCAGTCCTTACTCCTTATTTGTGTCTAATACCCCAGTTTGTCACAAGGGTATGAATGAAATGTTCGTGAGTTAAAGTGAAACTGCCGAACTGCAGTTAGAGTCAGGCATCCTGCTGATTTGGTTCAGAAGGGCACTCTTTTGTCAGACGGCTCACTGGTCAGGTATACATCCGCGCTAATATATCAAGGTGAAAGTCATCATAGCTTGCGTACAATAGACCTAGCTCCCAACCCAACTTTGAGAATAGATTAACGGCGATTTTTTTTTAATCGCGCAATGAGAGTCTCGCATTAACGCAGCATAAGGGCCCACCACTACTGAAAATACATTTATTTCTTGTTCATTCCTTGTCCGAATTATTATTGTGTAATGAAAAAGTTGTATTTTACTTTTCTTTTGCTAATTTTTGATTTATTTTAATTATGAAATCCCCAAAATAGATGTATGTCATAATCAAACAAAATAACTGTTTTAGAAATCACCACAAATCTTATCACCAGAAATCTTGTCAATACAGTTTTCATACCTTACAGAAGTTACAGTGATTTTAAACTGATGGATTTACTATGTCCTTTGAAGTAGGGCTGCACGATTTATCTGATAAAAATTGTGATTTGCGATTTAAAATGCGATTTACTATAATTTCATAAAAGAGATCCAGGTTTAATGTGGTGGATTTAACAGCACCAAAGAAAGACCAAGCATAATCACATAGTGCGCTACACTATGCTTCTGTTTATTTAAAACCTTTTTTTTTCCCAATAAAGCTGTCAGTTGTCATGACAAATTAAGAAAATAACTACAAAATTTAAATTCAATTAAATAAACTATATATAAAATCTTATATATAGGTCTATATAATCTTTAAAACCTTTACATTTAGATTGTTACATTTTTCATATTGATTTCATGACATTCACGGTGCACTGACAATACTTTCCATACCCAATTTTAGATTTTACATCACAGCACAAAAATTCTTATATTTAAATGTTTAAATTATAATTTATTTGACCTGCTCAATGAAAACACTCTTTTTTAACATATCAAACCAAACTTAAGTACATGCACTGAAAAACATATGCATTTTTAGCAAATAAACAAATCTAAACATTATCCTGCTTGCTTTTTGAGCATTGTCGAGCGAGTTTTTAAACACCTGTGATAGGTCATTTGCTGCATCCCAATTCACATACTTGTACTACACCCTAAAAGTGTACTTTTTTGTGAAGGAAAAATATATACTTTTGAGTGTGTTACAGAAGAGTATGCAAGCTTTGGGACATACTACTTCCTCGTTAACAGATCGTTGTGTTGCTTATTATGATTCCTGTCAATCATCCACATATCATCCACATCTCCGTCATATTTAATTTCCTATCTTATTGGAGAAGCAGCAGCAGGTTAATCTCCCATTCACGAGTCTTTCATGCAGAGAAATCTCCTCAGGTCTTTGGATAATTATGCATTCAGACATTAATGTCCAAACAGATTTTTATATAAGTTCAGTATTGTTGTTGCAGATGAAATATAACACAGACAACGCAATTAAAATATTTTCTAGTGGGCTAGATATTAATATACAGTCATACAAACACCTTTACCGAAGCCTCTCTACTTGACTGTTGTTCTCGCGTGTCCACCATGTTTGTAGTTTATATACACTTTTTACATGCGTTTGTAGTTATAATCGAATTCACGTCCAACGCACAATTTGAGCAATATCAGCGGTTAAAGTATGTACGCTTCTACACTTAAATATTTTATCGGAAATAGTAAACCATCAGGCAACCTTTGGCCTAGTCTTTTCAACTACGATTTGAAACATATTAATTCTATTTTCAAAGACTAGTTAGGTCAGATAGTATGTGAATTGGCATGCAGCAATTGTGTTCCCACACAACAGAAAGGGCTGCGATTTGCTCTAAATGGTTAGCGCGGCTCTGGCATTATTTAACGATGAATGACGCGGATATGGATAGACCTCCGCAGTTACAGTCTATAATGCTATAATATCACAGCTGATCCATAAAAGACGGGGTGGAGAAAACTTGCGCTGCAGAGTAACACGTGTGTGTGTGTGTGTGTGTGTGTGTGTGTGTGTGTGTGTGTGTGTGTGTGTGTGTGTGTGTGTGCGTGTGTGTGTGTGTGTGTGTGTGTGTGTGGATGCGGTGGATTCGGTTTAAAATCGATTAATCGTGCAGGCCTACTTTGAAGCACTGAAAGGTATACGTGTCTTGCTGATTTCATTCAAAAAGTTCTTGCACCAAGAGTCAGTTTGTAAGACATACAGTGTATCCGGAAAGTATTTATAGCGCTTTACTTTTTCCACATTTTTTTGTTACATCCTGATTCCAAAATGGATTAAATTCATTTATTTCCTCAAAATTCTACACACAATACCCCTTTGTTGATGCACCTTTGGCAGCAATTACAGCCTCAAGTCTTTTTGAATATGACGCCACAAGCTTGGCACATCAGTCTTTGGGCATTTTTGCCCATTCCTCTTTGCAGTACCTCTCAAGACCTATCAGATTGGATGGGAAGCAACAGCGTACAGTCATTTTCAGATCTTTCCAGAGGTGTTCAATAGGATTTGGGTCTGGGCTCTAACTAGGCCACTCAAGGACATTCACCGAGTTGTTGTGAAGCCACTTCATTGATATTTTGGCAGTGTGCTTTGGGTCATTGTCCTGCTGGAAGATGAACCGTCGCCCCAGTCTGAGGTCAAGAGCACTCTGAAGCAGGTTTTCACTCAGGATGTCTCTGTACATTGGTGCATTCATCTTTCCCTCTATCCTGACTAGTCTTCCAGTTCCTGCTGCTGAAAAACATCCCTACAGCATGATACTGCCACCACCATGCTTCACTGTAGGGATGGTATTAGTCTGGTGATGAGCGGTGACTGGTTTTCTCCAAACGTAACACCTGGCATTCACTCCAAAGAGTTCAATTGTAGTCTCATCAGACCCATCAAATTTTGTTTTATATGGTCTGAGAGTCCTTTAGATGCCTTTTGGCAAATTCCAGGCGGGGAGTGGCTTCCGTCTGGCCACTCTACCATACAGGCCTGATAGGTGGATTGCTGCACAGATGGTTGTCCTTCTGTAAGGTTCTCCTCTCTCCACAGAAGAACGCTGAAGCTCAGACAGAGAGACCATCGGGTTATTGATCATCTCCCTGACTAAGGCCCTTCTCCCCCGATCACTAAGCTTAGATGGCCGGCCAGCTCTAGGAAAAGTCCTGGGGGTTCCAAATATCTATCAGTTACGGATGAGGAAAGCCACTGTGCTCATTGGAACTTTCAGAGCAGCAGAAACGTTTCTGTAACCTTCCCCAGCCTTGTGCCTTGAGACAATCCTGTCTCGGAGGTCTACAGACAATTTCTTTGTCTTCATGCTTGGTTTGTGCTTTGACATGCACTGTCAACCCTGGGACCTTATATAGACCTTATATATGTCCAATCAACTGAATTTACCACGGGTAAACTCCAATTAAGCTGCTGAAACATCTCAAGAATGATCAGTGGAAACAGAATGTACCTGAGCTCAATTTAGAGAGCAAAGGCAAAGGCTGTGTACATGTGTAATACTTATGTACATGTGATTTTTTAGGTTTTTATTTTTTAATAAATTTGCAACAATTTCAAAAAATCTTTTTTCACATTGTCATTATGGGGTATTGTGTGTAGAATTTTGAGGAAATAAATGAATTTAATTCATTTTGGAATAAGGCTGTATCATAACAAAATGTGGTAAAAGTGAAGCGCTATGAATACTTTACGGATGCACTGTATATCAAAAGGAACACAGAATTTATCATGAATCACACAATGGGTTAATTTTTTTTGAATTTCTCAATTAGATTATTATTGAATGTTCTTAATATGATACTAAAGAGAAACACTTTTTTGCATCTAGAACATCTTAAACTGGTTTCCTGGAGGCCCGCAGCTCTGCACAGTTTTGCTTCAACCCTAATAAAACACAGCTGATCCAACTAATCAAGGTGTTCAAGACTACTATAGATTATTAAGCAGGTGTGAGTTGGATGTGGTTGGAGCTAAACGATGCAGAGCTGTGGCCCTTCGGGAATTGAGTTTGAGACCACTGATGATCTTAATTTGAATTGCCTCTGTGAGGTTTCTTACCGACTCTCTCTGACTTAAGTGAATCCCAGATGTTGCAGTTGAAGTCATCGTATCCGGCGAGGATGAGTCTTCCGGAGAGGGACGGAGCAATGGATGTCACGCCGCACATGATGCTGGAATCCTGGTATGTGATGAGCTCCTGGTCTGAGCGCAGGTCGTACAGCTTGCAGGAAGCGTCGTCTGAACCTGTGATCACTGCATTGCCATTGGGGAAAAACTGAAAAATAGCACAAAGAGAAAAAAAAAATTACTAGCATATTAAAAGTGAACATAAGCATATTGAAAGTGAACAACATATGAGACGCAATATGTGAATTGGCCCTGGATTTGAAATATTGATGCTTTTTTCTGTCGCATCCCTTCATTGTATACAATATTGATATTTCACAGATTTCTCAAATTTGTTGTTACAGTCAAAGGTTATGTCTTTTATACTTTTTTTAATAGATGTTTGTAGATGGCACACAACAAATTGTAATATCATTCATATTTTGGTCTTTTTCCCATTCGATTCCTATGGTGGTCAGAAAACCTCAAAGCTTGTTTTACAATCACTTACACTATTAAATCATTCCCTTATTTTTTTGTTAACATTCAAAACTGATCCAGTTGCCATAAAAGTCACCATGTTTCTTACTATTCCAATGAAAGTCTGCTTGAAATCGGAATGTAAAAGTTTTATTTTATATGCGCACAATGTTATCGTTGAGTTGAACAATTAATCAGTGCAAGTTAATCCATTGGAAAAAAGCTTGTTTTGGTAATCTTCAATCAAAATCTGGCCATTTTCTTCTGAGTTTGGAGTGGCGGCCTGGCGGTCCTTCTATGACGATGTCAGTTTGACGGCTTTAACCATAATATTCTTAACCTTGCCCCTCTTACCATTAGTTAGCAAAAAGACTTAAGTTTTAATTACATCAACATACAGTAATAAGACTGTATACGTCTAATAAGACTCAACAACTTCTGGTTCATGTGGACTTGAAGCTACAATTTTTTTACATATCAAAACTAGGGCTGTGTGACATGTGATATGATAGTTGCAAATTTTCATATTATTTTAGGGAAAAAACAGCCATAATTTGCTGTAATGTAAAACAAATCAGACAAATGTACAAGACAAACAATGTAAAGAAACAAAAATAAATTAAGTAAATATAACCACCGCCACTTTGCTCTACTGATATAGTTTTATGAACCTGAAAACATTAAGATATAATCAAAACACTTAAAACAGAGTTGAGTTACTTTGTTGTCCTACTGTTTTCTCAACACAGCGATAGTCAGTCAATAAAGGTATTAATTGTGATATCCTCATTTACAATGTTTTGATAACTTCCTTTATTATGCGCAGTGCTAATTGAAGTGTTAATTGTTTTTATTTTCAGGGTATTTGCTTCAGTATTTCTGTGGGTGTGCATTTTTTATGGGTTTGCCGGTCAGTTTTACCCCAATGGCGTTGATGTCACTCTCGTGTCCACCGAAGGTCTGTCTGCACTGGCCTTCACGGATGTCCCACAGTTTGGCAGTGAAATCACAAGCCCCTGAGATGAAGGTGTTAAAGTCTGGAGACACGCCGAGGGACATACAGTCTCCCAGATGACCGGCGAACACCGTCTTCTGTGATCCTGTCTCGATGTCCCACAGAACACTAGGAAAAAGCACAGAAGTCATGGTAAAAAAACAGCATTCTGTCTTTTTTTTTTACAGTCAGATTGTTTTAGTGAATGTACCAGGTACAGTCTCCAGAGCTGGTGATGATCTCACTGTCACTCAGAAAACGGCAGCAGGACAGGTAACCTGATCAAACAAACACAAGGCTCAGATTCACATCATACACTGTCAAAAAAGAGACTTTAAGATCATTAAAAATGTATTACTTTAAATCATTTTCATATATTTTATATGCTAGATATTGTTCTTGTGTATTGCAGACTGGAAGTGGTAGAAAGCAATAAAGTATTTTTTACATCATTACTATACTTAAGTTCATACATGTGTTTTTCTTAATTCCAAAGCATGATAATATATATTTTTACTCAACTATACTTCAGAAAAACAGGTTGTTCCTCCTTATTTTAATTCATTTGATTCTCTGATTCAAACAATACATTCAGAGTGTTTCTCCAGTTAAAGATTCACTGATCCAAATGATCCAGTCAGAAAACATCTACAGTTAAAGATTCAGTGATTCAAGTGGTCCAGTCAGAGAACATATACAGTTAAAGATTCACTGATTCACTTGATCAAGTGAGTAAACATGTCCAATTAAAGATTCACTGATTCATATGGTCAAGTAATAAAATGTCTCTAGTTAAAGATTCACTGATTCAAATAATCCATTCAGAAAACATCTCCAGTCAGAGATTCACTGATTCAAATGATCCGGTCAGTGAACATCTACAGGTTAAGATTCAGTGATACAAATAATCCAGTCAGAAAATGTCTCCAGGTAAAGAATCACTCCAGTAAAAGTGATTTAAATGATGTGGTCAAAGCGAGTCTCTAGGTAAAATCTTGTGTGTCCACTACTGATGGAATGAAATTTAAGTTACTTATGTCAAATTTGAGGTAAATCTTTATATTTTTGTAAATAAAAATAATATTTATGTCACAATTGTTTTTGTGAAGTAAATTTGTTAGAAAACTAAACAAAATGTTAAATTAACAAATCAATGGGCATGAATCAATAGTCATGAACCCAAGTGCTGCCACTTATAACATATATTAAACTGGTGTAATTGGATAGAAGTTAGTCATATAATAAAACATTTTCTTGCAAAACAGGAATTAATAAATCTTTTTAATTTTAATATAAGTACATAAAAACAACTTCCATAATTTACCAACGTAAAACATTTGAGAAGCAGAACTTAATACTTTCACTAAATAATATTTTATCAGGGTATCTCTCCTTTAGTGTTTGATTTGTGTACCTCGCCCATTGCTGCAAACTAATTCTCATAATGGTGTGGATAATAAATGTTGTTCTTCTCACCTGTATGTGCTGCGAGCTCACGCATGACCTTCACGTTTCCATCTTTGGCCTTCAGGTTGTAGATGGAGCACATGTTGTCAAGTCCTCCACAGGCCACCATGTTTCCTGAAGGTGCGTATGAACACGTCATCACCCATGAGGACTTCAGCGGGATTGCATGTACCTGCACCACAGTCAGGAGCAGTGGTTAGTTCATAGTAAACTGATTAATAATTAGTGGTAATATGTATGTAGCGCTTTATTTCACCTTTGTAAATACGAGTACATCTTTGACAACCATGAGAGTGTTACTTGACAAACATATACAACATTTTTTTTTAAGTTTTCCATACAAGTGACAACATTATTATCCATGAAAACAACTGAAAAAAGTTGTATTATTCATGCCAGGCCAATAGTTGGTGATGGCACTTTGTAAAATGCATCTGTGCAAATAGTCCAACATTATTGTTTCGTCATCAAGTGCTCACTCTTAGCTATAGACCAGGGGTGCCCAAACTTTTTCGTATGAAGGGCCAAAAACCAAATAACATTGAGTCACAGTGGAGTCAATGCTGAATACACTAGTCAAGCAGAATCTGCCTTTGCCTTCATTTGCTCACTAATGTCTTTGCATAGTTCTCTATCGGTCGGGTGACAGTACGTACATTTTTTTTAGAAAAATCTGATGTATTTACAACATTTCATTGAAACAATTCATATTTCAGTTAGTTTTTTTGTAGCTTAGCAATAAAACAACAACAAAAAAAGGTTACATTCAATTAGAAATTACACTCTCTAAACTATCCTCTCTCTCTTAATTCTCCTTCTCATCTCAGATGGGCCAAATCAGAGGTTACCATGGGCCAACTTTGGCCCGCGGGCCCTAGTTTGGGCATCTCTGCTATACAGTGCATCCGGAAGGTATTCATAGAGCTTCACTTTTCCCACATTTTTTAATGTTATATCCTGTTTCCAAAATGGATTAAATTAATTTCAAAGTTGCAAATTTATTAAAAAATAAAAAACCTGAAAAGTCACATGTACATCAGTATTCACAGCCTTTGCTCAATACTTTGTTGAGGCACCTTTGGCAGCAATTACAGCCTTAAGTCTTTTTGAATATGATGCCACAAGCTTGGCAGATCTGTCTTTGGGAATTTTTGCCCATTCCTCTTTGCAGTACCTCTTAATCTTTATCAGGTTGGATGGGCAGCAACGGCGTACAGCCATTTTCAGATCTCTCCAGAGATGTTCAATAGGATTTCGGTCTGGGCTCTGGCTGGGCCACTTAAGGACATTCACCAAGTTGTTGTGAAGCCACTCCATTGATATTTTGGCAGTGTGCTTTGGGTCATTGTCCTGCTGGAAGATGAACCGTCACCCCAGTCTGAGGTTAAGAGCACTCTGAAGCCGGTTTTCAATCAGGATGTCTCTGTACATTGCTGCATTCATCTTTCCCTCTATCCTGACAAGTCTTCCAGTTCCTGCTGCTGAAAAACATCCCTACAGCATAATGCTGCCACCATCATGCTTCACTGTAGGGATGGTATTAGCCTGGTGAGGATCGTTACGCCTGGCATTCACTCCAAAGAGTTCCATTTTAGTCTCATCAGACCAGGGAATTTTGTTTCTTATGGTCTGAGAGTACTTCAGATGCCTTTTGGCAAATTCCAGGCGGGGAGTGGCTTCCGTCTGGCCACTCTACCATACAGGCCTGATTGGTGGATTGCTGCACAGATGGTTGTCCTTCTGCAAGGTTCTCCTTTCTCCACAGAAGAACGCTGAAGCTCAGACAGAGTGACAATCGGGTTATTGATCACCTCACTGACTAAGGCCCTTCTCCTCTGATCACTCAGCTTAGATGGCCGGCCAGCTCTAAGAAGAGTCCTGGTGGTTTTAAACATCTTTCACTTATGGATGATGGAGGCCACTGTGCTCATTGGAACTTTCAGAGCAGCAGAAATTTTTCTGTAACCTTCTCTAGCCTTGTGCCTCGAGACAATCCTGTCTCAGAGGTCTACAGACAATTCCTTTGTCTTCATGCTTGGTTTGTGCTTTGCTTGGTTTATGCTTTGTACATGCACTATCAATCCTGGGACCTTATATAGACAGGTGTATGCCTTTTCAAATCATGTCCAATCAACTGAATTTACCACAGATGAACTCCAAGTAAGCTGCTGAAACATCTCAAGAATAATCAGTGGAAACAAAATGGAACTGAGCTCAATTTAGAGCTTCATGCCAAAGGCTGTGAATACTGATGTACATGTGACTTTTCAGGTTTTTATTTTTAATAAACTTGCAACAATTTCAAAAAATCTTTTTTCACATTGTCATTATGGGGTATTGTGTGTAGAATTTTGAGGAAATAAATAAATTTAATCCGTTTTGGAATAAGGCTGTAACATAACAAAATGTGGGAAAAGTGAAGCGCTATGGATACTTTCCGGATACACTGTAGACTGAACATGTAATGCACATGTTCTTGACAGCACATTTTTAACAAAATCATTTTTCAAAAACATACACTCTGAAACCCATTGTCAAATGTTTGTGTTTTTGGGCTCCCTAAACACAGTTGTTCAAAGTACATAACAAGTGCTTAATTTTTAGGCGCTATTTACACTAGTGCATTTTCGTTTTAAAGGTCATAAGTATTGTTACGGTTACTCTGGCATCTTCAGTCTGTGAAAATGGAATATCTTGGGAATTCTAAAGTAGTGATAGCTGCTTTTGAGTGCTGCTTGGAAAAATGTATGAATCTACTCATTACATTTAGAAAATTGTATGGTTCTCTGCTTGGAGACTCCAAATCCTCAAGAGTCATGCGGGTTTATTCAGATCTTCCCCAGTGGTATGCAACTAAACAGGTCTCATATTTTTTATGTTTTACAAGTTTATAAATCTTTTAATAAGATATTTGTAAAACTTAAAATAATAACAGTATTAGAAGTCTCTTCTCATATTATGCAGACACTTAATATTTAATTATATTCGAAGATACGTTAAGTGGATTTAGTAATCTCCTTTGAAAATGTGTGTTCCGTGTTGAAACGTCTGTCTTTTGTTTTGGTCTGTGTTACCCCGCCCACTGCCAGTTTACCCAATTAGATTTCAACACCACATGTTGCCTTGACAGAAAACAGCATATGTCCTTTCAGTCATGAAGTCTGCCATAATATATACTGTCACAGTAGTAGAAACCTCTGCAGATTCAGAGTTATAAACATCCACATGAGGTGTTTTAATTAGAAAATTATATAAATATGCAAACATTAGCTCATCAATCTGGCAACCTGCGTGAGCATCCATTCAGAGGAGGGCTTGGGTGAAAAAACCCTCTCCAATATGTCAATCCTACATACAGTTGAAGTCAGAATTATTAGCCCCCTTTAATTTTTTTTATCTTTTTTAAATATTTCCCAAATTATGTTTAATAGAGCAAGGAAATTTTCACAGTATGTCTGATAATATGTTTTCTTCTGGGGAAAGTCTTATTTGTTTTATTTTGTCTAGAATAAAAGAAGTTTAGAATTTTTTAAAAACCATTTTAAGGACAAAATTATTAGCCCCTTTAAGCTAACTTTTTTTTTCGATAGTCTACAGAACAAACCATCATAATACAATAACTTGTCTAATTACCCTAACCTGCCTAGTTAAACTAATTAACCTAGTTAAGCCTTTAAAAGTCACTTTAAGCTGTGTAGAAGTGTCTTGAAAAATATCTAGTAAAATATTATTTACTGTCATCATGACAAAGATAAAATAAATCAGTTATTAGAAATGAGTTATTAAAACTATTATGTTTAGAAATGTGTTGAAAAAATCTTCTCTCCGTTAAACAGAAATTGGGGACAAAAATAAACAAGGGGGGCTAATAATTCAGGGGGGCTAATAATTCAGTTGACTGACTTCAACTGTACATAAGTAACATTTGCAGTGTTTTTTTGTGTTTAAAACAATTTTAATGCACGTTTTGCCTGCATTTTTTTCACCAGCAGGTGTCCCAAGCATTTTGTGTTTTGAAACGGTGAATCATTTTGTGAAGACATTGGTTCAGTCATTTCAAAAGTTTGAAAGTCTTAGTTTCTCCCATCACTATGCTGAAGACCCCTTTTTGGCTTGAAAACTGTAGGGTTGTTTTTCAATGTGGACAGACTTAAATGCAGACTTTTGAAAACAAAGGTGTGGCTAATATCCAGAATCTCTCTCTGACTGGTCTTCTGGACTACTGCGTATTGTTCCCTGATTTGTCAAGCCCCTCTCATATTACCATTACGTAACTGGTAATGTATGGATGTCGGCATGATATGCACATCTCCAGTCTGTGAATGGTCACATTTCAGTCTTTTCATTATAAAATGCCATTTTAAAACAAAAATGTACTAGTGTAAATGCCTTAGTTGAAAATGGGGTCATGTAAACAGCTTTATTCATAAATTAATGGACATTCATTCCTCAAAACTCTCATTTTGCCAATAACAAAAAGGAAAACAAACTTTGTGGCTGTTCAGTAATATAACACATCAATTCAAAACAATTCTACATGATTGAATAAACTATAAATCAATAGGTTAATGGAATATTCCACCTAATACATTGCAAATCAAACAAATAATGGAAGCATAGATCAACACAAGCATTTAATTCTAAGCCGTCTTATGAACAATTTGCAAAAAAAATATTACACCTTGACAACTTTCATTCAACTTTGTCATAATTTGCAATTGTCTTTCTCTTAAGTGTGTCTTTGTCATCTGTGATCCAGTTGTTAATTGTGTTTAAAGTCACAGTAGAAAATTATAAAGACGCACTAAATGACCAGTGGCTGTATAAACCAGCGTCTCCAGCTTCAGAAAGAACTGGAACAGCCTCGGCTCTGCTTTCGTGCTTCATGTCATTTAAATGTGTCTCCTCCCTGTTGCACACAATGTGGCCAGTGCCAGCTACTGATTTCCTTAATAGCCAGCACCAGAAATGATTTGCATTTAAATGTCGTGACAGCAGCTCCAGGTTAAAGCAACAGACTTTGTCATTTATTATATCTGTAATGACAGTCTCAGTGGCTTTGTAGCTTAATGCATTCAAAAAAAATTGAGTACCTTATTGGTGGTGTAGCTGTCCCATACAATTAGTTTACCATCCTGAGAAGCACTGACACACAGTCTGAGAGAGACAAAAACATACATCAGGTTAGAAAATAAATATATTGTTGGATTAGAGTCTTACTGTAGTGGTAATATTGTCACTACAGTTTTCAGTTTAGTTTTGTTGTATTTTTTATTATTAAATAATTTTTTTAGGTTTAACGTATTACAGATTATTATAAGCTTATTATAATTTAGCATAGTTTAATTGCTAATGTAACATTTCTAACTTTCCCTTCGGTATTTTTAATGTTGGCTTAATATAACTTTTTATTCCTATTTATGACCAAGCATTAAAAATGTATGACAAACAGAAAAGGCCCCAGCATTTAAAAGCCTCCCAACCAGTGTTTATTTGAGCATCAAGATACTTTTATAGATTTGATCATAAGTCTTTATTTAAATTGTCATTTTATTTTGATTTAAATTTTTAATTATTTTATTTCGATTCATTTTTAGAAATTTTAGTCAGGTTGATTTGTAGTCTATATAGTTTTTAGTATTTAAAGTAAATGCAATTTTAGTAAATAAAAATGTTCCACTAGCTAAACATATTTATGTAAAATATTAAATATATTGATGTAATTTATTCTGTTTCACTTAATCATAACTCATACTTTCCTTGCTGCTGTGTAAAAAAAATATATGAAAAATTAGTCATGACAACATATGTTTTTGATTCATTATAACTGATTAAACTAAGTTAATCATGTTCTAACTTATTTTGTTATGCAAGCTGTTTTAAGTCAGTTTAATACAATGGAAGTTCAAATGAGTGATAAGGTCATTTGATTCAGCTTAAAAAATTGAGGCAACCAATATTTTTTCATGTGGTGATGAACATGAAAATTAACATTAATTTGACTTATTATATTCTCATAGAAAATATCTACTTACAGAATCATTCATTTCATTTATCTTTGCCTAAATACAAATCTGATAAAAATGGCATATGCATATGTAGCCTATGTGCCTGTAGTCTCGAGTACATTACGCTCACTATTTGCATATAGTATAGATATCAGGTTTCTAGAGTTTACTTTGAGTCTGTCCCCCAGTGCATGGCATAGATTTTGGCCAGATGTCCTCTCAATGTCTTTCTGGTCTTTAGCTGGACTCGTCCCACCACAGCCGTCCCAGCCACATGGTCCTGCAGTGTGAGGTCCTGCACCGTTTTACGAGCCGCCTTTAGAAATCAGACAGTATACACAATACAAATTACAGTTCATCTGTAACAAGAAATTCAGTTCTGAGACTTTGTAAAGTTAATTACTACAAAAAGGGTAACTCTGGTCCTTTATGGTAATTGGCCAGTAACCATTTTGATGACCATTTTGATGATAAATGGATTGGATACTAAATGGAAAGGATTGGAAAAGGACCATTAACAGAATAGAACTCGGGTCGCTGTGAACACCACAGTGTCAGAATGTTGATGCATTTAACTACTAGGGAATTTGTGCCAATTGTAAAATTGTACTTTAGCAAAACAATAAAAAAGTTGAATATTTAAATATACTGTACGTGATCTCTGATGGCATTATGTCCCTATCAAAGAAAGTCTTCTTATAGAGGAGAAATGTTATTGTTGTGTGTATGCGGTGGCTCGTTGTTTTCAAGTCCAGAGGCACTACTAATACTAATACAGCTCATTTTAAATAAATAGTTTGAACAAGCAACAACATTTTTTTGAGTGTACAGTATGATCATTGCGATATACTGTTTAATATCATTTTATAAAGGCAAATATTAAAAAAAACATTTTGATCATGGCTGGCTGCAGTAGGTAAAACACAACCTTTCTCAACCTTTTCATTCATCATTTTTGGTTCTTATCAGACAATGTATGGTCAAGCCTTCTTTTTTTAAAGTGTGCTTTTAGTTAGATAGTTATTTAGAGCTGCATCTAAATTTTTCCCAAATTCTATTTCTAGATACTCATTTTATGCATTAACATGTAATGTAACATGAGAACAATAGAAAGGTGTGAGGCTATTAAACTCATCTCATTTATTTGTTATTTGTAAACTTATGTTAACTGTTCCTTTTTTCAAATATATAAAAAAAGCTTTTGTATTAAAGAGATAGTTCACCCAAAACAGAAAAAAGTCTGTCATCATTTACTCATTATTCACTTTTCACAAACCTGTTTGAAAAAAAAAGATATTTTGAATAAAGCAGCAAACTGGTAACCATTGACTTCCATAGTATTTGTTTTTCCTGCTATGGAAGTCAGTCGCTACCAGTTTGCAACTTTTTTCAATCTTTCTTTTTGTGTTCAACAGAAGAAAAAAAAACTCATAAGTGTTTGGAATCGTAAATAGTCAGTACATTTTTATTTTATGGGCGAACTGTTGCTTTAAGTCCATATTCACTGAATTAAATAAAGAATCTAATCAAGAATCAAATCAAAATTGAATCAGAGCATCTTAACTGATGCCCAGCCCTATTTGATGCTATATGAACATGGTATGGCATAATGATTGTGTGCTTGTGATTGGGTCTGCAAGAGTATGGGCAGGACTTTGCTACGATTCTCTTCGCTTATGATCACTACTGCACAGACTCTGGAGATAAATGACATCTTCAGTCCAAAATGACCTTGTTGAAACCACATCAGCTTATGTATGTCTTACACTCTTTTCTTGAACATCTGACATCACAAATTTCCTAGTACAATATGGTATGTGAGCCTAGTAGTATGTTCGAATTCTCAGTGTCTCGAGTATTTGAGAAGCAGTAAGTAAGAAGTACCCAGTTGAGTCGCTACATTAAAGGGTGGCACACATCGGTCGTGCTGCACCATGCCACATTTTATAGAATTGTAAACATTGTTTTCTATGAGGGTGCGCATGTCAGCACCATCATTCATCAGTCTATTTGCATTTGATGCTATGCAATGAATATGTGCCACGGTGCTTGTCCGGTGTCAAACCTCTTTAGTGCCATTTTGTTGAGGTTTACTGTTTTCATGCAGATAATTTTAGGAATAAGTAGTTATATATTTGTTGTGAGATATTGTGAAGTGAAGTGTTTTTTTTTTTTAAGTATTCTATTGTAAATCAGCTAACAACTAATTTAGCCGTTTATGGCACAGTCTTTTGGACTTTTAAATGATTAGTTCATCCAAAAATGTAAATTCTGTTATTAATTACTTCCATTTTATTCCAAACTCTTGAGACCTTCATTCATCTTCAGAACATAAATTAAGATATTTTAGATTTGAGCGGTCTCATCCTCTATAAACATTGCATGTGACTTCATTGGTTCAACTGTAGTCATACAAAGCTTCAAGAACACTTTTAAGTGCTAAATTGTTTTTAAATGACTGCAGGGTGTGTGCTCACTACAGGCAGTATGACACAAATGTTATTTTGCTTGTAGTAAACACACTTCCTGAGCTGGTATGGAAGACATTGGAAAACAAGTTGTTTTTGGAGTTTTTTTGGTGCACAAATGTGTTCTTGTGTTGAACCAATGAAGTCACCTTGACTGTTTCGACAATATTTTTGGTTCCGTTTTCAAAATTTTAAACATCTCAGGACCGTTTTTGTCTATGGAGAGTGAGAGAGCGCTCAGATTTAATCTCAAGCCACTTTTCCACTGTTGTACCAAAGAGTTCTAAGAACAGTCAGGTAAGGTTCCAGTTGTGTTTCCAATTGAGCCTGGAACAGCACGACACGAATACACACCGATCTCAGTGTAAAAATCTAGGTATGGTTCAACAACTGTGCTGAATTATGCTAGAATAGTTGAGCCTATGTGCGCATGAAGTGCATGGTTTATTTATTTATTGTTTGTTTGTTATTCAGCAAAGTAATTATCAGGAAAATATTAGTCAGAAAAACAGAAATATTTGATCATCGTCCATATTGCTGTTTACATTACACATACGTTACCAAGGCAACGACTGACGCATTTGTATTGCATTCCCAACATTTTTGTTATCAGCACTACAGTGGAAAATGGAACCATTACGCAAACAGAACCACTCGCCTAAATCATGGAAAACAACTTAAAATATCTTAATTTGTGTTCTGAAGATAAATGAAGGTCTAAGGAGATTGGAACGAAATGAGGGTGAACAATTAACAAAAGAATTTGCATTTTTGTGTGAACCTTCCCTTAAAGAATAAATATTAGTAAAGTAACAAAAGTTAATGAAACTCTCACTAACAGTGATGTCATCCTTCAGCTTCTCCGCCTCCTTTCGCAGTTGCTCCATTTCACCCATGGCAACGGTTGTCAGGCACAGTCACCCAGAGACAGGAAGTGAGGTCAGTAAAGCAGAGAGAATGCTGGGGAAAAAAACTCTCCTAGAAATAAATATACATTTCATTGTTAAGCAATCATGACAGTGCAATTTATTTTACTGCTTGTGGGAAGAGCTCATTGCTGTTTATTTCACTCTAATACGTCTTCAGTTGCCCTTACAAACTGCTATTTGCAATTCAAACTCTCTTCAACCTGGTTTGCAAATCCTCACAAATAGGGATGCATGCAAAATTTCATGTCCGCCACCACCACAAACATTCAAGGGCATAATGAGTCAATGTTCATACACCTGCTTTTACATAGTTTAGTGCATTAATGCATTATATAGACCTACAGCACATTCGTTATGGGTAAATCCAAATGCTTCTATGGGGGAAATGTTTTAACCTAATGACAATAATAATTACTGGGATTTGGAAACACGAATGAGCATGTTTTTTTGTCATTGTTGAGTTTTTATGTTAATTAATTTTTAATTTAGTTTTCATTGTAATTTTAGTTAGACTTTCAGCAATTTCTTTTATTTATATATATATATAATATATATATATATATATATATATATATATATATATATATATATATATATATATATATATATATATATATATATATATATAAATGTAAAAATGTAGTAGTTTAAATGTGTTTTGGTTTTAGTTTTTAATGATTTTAACTTTCATTTTGTTTTTTTAAGTTAATTCCTTTTTTTTTTGTACATCTTTTATTATTTATTTAACCTTTTATTTTAATTACAAATATATCCTATATAAATTACAAGTATATCCTATATCCTATTTAGGCTTTAATTTCTGATATTTCTTCAGCATTCAGAAACAATTAATACATATTCTTCCAAAAAAATGACTGACATCCATATAATACACATTATTGCCAGATTCTTTCAGTAAATTGATCTATAACTTGATAAATTATAATTATAAATCAAATATAATATAAAAAAATTATAAATATAAATAAATGATAAAGTTTACCCAGTTTGCTTATACAATTAATCTCCTATTAGCCTCTTTAACACACAAAAAAATGTTAGAATTACTATCACGAGGTATATATCTCTACATTTTGAATATCTCATCTTACCTTACAAAAGTTGATTAATACAATCTATTTCCTTTAGTTTTGAATCTTTGCGTCTCTCCTGATGGTTCATGACCAAATGACTTTTGCCTAAAATTTGTTTGCCAGGTGAAAGCGAGAAAACAAAGGGTGTGGATGAGAGAGAGAGAGAGAGAGAGGTGGAGCGATGAAGTGATGAGAGCGAGATCATCAATAAACGGCCAAATCTCCCTGTTCTGGAGCTGGAGGTGAGCGCCATACCTGGAATTTTTTTATATTTGTCATCAGTGTGAATTAAACGGCAAGGTAATGTTATTAACCATCAAGAGCGCGAGTACCAAACGCCATAACCAGAAAGAGACTAATGAGAGAGAGAGAGACTGAGTGAGTTTAAATCCACACTGCTGAGATTTTAAGGGAGGCCTTTTGAATCAAATCTGCTCTCATCCGATTATTGACTGCTCTTTGCATCTGGATAAGAGCTACAGCAGAGACGGGGAGGGGGGGAAATGGAGAGAAAGAGAGAGAGGGGGATCTAGGAATGAGTGTGAAAGTGTGGCCTGGCCATCATTTGAATATGAGCCTCTTCGGATCACATTGCTTAAAAAAAGGTCTGCCAAATTAACATTAGTTTTAACTTTTTTTTAATGCTTACAAATGTCCTATAACTAATTATTTATGACCTTTTATGATTATAATGTCTAGGTGATGTTTTATTTTTTAAATATACTTTAATTACATTAAACTAGGTTGTTTGAAATTATTACAAATTTTGGTTCGTCAAATTAAAAACGTTACACTTGCGAATCTACCTTAGTGTTTTGACTAACTATTATGAAAGTAAAAAGGAAAAGTGTGGGCGAATTGGTGTTCCATTTGTCATCAGTGCATTTATGCAAAAATTAATCAGACTTATTCTGATCTTCAATGTATAAATAAATACATGATCATACTAAATGTTATTATATCTTAACTGATTAGAATCTTCCTGTTGACAGATTAAACCTAGTGGTTCTAAGAAATTAAATACTGTTTTTAAACTGTTATTTACTGTTTCAACTGTTTTTAAATAGTGTTTTTAATGTGTCTTCAAATTATTAATATAATAAATAGGCCAGACTACAATTTTACTAAACAAACAATTCATGATGAATGACATTTTAAAGGTCTGTAAATCATGATACAAATGGCTGATAGTCCTGCTTTTTTCTCTAAACAGGACACGTTTTAATGTTCGGGAAGCATGCTTCATGGATTTAAACCAAAAAACTGATTGACATTTGCGTTATGGTTAAGTAATCTCAATATCATTATCAGTATTTTAACTTTGCCATATTCATAAGCAAAAACTAAAGCTATAAACAAACCCAAAATTTTAAATAAAATAAAAAAAACTCACTTGTTACTCTTGGATGTTCCTCCACTCTGTTTGTGTTTCTTATCCTTTTGCGACTCTGTATCCACACTTGCTGTTTTCTCAGGACAATGTTCATTCAGATTTTCTGCCGTACGCACCTCCTGATCCCCGTCTCTCTCTCTCTGTGATGCTTTTGTGATGGGCAGATGAGGATTGGAGGGGATGAAGTGAGATCAGGGCTGAAAGGATAAAGCCTGGGATGGAGAGAGCGAGAGGGAGGGAAATCTGTTAGTGGAGGAGAGAACAGAGAAAAAAAGACAACAGGACTAAATAGTGGAGAGAATCAGGTCATGAGGTCACATGACAGAAAGCAGGTGTGTGTGACGGGCCAGGTGAGGGACAACAAAACGATTCCCCTTTTTCCCTCCTCAGAGGATGCATGTCTGTCAGCTTCAGCAGTTTAGCAAATAATCAGTGATTCAAATGCAGAAGTAAGCCTTCAGGTGAATAATTAAATTATAAAATTAGATATTTATATTAAATTCTAAGAATAATTCACACCCACCAGCCACTTTATTAGGTATAAGGTAATTCTTGTTAACGCAAATTTATAATCAGCCAATCACATGGCAGCAACTCAATGCATATAGGCATCTAGACATGGTCAAGACGATCTGCTGCAGTTCAAACCGAGCATCAGAATGGGGAAGAAAGGTTTTTAAGTGATTTTGAACGTGGCATGTTCGTTTGTGCTAACTGGGCTGGTCTGAGTATTTCAGAAACTGCTGATCTACTGGGATTTTCATGCACAACCATCTCTAGGGTTTACAGAGAATGGTCCTAAAAAGAGGAAATATTCAGTGAGCGGCAGTTCTGTGGGCACAAATGTCTTGTTGATGTCACAGGAGAATGGCCAGACTAGTTTGAGCTGATAAGAAGGCAACAGTAACTCAAATAACCACTTATTACAACCGACGTCAAACCTTGAAGCGGATGGGCTACAGCAGCAGAAGACCACATGGGGTGCCACTCCTGTCAGCTAAGAACAGGAAACTGAGGCTACAGTTCACACAGGCTCACCAAAATTGGACAATAGAAGATTGGAAAAACGTTGCCTGGTCTGATGACTCTCGATTTCTGCTGCAACATTCGGATGGTAGGGTCAGAATTTGGCGTCAACAACACGAAAGCATGGATCCATCCTGCCTTGTATCAACAGATCAGGCTGGTGGTGGTGGTGTAATGGTGTGGGGGATATTTTCTTGGCACACTTTGGGCCCATTAGTACCAATTGAGCATTGTGTCAATGCCACAGCCTATCTGAGTATTGTGTCTGACCATGTCTATCCCTTTATGACCACAGTGTACTCATCTTCTGATGGCTACTTCCAGCAGGATAACGCGTCATGTCATAAAGCGTGAATCATCTCAGACTGGTTTCTTGAAGATGACAATGAGTTCACTGTACTCAAATGGCCTCCACAGCCACCATTTCTCAATCCAATAGAGCACCTTTAGGATGTGGTGGAAAGGTAGATTCGCATCATGGATGTGCAGCCAACAAATCTGCAGCAACTGCATGATGCTATCATGTCAATATGGACCAAAAT
The DNA here is from genome assembly GCA_903798195.1 of Danio kyathit. NCBI lineage: Eukaryota > Metazoa > Chordata > Actinopteri > Cypriniformes > Danionidae > Danio > Danio kyathit. The sequence goes on from LR812534.1 coordinate 27,812,973, forward strand.
CTATGAGGAATATTTCCAGTACCTTGTTGAATATATGCCACAAAGGATTAAGGCAGTTCTGAAGGCAAAATGGGCTCTAGTAAGGTGTACCTAATAAAGTGGCCGGTGAGTGTATATTTTTTTGATTCTGTATGGGCTAGCTTTTCCAGCCAATGATAACCTTCCTGTGAAAGGTTAATGCTACTATTTTCATAAGTTTTCTTTTGCAGCACTTATATTGTAATTAATCAAAACACAATCAGTTAAATAGACTTAAGCGTTCATTTAGTTGTGCAATCGTAAAATGAGATGAAAGACCGTGTAACCGCTAGTTCCATCAGTAACAGCAGAAAATCCATTGAATACTGGGGTAAAATAAATGTTCATATTTTAAAAACATGGCTGGGGAAAATAGAATTTAATGCAGTCCTTTTTGTCCGGTCTGAGACCCACTTTATTTCATATAATAATAATGCAGTGAAGATCACTGATTTTTAAACGTGGCGATTTTTAAAAGAAAGACAGTTCACTGGAAGCGATTGCTGGGCTGGCTGACTGAAATTTGTGTGCGAATACCCCATTGGACTAGGCTTACATACAAGATTCACTGCAAAAAATGCTGAGTTGAGTTTCACACAGTTAATTAATGTTGTCCCAACACAAATCAATTAAGTTAACTTAATCATTTCTATAAATTTAAGTTGATTGAACATATACAGCAGACCTGTAGCCAGCCTGGTGAAAGGGGTGGTTCTCTTTTCTTAAAAAGTTGACCTTTTTGCAGTTATTTGCCTCATTTTCTATTTAATTATGAGTTTTAAATAGGTTGCATTTTAGTGACATTTTAAGCACTATTTTTTGCTGGATTAGCTTGTTAGATGGTCATCATAACCACACGTTTTGATGTACCAAAAACATTTCCTAAAGATTTGCATTAATTATCATTTACATCTTATACATCATATATACATCAGTTACATCATATATCATTAGAAAAAAATTTAGGAATCTGTTAAAGTTTTAAATTTAAAACTGTAGCCTATTGTCATTTAAATATCATTAATTTAAATAGCCTCTGCACATTCAACTTTCCTCAGTCACGCTGAAACGACAGCCAACACAGGATTCCGCGTGGTGTTAAAGCCTTTTCGATGGATTATTTTCACAATTTATTATTGCATAGCAGTCAAAGTAGTACAAATGAGCTTATATATGGGACAAATTCTGGACCCTTTTCAGTGAGGGATGGGTCTTTCAAACCACACGGACCCACCTGGCTATGGGCCTGTACAGTAACAAGTTACAAACAACACAAAAAATGTTGTTTCAACTTATTTTAGTACTTTAAACAAGCAGCAAAATAATTTTTTTGTAGTGTACTGTAAATTTTACCCATGGATTAATTTGCGCATCTTAAATAACATATTTGTTATGTTCCTTTTCTTTTGTTATTGCAAACAGCACACATTTTAGCAATAATAAATAAAAAAAAAAGGTGTGTGTATTTATTTATTTAGAAGATTGTTTTACCCTACGTACACAAATAGTTCTTTCAGGACCTTAAGGACAAAAAAGTCCCCATTGAAACACAATATATTTTGTTTGTTTGTATAATTTTATTTATTGTATAAGTAGCCTAGGCTGTTTTTTGTGTGGAAATATTAACAATAAATGAATATTTTTTTCTGATCATTTACTTATCCTAGAATAGAAATCCAAAACAAAAATGTAAAAAAATCTGCTTATCCTTTAGTCCAGTGTTTCTCAACCATGTTCCTGGAGGACCACCAGACCTGCTTATTTTCCATGTCACCTTAACTAAACACACCTGATTCAGATCATCAGCTCATTAGCAGAGACTGAAAGCCCTGTAATGGGTGTGTCAGAGAAAGGAGGCATCCAAAACATGCAGTGTTGGTGATCCTCCAGGAACGTGGTTGAGAAACACTGCTTTAGTATGTAGTAAATCATAAAGTGGCATTATGCACAGTGTTAAAATCCTTAAAATGAAGGATTTTTTAGTAGTTAAAATGACTGATGCTGATAAAGAAATCTGTCAGCGAAATGCTTTTTTTGACACTTATTTTTTGCCTCAATGGGCTTGTGTGCCTTTTTTAAATTGATGGCCAAGGCTCAATTCAGTATGTTACTATTATTATTTTACTGATGCCATTTCTTTGTAATTATCTGCCATTTCTGAGTGAAAATCTATTTTTAAGTGCATCTTTGCTTTTCGAAAGTATACTGTAGTAAATAAAATGAGATTAATTTATAATAATTATCAAGTTTTATGATTTAATACGTATGTGTTTTGAGTCAAATATTCAGTTGAGTTTTGTTTTATTTTATAAAGTAATGATAACCTTCTTCAAATCTTGTTTAAAAGACCATTACTCTTTCCAAAATGACAAAAGGTTCTCATGTTTAATATGTTTCAGCCTTGAAATGTTTAGTAAAAACTGATAAATAAGTAATGAACATGTCTCCAAACTCTATTTTTAAAAAGCCGCCAGATGAAAGTAATGCCAACAGTGGCCTATTAGTCATGAATGAGCAGGCACAATTTCCACAACATTAACGGAAGAAAATCAAAAACTGTAAATAGTGGATTGGGAAGTCATGTCTATGTATGGAGTTTTAGATCACCGAGAGCTGGTGTTGCGTACCACTTTGAAACCGTTTCAAAATGTGTAATATTTAAACTCTGAGTTGAGCGGAAGGCTAGAGTTTCATATACACAACTTACAATATGCTGAGTGTAAAGATTAGTATAGGGAAACCATAAACATGCTGATTTAGGAGGAGAAATGAGAGATTTTTTTTGTGTGGCAAAAGAGCTTAAAGGCCTGTGAACGTTTAAGACTTTGCTTAAATCAATTTTAGTGTCCTGATTTAGATCTGACGAACTATCATTATCATAAATATAACTCATCCACCCCCACCTCGCCGAAGCAGACAAAACCTCACAGCATGCTGGATAAAATCATCACCCGATTTAGCAAGGAGGGTGGGGGGGACGATGCGACCCATGGGTGAAAGGGATTATATTCTATTAGGACAAAAGGGAGTGGTTTACTTTTGCATGGATGAACATTGAGGAAATGTTATGTGCAGCATTAGGTTCAGTGTCATGTAAAAAAGCCTTTACTGTATGTGTATCCATACAGGACTGTGTGTATGTGTATGTGTGAGGGGGTTGGGTTTTGCCTACATTAAAGGCTTAAGTTGTGGGCAAATGTCTTGTAAAACTTGAAATCAGTCACACTCTGGGATCAGCCTATGGTATCTGGTGAAAAAAAACAGATTAATAATCACGCTTTATAGTGTCTTACTGAAAATGAGGGAAAAACAATGATTTGTTTACAGAGGAGACCGAAAATAACATTAGTACATAAAACATTAAAGGAAATTTCCCACAATAAACAATTAAAATTAAGTCAGATAAGTGTATAGATAACATTATTAAAATGATTCACATTCCTAAAAAATATTGGTCCCACTTTTTATTAAGTGTTCTTAACTAATATGTTCTTACTCTGAAATTAGTCATTTGTTACAATGTAATTTTTGTGTTTTTACATTGTACTCATGATTGATTAAATACCTGCATGTAATTGATTTCTCTAATTATATTTATAATTACATTCTTGTCCATCCCTAACACCTTAAAGTGCCCAAGAAAACTAACCATATGACAGTTTTGTGGTCAACAATTTATCTGTGCATGTCTTTTGTTTTTGTTTTTTAATGTTTGCCCTTCTAATCTTTAATTAAAATCTGAAAATTGTCCTGTTTTTTGCAGTTAAATTGCCGGATTATGTATATCTTAGGAATTGGGCATGGCTAACATTTAATCACACTTCTGCAACTGTCAGTTTTGACAACAAACAGAAATGTTGAGCAGGAGGTGTCTGTTAGGTTGTAATAACTCTCCCCAAACACTTTCCCCAATCTTTCTGAATGAAATGCCTACTTTACTACATCACAATCTGCTCGCAGTACAAAAAAAGCCACGCCCACTGTTTTGTCATTTAATATTCTGTTTCTCTAGGAACTGTGTCACAATACGAAAAAAATAACGGTCGCAGCTTCTGGTTCATGCGGACTTTAATCCACACTTAAACCTACCCATACCACCAAACCTGTGCCTATAACCCTACCTGTATCCCCACCTCAAGAGCACCACAGTTTTTTCAATACAATTATGAACACAATAAGTACATTGTATTCACTTTTTTATGTGAGTACCTAGTTGTTAAAGGTGCAGTAGGTGATCTGCTATCCATTAGCATCATTTCTTTGAAACACAGTGCCTCCCTTGCCATAGAAAAGCCACGCCTCCTGAAATCACGAACACGCATCTTAAAGATCACAGTAGACAGCCCACTAGATCATGTCATTTACCAGTTAGAAAACTTTATAATACTTTATAATACTACAATTCTGAATGAAAAACTGTATTTTATCTAGCACATTTTCAGTTATGTAGTTAGCAAACAAAACTTGTCATAATGTGCATCATTTCATGCATGCAAGAAACGCTGGTCTCTTACTCTCTCACGCGCTTTGTCTTAAAGCGACTACTGTAGTGGTTGGCCAGCAGGGTGCAGGAATTACACTTATTACCAAGCCATACTTACATGCTATTTCAGACTGAATATTCAAAGTAGCATGGTAAACAATATAGGGAGCGCGTCACAGGTTGTCATTGTTCAAAAAAATGAACCAATGTGAATATTTTTCAGATTTCAGTGGCTGAACAACACTTCTGTGCCATTCATAACAACACTTCTAACCCATTCATAAAACAACAAAATCTACATAAGCTTTGTGTGACTAAAAGAGTTTTAAAACAAAACAATACCTGTTGAAAAGAAATACATCAGCCATGGTGTCATTCTTACTCTAGCGTGCAAAAGTAACTCAAATATTGAATTAGGATTTTAAAAAGTTTTGATTCAGCATTTGTTTTTACCGCTGTCACTCTCTCATGTTTACGTCAACGCAGCACGCATGCACACTCGAATGGTGGATCTACGTAAACGGGTGCACAGATGTACAAATCTACATTTGTTGACAGACAGTTTGGGCTACTTATCAGAATTATGGGAATTGTCGACCCGACAAATTTTAGTTGGATGAACATTTTTTAGTCTTATGCCTTACCCAGAATATAAAAATACATATAAATACATTTAGATCATTTACTTTAATCAGTACTATCAGAATGTGAAGAGACTTTTGGCCAGCACAACAAAACATGTTTCTATAGACAATCACCTACTGCACCTTTAAGGCCACTTACACCATTTGTTGCCTGCGTACAAACACTTAGGCTCAATCCCAATTCTACCCCTTAGCCCTTCCCCTTACCCCTCGTTTTGTGCGTTCATGTGAAGGGGTAGGGGTGTCCCAATTCTCTTTGGCTTGAAGGCGTAGGGCAGAGATGTCAAACTCAATTTCTGGAGGGCCGCAGCCCTGCACAGTTTAGTTCCAACCCTGCTTCAACACACTTACTGGTAGGTTTCAAACAAGCCTGAAGGACTCAATTAGTTTGATCAAGTGTGCTTAATTAGGGTTGGAACTAAACTGTGCAGAGCTGAGGCCTTTTAGGAACTGAGTTTGACACCTGTGGCGTAGGGCTAAGGGGAAGGGCTAGATACCCCTTCAAACAGAGATTTTTCAGGACCACACTCGAAACCAAGGGGTACAAAAATTTTCCAGAATACACCAGCCACAACGGTAGCATAGCTGGACCCGGAAGTCAGGAGATCCACAAATTAGTATTTTTTTTTTTTTTGTCATTATTACGAATTTTTACAACAAACAAGGACATGTTTTAATACATTCATAATGTCGTTCGTGTTTTACCGTCATGCTTTTAAAAAAAAAAAAACACTTAAATACAAACCGCTAAAATTAGCGGTTTATAATTCCTAATAATAACTCATGTATAGCAGTCCCACAACATTCTGTCACTTGATGACACTCGAATACCCTGTCAGAAAAGTCTAGCGATCACCAGCGATCCAGCCTGTGCAGATCGCTGGTAAATACACTCACATTCACATAAACTACAAATCCTGTCTCATATGGACTACAAAACCCAGTCATGCCACACACACACACTCACCTGCTCCAAGTCACCATTGATTAGACACTCACAGCTGAAGCTGCTTTTGGACTGATTCCTGCACTATAAATACAGCACACTAACACACAGAAGTTGCTGAGTCTTGTTATCTGTTCTAGTTACATTACAACGCGTTTTCTTTGTCTTGTTTTTGCCGTGTTTTTTTTACAAAACTGTAAAAATCAAAGGATCAAAAATCAAGGATGCAGTGCATGGCCAATGCTTTGTTGTATCCAGTTGAACCAAATCGATAACATGATAATGATAATTAAACTGAACCGTGAGATCAGTGCAGGTTCACACCCCTAGCAAATATAATCTCAAATACAGCCATTTTATTGGCTGTTGCTGTTGGGTGGCAAATAATTTCACATATTTCTTTTTACCCTGATTGATTTCCATATTAAAATCCTGCATTTCATTTTTGTTCACGCTTACCTTCCATGGTGCAACTTTCAGTTCATAAAAACTTTTACAGAAAAAAAAAAACATTTTCACAATCACAAACGCACAATAGTTAATAATTGTGAAACTAGAATGTATATAATTAGACAAATTGAACTTGAGCGCATCTAATTCCAGACAAAATAATACATTCATTCATTTTCTTTTCGGCTTAGTCCCTTTATTAATCAGGGGTCGCCACAGCAGAATGACTCATCCAGCATATGTTTTACGCAGCGGATGCCCTTCCAGCTGCAACCTAACACTGGGAAACACTCATACACTCTTGCATTCACACACATACACTACGGCCAATTTAGCTTATTCAATAATGCAATGGTGTACAGCATATTTAGATCAGCTAAGCAGTTTAAGAGAAAAAAGAGCAATGCATGGTGTCTAAATTTCCTGCAGAAAGGATCCAAGAGGACTAAAAAAGGACACAGTGGAAAACCTGCAGCTGTTTAGGGTTAAACAAATGTCTCTCTTTAAAACAAATGTCAGAGAATGGAACATGGACTGCTCTATTATCACTACGAACATCAACGCACTTCAGCAAAATCCAGCAGCGTGTTGTGTAATGTTATATGTTATCATGAGGGAGAAAGAGATTATTCAGGAAAGCATATCTCAGTGATAGTCAAACGTCAATGGAAACAGGTCAGAAGGGTCTTAGTCATTTACCTAAGAGGTATCAGAGACTATAGATATGTCTATACATCTGCTTCCCTCTTAAACACTTAACTGTTTTCCGAGCCCAGATGCACTGGATGATATTAACACCTTACCAACCATTAGCCATTTTACCCGCTATTTCACAGAGCAATGAAGATTAACACAAGGCTGGAGGATCAATGGAGTTAAGTAAATAAGTAAGGCGAGAGTCTGATTGTTGGTGCATTAAAGGGTCAGTGATATTAGGGTTTGGGATTAATGGAAGGGGCGTCATGTTGAAACGGGGAGTCGGGTATGAATGATTACATGATTTCATGCCTGGATTATTATTCCATACTCTAAATGGGAGATTTGTAAGCTTCATAAACAAATGCACTCATTTATGAGGGATTATGTGTAATCTCGCTCTCTCTCTCTCTCTCTCTCTCTCTCTCTCTCCTGCCCTCCCTCGTTCCATCAGTGCTAATGTGCTGCAGTTTGTCCACACTTCCCCTCCTCCCGCTCTCCACTCACTTGCTTTAATGTGCTGCCGTTGAGATGTATTAAACACTTAAACCGCTCGTCTTTGTTTCGATTGGTTTTGATTTTGAGATACAATAATAACATGGTGTTACATTAAAGGTGCTTGGCTGTTAGTTTAGGTTTTTTGGTTTGTTGCTTTGATTTATTTGATGGTGGTCTTGGATTTATACTGACACCAAGTGGTGTGGATGAAGTATTATGCAAAATCCCATGTACACCTTACTAGTACCAGGTTGGACCCCCTTTTGCCTTCAGAACTGCCTTAATCCTTCGATTCAACAACATTCTAGAAATATTCCTCAGAGATTTTGATCCATAGTGAGATGATAGCGCTTGCACATCCATGATTGAATCTCCCATTTCACAAAATCCCAAAGGTGCTCTATTGGATTGAGGGTCTGGTGATTGTGGAGGCTATTTCAGTACAGTGAACTCACTGTCATGTTCAAGAAACCAGTCTGAGATGATTCGCACTTTATGACATGTCGTGTTATCCTGCTGGAAGTAGCCATCAGAAGATGAGTACACTGTGGTCATAAAGGGATGGACATGTTCAGCAAAAATACTCAGGTAGGCTGTGGCGTTGACATGATGCTCAATTGGTACTAATGGGCCCAAAGTGTGCCAAGAATATATCCCTCACACCATTACACCACCAGCCTGAATTGTTGATACAAGGCAGGATAGAACCATGCTTTCATGTTGTTGATGCCAAATTCTGACCCTACCATCTGAATGTCGCAGCAGAAATCGAGGCTCATCAGACCAGGCATAGTTTTTTCAATCTTCTATTGTCCAATTTTGGTGAGCCTGTGTGAACTGTAGCCTCAGTTTCCTGTTCTTAGCTGACAGGAGTGGCACCCGGTGTGGTCTTCTGCTGCTGTAGCCCATCCGCCTCAAGGTTAGATGTGTTGTGTATTCAGAGATGTTCTTCTGCATACTTCGGTTGTAACGAGTGGTCATTTGAATTACTGTTGCCTTTCTATCAGCACGAACCAGTCTGGCCATTCTCCTCTGGCATCAACAAGGCTTTTGTGCTCACAGAACTGTCGCTCACTGGATATTTTCTCTTTTTCAGACCATTCTCTGTAAACCCTAGAGATGGTTGTGCGTGAAAATCCCAGTAGATCAACAGTTTCTGAAATACTCAGACCAAGCCCATCTGGCACCAACAACCAATCCCACGTTCAAAGTCACAAAGTCACGTTCAAAGTCGGTTTGAACTGCAGCAGATCATCTTGACCATGTCTATATGCCTAAATGCACTAAGTTGCTGCCATGTGATTGGCTGATTAGAAATTTGCGTTATTGAGCAGTTAGACAGGTGTACCTCATAAAGTGTCCAGTGAGTATAAATTAGCGCTTATGATGTTACTACATTCACTTATCTTTTTTCAATTATTAGACACGCAAATTTTTAAAATGTAAAAATTGTGTACATTTAAAAAAAATACAAATAATTATACAGTATAATAATTACTTGGGATATTTACACCTGGTATTAAGTTGTTGTCAATCCAAACACAAATGGGTGATGCTAAATATTAGTGTAAACAAGTTCTAAAATGTTTTGTTTGTTCACTTTCGACCACCATCTGAGATAGTCAAAACATGTTCGGGTATCGTTCTTAGTGTAAATGCTCATGTGGTCGAATGCTTTCAAACAGCCACAAAACACATTTTCGCTAGAGACCAACAGTGGCGTAAATTAACGAATTACAAAAACTCAAACTACTGTAATTAAGCAGTTTTTCACTTTACTAGAATTGCACTTTACCAAGTAGTCCAAAAAAATGTGTACTTTTGAGTAAATCTTTAGTTTTGTATGGGTACTTTTATCACACTATTTTACTTCAGCCTGCAGTCACTAAAATTGTTTATTTTTTATATTCTATGGTAATTGGCCAAGTAGAATAAGCAATCCCATGATTCCTGTCTAATCTAATTGCGCATAGAAAAATCACATTTGATAGACCAACCTCAAGACATGGACACTATAAATTCAGTAAAAATGTACAGGGTGAAATGGACTTAAACAATTACTACGCACTACAGAATGTTACATTTTTAAATACTTAAATGTATTCTATCAGTGCTGCGCCAGCTTGGTTTTGCAACATGAACTGCTGGACATTTGAAGCCCACTAGTCAGGATTCAAAATGCTTAACCTAAGCATTACATATAAGGACATGGCACTAATATTAGCTTGATTTTTAATTTATTTTTAAGGTTGGCAGGGTATAAGGTGGAATTTTAACAGTAGCTGTTTCCATCCAAATATGCAAATTAAATTTATGTGCAAAACTAGAATATCGCATAAAATACATGCAAATAAAGCAGCGTTTCCATCCAATGAGTGAAAGAGAACAAAATCGACACTTCCTGATTAACTGCCACCAAATATCAAGAGTCAAAACGGAATTTACCGCGCTATGAAAAAATGCATGAATCTTTTCTTTATTTAATAAATGACTTGCGCCTCAGAAGACCATGCCGACACGCAGTGAACACATGGTGGTGTTTGAAGGCATGAGACAGTTCTGGAGGTAATAATTAATATAATAACACTAATACTGAAACGGTTAAGGCGTTTTAGAATGACCAAAACAACATTTCAGATGTTTCACAGTGTGCTCATCCTGCTGGTTTGTCCATTCACTCACACTTTTATTATCACATGATCTATGATCTCTTATAACAAAATCACATGACCTTTTTTTAATGCGCATACTGGAATTTGTTCGGTAAATGTGTTTTTATCGTAGTTTATGCGCATCTTTTCTTATTATATAAAAAGTTCATCCTACTCAGTTATGCGCATGTTTTTTTATGCGCATTTTCAAAACTTATGTGCATCTTGGATTTTCCATCAACTGAAATTAAGTGGATGGAAACATAGCTAGTGTAATACTCACTACTCTTATACTCAGTACTTTTAGAAGGGCTACTTTTTAGTAGTAGTATTAGTACAGATACTTTTACTCTACATGCAATACCACTAAAATGCAAGTTAACACCAGGTGAAACAGGGTCTCATAATTCCCCTTTTCTTTATTATTTGACTAAAAACAAAAAAACACCAGACATACTGAAACAAATGCACACACATAACCACACTCACTCACACAATTAAAAACAAACCCAGGTGAAAGAGTCTGGCATAAATATAAATTATAATTCACAAAGAGACCTGGTGAATAAGCAGTGTGGCATTCAGTGTCTACCAAATCTCTTTTCTGATTGTCTTTAACCGTCTGTCATTCTTACAGCTCATCCCGCCTGCCTGTCACTCGTTCTCTGTCTTTGCTCTTCTCTTTGCCTTGGCTTCTCCCGCTGCGGGCAGATTTTACGGCACTTTCGCCATCGGCTTTCTCGTCTTTTACTACACTCTGTCCATCTGCGGCCCATAAGTCTTCAGCTTCCTCACGTTCCTGAGGTGAGGGTAAACATGAGAGTTAGAGCACATGTAAAAGACCTGTCCGATTTCACTTTGTCAAATCTCTATACCAGTTTCTCACCATATCTTTGTGGTGTTTTTCAGTGGTGAACCAGAGCGCTAATGCACATCGACGACCTTTTGTGACTGCAGTAACACCATGGGGATTCACAGGGCCTGATGTAAATCCAACAAGTCGCCCACATTTTGGCTTAACAGTTGCCTGGAGGACAAAAAAAAATGAGGTATGGAGAGATTGGGTGGCATTCACTTACAGGGATAGCTCACCCAAAAATGAAAATTGACAGTTTACGTATGAGTAAATAAATGGTTCCGAACCTTTTTAAGTTTCTTTTTTCTGTTGAACACAAAAGAAGATAATTTGAAAAACCAGTAGCCATTGACATCTATAGTAGGAAAAAACAAATACTTTAGAACTATGGATCCAACTTTATTTAAAATATCTTTTGTTTCAACAGAAGAAAGAAAGTCTAACAGGTTTGGAACAAGTGAAGAGTGAGTAAATGATGACAGAATTTTCAGTTTTAGGTGAACGATCACTTTAAGGCCCAGATTTGCTTAAAAGTAAAACTCAAAGAATGAACTGATGTGAAGTCATTGTGAACAAAATCATGTCAAAATGAAGAAACTGCTTTCTTAACTGCTGTTTTCTCATTGTTGTCTGTTCTATAGTGTTTATTTTTGTTATTGAGAAGAAAGGACAGCACATGTTTATATAATCATCTAAAAAGCAGTTTAAACTCTTCTTTTAGCAGAAGTGGGGAGGATCTGGATGAACACTACAATATATTGTGGCTCAGGTATTTCAAACCTCTTTCTACCCCTACACAAAGAATGAAAATAAAAAAACTCACTCTAAAAACATACCATTTAAAATTAAATTAAAACTTACAGTTACTGTTTTGGCATCTCGATCTGTGAAAAAGAAATCACCTCCTTCAAAATCATCATTCAGGTACAGAACTGCACTGCAAAGGCAACAATACAAACATATGAGTCAGTGTGTATAACAGAAGGGACATTTCTGAAAATTTTCCAAAATGTTATGAAAATTTCCAAGCATTCTGTAAAGTTTCAAGAAATGTTCACCCCTTTGCAACCCTAATAACAGAAACATGCATATGCACACTATCTATCCATCTATCTATCCATCTATCTATCTATCCATCTATCTATCTATCTATCTATCTATCTATCTATCTATCTATCTATCTATCTATCTATCTATCTATCTATCTATCTATCTATCTATCTATCTATCTATCTATCTATCTATCTATCTATCTATCTATAGTTACTTAACTGCTTTCTAGATAAATACATTTATTTTCAATAAATGAGGCTTGGTGTCACGGTGGCTCAGCGATTAGCCCTAGGCATGGGACGATAACCGGTTTCAAGGTATAGGGCGGTTTGGAAAAGTCAAGGTTTTAAAACCACCAAAGTTTTCTGTTATACCGTTCCCAAGGTATATGTACGGGTTTTTTTTTTGTTTGTTTTTTTTTTGTTGTTGTTTGTTTGTTTTTACATGTTTTTCACAACTATTTTATTTAGTTTTTTTGGGGGCAACAGTATCTTTAGCAGAAAATGAACTTCTACATCAAAAGCTACTAGTCCAAAATATTTTAAATGTTTCTTAACATAAAATATGTTGTGTTCAATGGGGAAAAAAAAGTTATCATAATGTCAGAATCATATACCGGCCCATGCCTAGTTAGCACTGTCGCCTCACAGCAGGAAGGTTGCTGGTTTCGAGTTCCAGCTGGGCCAGTTGGCGTTTCTGTGTGAAGTTTGCTCCGGTTTCCCCCACAGTCCAAAGACATTCAGTATAGGTGAATTGAAAAAACTAAATTGGCCATAGTGCATGAGTGTGTGTGTGAATGTGAGAGTGTATCAGTGTTTCTCAGTACTGGGTTGTGGGTGGAAGGGCATCAGCCTTGTAAAACATATACTGGAATAGTTGGCAGTTCATTCCGCTGTGGTGACCCCTGATATATAAGCTGAAGGAAAATGAATGAAAAAATAAAAGAGCCTTACTATATAATATCCTGGATTCAGAACACATATTTTCCAATTCCTAACAAAGTTGGTAGTAAGGAGATATTATTTAAAAGCAAGATCATTTTTGGTGATGTATTAAAATTGCCCTTCATGTTTACATAAAAATGAATGTCACCAACATTTGATCTGATTTTGCTGTCAAGGTTTAAATTATGATATGTACTTTTTCCACATCAATTTAAAGAATCTAAGTAAACTTAAAAATGAAAGAACTGTCTGTGGAAAGTGTTTATGCCTATTTGCGTTATTCTACTATTCTATAATCATATAATCAGTGGCATAAAATGGTCTTAAAGTGACAATAATAGGATTTGTAGTAGTAATTTCTGTGACAATATACCATATAACTAAATTATTTATTGTTACAGGCTTAATAATCAATTTAATGTATAATGTCTTTGTGATTTGTGAATGACAATGAATGTCAGGATCCTAGTATTATTCATTTTATCTCATAGTGAATGAAAAGCAACACCGAAACTGTGAGATTTTTACAACGTCCCAACAGAAAGACTAAACCTTTGAGCACAATTTTACAGAATATTCATTTTTGGGTGAACTATTCCATTAAGGAGTCAAATTTCACACAGTCACACATGTTCACACTGGGACTATGGTAACAGACAAAACATATTGAGTGGTCTGAACCTGGAATAGTTTTGGAAGCATGAATTTGCCTTCTGAAAGTTAAACAACCCACTGTCATTCATCTTGTGTATGTCCTGTATCTGCACCTGAGATCTCGATGAGTGAAGGCAGGAGCTTCTCTCCAGCACTTTCTGCTTTCTGGCTCCAGGATGCAGTTATCCACATGCACTGGGTGAGAGAGATCCGCCCGGCCCTCCTGGTGTCCTACACACACACAAACATGTATACATGTTTTGAGCAAGACTTTAAATCCTGGTAATAATAACGTGTGTGTGTGTGTGTGTGTGTGTGTGTGTGTGTGTGTGTGTGTGTGTGTGTGTGTGTGTGTGTGTGTGTGTGTGTGTGTGTGTGTGTGTGTGTGTGTGTGTAAATGACTGTTCCTGTTTGAGCACTAGAGTCCTGTACCTGTGATGGCGGAGCGGCAAACCAAGTGTGTGTAAGCAAAATAAAGAAGAGAAGGAGTTCTGAAGTAGGAGTCCATCAGCTCTTTTACAGTCTCCCCGATCCCATGCAGCAGCCTGGCATCTGACTGGTTAACCAGCCCGCCCTGAGCCAACTGGAAAACACATATTTTCTAGTACATTATCAAGGTAAACTTGTTATGCATTTTATGATACTTTTTTTTGGTTATTCTTATTCAAGGTTTTGCAAGTGTGTGATGTGATGGGTAGGCAATATAGGAATGTCAATCAACAGAGATTTTTCTGCACAGTTAATCTGTTTATTTATATCAGAGCATCACAAAAACATGTTTATGTGTCATTTAAATAACATGAAAGAGACCTGAAGAATCTCACAGAGTCAAGTCACTTTACTTTTCTGGCTTATTGACCTTATTGTGCAATGTGGAAATGCGCTTGTTTCTGCTATTGTTTTAGAACAGGGGTGTCCAAACTCGGGCCTGGAGGGCCAGTGTCCTGCATATTTTAGTTCTAACCCAAATTAAACACATCTGAACCAGCTAATCAAGCTCTTTATAGGTATAAACTTCCAGACAGGTGTGTGGAAGGAAGTTGAAGCTAAACTACGCAGGACACCAGCCCTCCAGAACAGAGTTTTGGACACCCCTGTTTTAAAACTTCCGGTTCAGTTGCTTATGGGAGAAATGACTAGGAATAATAAATGACAGTAACGGTCAAACTACTTGCTCTACAAACAAGTGTGTTCATGACTATACATAAAAAGTGGAATAATATAATAAGAAAAGATCAGTTTGCAACATTAATCAGCATAACAAGCTGTTTTTAATGTCTACAAATCAATAGAAGTAAATGAGACTGGAAGATTCCGTTGGTTGCTTGCGCTCGTACATGAAGAATAAGGTCAATTGCAACAGTCAAATATATGCTTATGTGTGTGCTTATCCTGCTAAGTTTTTAAGTAAACAGTCAGTCAAGTGCAAATTGAAACCAAGCTGGAGGCATGATCTGTGTATAATGTCTTAAAGCAACAGCAGCCTAATATTACACTGTTTGTGTCATTATTATTAATTATCAATGAATAGACAAAACTAATTCACTCTTAGCTGGATTTCAAAGCTTGTTAATATTATTTGATCTATCTAGTAATATATATGTATATACAATAGTCAACATTTGAAGTGGATTATATGAGGTTTTCAAGACATGAATGGGTGTTGTTCAGTAGTTTTAGGACAATGGTCTAGCACACAGGTGTCAAACTCAGTTCCTGGAGGGCCGGAGCTCTGCACAGTTTAGTTCCAACCCTAATTAATCACACATGATCAAACTAATTGAGTCCTTCAGGCTTGTTTAAAACCTGCAGGTAAGTGTCTTGAAGCAGGGTTGGAACTAAACTGTGCAGGGCTGCGGCCCTTCAGGATCTGAGTTTGACACCCCTGGTCCAGCACTACCGTATCTAGCTGATATCTTGCATTCGTACACTCCACCCAGTTCTCTTAGGTCTGGCAGCCTTGGGTTGCTGTCTGTCTGCAGATCTATGTTAAAAAACTGTGGAGACCGTGCTTTTGTGACAGCAGGCCTTAAAAAAACCTCTGGAACAACTTACCGGCATCAATTCGAAGGGTGTCATCACTCTCCACTTTCAAATTTAAACTCAAGACTTATTTTTTGTAAATATGGGAGACTGATCTATTTAATTAAGTATATTTCACGGATGTGTTCTTAGTATCATGTTTTTTATTTTCTTTTTTGTTTTTTAATATACTTTATAATTAAATAATGAATGAATGAATGAAAGAATTAATGAAATTTGATTAAATGTTTTGATCCACTTTAAATGTTGACTACTGTATATATACACCAGTGTGTGTGTTTCTGTATACAGTTGAAGTCAAAATGATTAGCCCTCCTGTGAACATTCTTTTTAAAAGTGCTGTTTAAATGTAGAAAATGGTTTTTCCAACACAATTTTAAACATAATAGTTTTAAGAACTAATAAATAAACAAATAATATTCTAATAAATAAATTATTTTTGTCTTTGCCATGATGACGGTACATAATATTCATTCATTCATTAATTTTCTTGTCGGCTTTGTCCCTTGCGGGGTCGCCACAGCGGAATGAACCGCCAACTTATCCAGCACGATTTTACGCAGCGGATGCCCTTCCAGCCGCAACCCATCTCTGGGAACTTCCACACACACATTCACACTCATACACTATGGACAATTTAGCTTACCCAATTCACCTGTACTGCATGTCTTTGGAATGTGGGGGAAACCGGAGCACCCGGAGGAAACCCACGCGAACCCAGGGAGAACATGCAAACTCCACACAGAAACGCCAACTGACCCAGCCCAGCCGAGGTTCGAACCTGCGACTCAGCGACGTTCTTGCTGTGAGGCAACAGCACTACCTACTGCGCCACTGGGTTGCCGGTACATAATATATTACTAGTTATTTTGCAAGGTAGTACTATTCAGTTTAAAGTTCAGTACTATTCAGTTTAACTATTAATTCTTAAGGGTGCACTGTAAAACCCAATAAGTTAAGGCAACTCAAACCGTTTCTCTTAAAATCTTAGCAGAGGATCGTTAAACAATTCCACAAACAGTATCAACAGCTTCACCTATTATTAACCTGCTGACTACTAACACTGAGTTTAACACTCTTTTCAAATGAGTAGAATTAACTTCCAGTAAATTTTGAGTTAACTACACTCATTTCATTTGGGTTTTACAGTGTACTAGTAAAATTCACACCAAATGTCATTTAAAAATCATAAAAACTTATGCTTTTCTCTAGCCAGACTTTCTCCATAAGAAAAAATAATGCTGTGAAAATGTCCTTGCTCGATTATACATCACTTGTGAAATATTTGAAAAAAGAGTAAAAATTTCACGAGAGGAATAATCATTTTGCCTTCAACTGTACAGTATGTTTAAAATAATGTCTTTGAAAACCCCAGCTGTATTTCACATTACAAATCTCTCTATCTGAAGCTAAGTGGTAGGCTCCACCCGAGAAAAAGCGCTCATTAATTATTTTTGAAAAAATATCATTATCATTTGTATAAAATTTATGGTCTAAATCGATGATCAAATCATATCAAGAGCTTGTATATTTAAAATGAATGTGAATCAATATTCAGCCCTAGTGCGAATATTTATGAATAATTCTGGTATGTTTTAATGGTAAGTAATATCTCACCTTGAGTGCTCTGAGGACAGTCAAACCCTCAAACTTCTCATGTGGGGTGTGAGGAGAGCGTCGTCCCCTGTACCCGTCACCCGCTGATGCCGCAATCTGTCATCAAAAAGATGACAGACAAATAAAAAGTCTTTCTGTTAGTACTCTGTTGGACACTGCACTGATCGCAACAGTCATTAATGCGACAGATTTTTGGGTGATTACTGAGAAGCTCACAGTCGCCAGCTGAATCACGCGATCACATTCAGATTGGGATAAAACTCCATCCAGCACCACTCGATTAGTCCCGTTCAGGCCCTGATCATCCAGTGTGATGCTCACGCCAGCTACAGGAATAGGACCACCTGAGTCAGACAGACAAAAATAAAAAGATGAAGACGAGGTTACACATATAAAAAATCGTAGAGCCTATGTTTTTGCTATATATATATTTAAGGAAGAAATAAAAATTATGTAACTGTACATATTTCAACAATGGAACAAATTTGTATAATGCCAATTATAAAATGGCTATATATATGTATATGTATGTATATATTTTATATTGTATATAAGTTTATAATATCACAATAATACAAGTGTTTCTACAGGTTTGTCAAGCCCACTCACCTGTGTGAAGCACACTTCATAAATGCATAGTGTTTGTGTCTGTTAATGTATCAGTGAGATAAATGAGTGAGTGTGTTTTCTACAGGTGGTTTGTTAAACCCACTCACCTGTGTGTAATAATAATAATTATCCTAATAGTATTAAATTAAATAATACTTCTAAATTATAAATAATTTTATGCTTATACCTGCATAAAATCCACTGTCATCCACTTCGTCCATTTTGTCGCCCTGCTTCAGTTTTTCATGAAGCTGCTCTTTCTCTGCTCTGAGAGGAAGATACTGTTAAAGCTTCCAAACTGTTAAAGCACTAATTCATTTCAATCTTATTCTTTTTTTGTCTACTGTGACCCCGTCTCACCTCCAGGTTTCTCTCAGAGATTCAGGCACAACATCCTCAGGCGTCCACAGATCCTGATGGCCACAGAAAGAAAGAGAGAGAGATAATGATCCATTTATGGCTAGTTTTATGAAGGAGAACAAAAGGTGAGAGGTGAAATACAAAAAAAGAGAAAAAACTCCAGTTACTGGGTCACTGAATTTAAAGTCCAAGTTTGCCATCCCAAAGTACAGCAGTTTCTTCTCTTGCAAAGCTCTGTTCACATACTTGGAAATTTCCTGAAAAAAACATAAACAGGCTATTTTAAGTGAGTATTGATCTTGCCCATTGACTCCATTCACTCATCCATCAAACAGACAGACTCATCCATAAATGCAAACAGTGTTTGTGCTCATCTCCTATGTGCCATAGTTCCTCCAGCAGTGCATTGATCATACCGGTGCTGGACCTGTTTGCTGAGCCTCAGTGTCGCCCTCTAGAGTCTGAGTGTAGAGATCCAGGTTACTCAGATTGTCTGAATCTGTGGGGTAAAAGAGCAGCAAGGAGCGCAGGGTCTCCACTGCCCCCTTTAGGTCACCAGCTGCAGGACACCAAAGACAACAGAATTGAGTTAAAGGTGCTGTATGCAAGTTTTTGACTCTTCTAATGCATACAAATAGCATAATATGTTTGCAGTTATTAAAGAAACGTGCTAAGTGACTTTGTTCATCTAAAAAAGAATGCTAAAGTCAGTTAACAGGGTTTCCGCAGGTTTCTCCAAGTGAATCACCAAATTTAAGATTTTAAGACTTAAAGATTATTATTTTTATGAATTTCAAATTTCACATGGCAAAATGCTAAGGATTTTTTTTGTAAAGGCCAGTGAAATTTTTTTACTTGCCCTATTAAAATTAAAAAATCTAGCAAACTCTAGTTATATACATATATTTTTGATTAGCATAACTTTAAAAAATAAAGACAAGTTTTAAAAACTATAATAAACTAAATGTACAACATGTTTGTATTCATAAATGCATGGAGAACTTTTAAACAGATGTTATTGTAGCGGTGTAAGGAAAATAATTATACCATATTGCCAAATAGGGTTAATACATTTTATTTTTGTTAAATGTTTTTTAGATGGATGATTGGACTAGGTAGCTTTAGATGGCCAAAGGAAAATTAATACTCGTTTAAAAGTATTAAAGACCTACAACATCATATTTCAGTAAATTTAAGTCTTTTTAAAGCCTAAAATTTAGTTTTTGAAATTTCAGACATTTTAAGACCCCACAGACACCCTGGTTAATCCCGTTTAAAAATGTGTTTTCTGTGTCAGAATGTCTGTCTTTGTTTTGATCTGTCTAACTCTGCTTACTGGCAGTTACTTAATTATATAATAAGTTTTAAAAAACACAGCGTATTTCATTTCAGTCTTAAAGGCTTTCTCAATATTTGCAGGCATGGCTGAAAATGTGACCTCCCGAGGACCGTAGGAGCATCTAAAATGAAATGGGAATTTATGAGGTATTTTTTATTCACAAACAATACAAATATTACTATTGTAAAATATTAGCTGATCAGCTTAGATTGTCAGGTACACTCTGTCCTTTTGGTATAGTAAATCTGACAACCTGCATATGTGTCAAGTCAGAGGAGGGAAGGGCTTTGTGAAAAAAAACCCTCTTTAATATTTTTTATTTAGACTGCAACATCTAATTCAGCCACTAGGTCAATAACTAATACAAAATATACAAATACAAACTATATAAAATATTGAAATATTGCTGTCTTTTAAGTAAAGCTAAAATCAACGTACTAAAGGTAATACAACTGAAGTTGAATAGAAATATGTCAAAAAAAGAAATTAAAATAACAAAAAGCTTTGTTTTATATATATATATATATATATATATATATATATATATATATATATATATATATATATATATATTTAACAGCAAATAATAATAAAAAAAATCAATTTAAATACATTTTAACATAAAAACGCTGGCATTTGTGAGTAAACACTGGGAGGGGAAATCATTGCTTATGCATTCATAACATGCAACTTATTAAAGGGGTTATATGTAAGAATTTGTAGGTATTATTTTTAATGCTAGGCAAAGTTTAATCGCGATTAATTGCATCCAAGATAAAAGTTTGTTTTGACATGATATACAGTTGAAGTCAGAATTATTAGCCCCCCTGAATTATTAGCCCCTCTGTTTAATTTTCCTCCAATGTCTGTTTAACGGAGAGATTTGTTCAACACATTTCTAAACATAATAGTTTTAATAACATCTCTAATAACTGATTTCTTTTATCTTTGTCATGATGACAGTAAATAATATTTGACTAGATATTTTTCAAGACACTTTTATACAGCTTAAAGTGACATTTAAAGGCTTAACTAGGTTAATTAGGTTAACTAGGCAGGTTAGGGTAATTAGGCAAGTTATTGTATAATGATGGTTTGTTCTGTAGACTATCGAAAAAAAATATAGCCTAAAGGGGCTAATAATTTTGTCCTTAAAATGGTGTTTAAAAAATTTAAAACTGCTTTTATTCTAGTCAAAATAAAACAAATAAGACTTTCTCCAGAGGACAAAATATTATCAGACATACTGTGAAAATTTCCTTGCTCTGTTAAACATCATTTGGGAAATATTAAAAAAAGAAATAGAATTCAAAGGGGGCCTAAAAATTCTTCAACTGTATGTGTGTGTGTTTTATATTTATTATTTTTATGTGACAGAAAGAAAACTACAAAACAATTCTGATTATAGACATTTAAATGTATATATCATTTGTGTCATATATATATAATAATCGAATTGAGAGCTTGAATCTAGAAACTATGGCATGTGACTTAAAGGGATAGTTCATGCAAAAATTCAAATTGACTCATTATTTTATTTACTCACTGTACTCATTTTACATATAACCTTAAACGTGTCTGACCTTTGAACTGTGCAATATGTAAATGCTCCAGCTGTAAGGGCAGGAAATCCTCCATGGCAGAAACCCTTCCAGGTCGCGTTGAAACTAAGGTCACACACGTCTGTTGGCATGACATCAAGGAGAGAGAGAGGTCTGTGGAGGCAAAGAAAAAAAAATTCTGAACTATTATATGCTGCATTATGGTTCAACACAATATTTAAATGATTCTCTTTATAAACCACTCAAGTGTTCAAGCAATTTACAGTTTGAATATCACATTATATTGTCCACCAGTGTCCTGTTCACCTGCAGCTCTCTCGTAAACACCCTGTACGGTGTCGGGCTCTTCAGGAATGACCCGCGGTGCCGTCACACACTGAGATCTGCACTCTTCAGTCTGTTTGAGCGTCTCATTCACACACTCCTTCCACGTCTTCACTGCCTTTAGCCAATCAGACGAGCTCTCTGCTTGAATGGCTGCATCATACATCTCCTAAACAATTATAAACAATGTCAAAAATAGGGTAGACATACTGAGAGCTGATTTATTTGTACATTGACTTTAGGAATGTTATAGTCAACATAGTGGTTAGTAGAGATAAAAAAGAGACCATGACAGTTACATATAAGTGAATTGTCTTTCATTCATCCATTTTCCTTCAGTTTAGTGTCTATTTCAGGGGTCGCCACAGTGAAATGAACCGCCAACTATTCCAGCATATATTTTAAGCAATGGAACCCAGTACTGGGAAACATCCATTCACGCACACACACTCGTACACTGCAGACAATTTAGTTTATTCTATTCACCTGTAATAGCGCATGTCATTGGACTGTGGGGGAAACTGGAGCACCTGGAGGAAACCCACGCGAACATGAGGAGAACATGCAAATACCACACAGAAATGCCAACTGACCTAGCCAGGACTCAAACCAGCAATTTTCTTGCTGTGAGGCAACAGTGCTAACCACTGAGCCACTGTGCCGCCTGTCTTAGAATTGTAAGTGTCATTATCCATCCAGCTCTAAGACAATAGAGTGCTTGCTTAGTGTGGAAAGAAACTGCCAAAATAACAACCTACACACACACACTAGAAACCAAGATAACAATTACGAGACACAATGAAGCAATTACGTGACTAAAGTGCCATTTAAACTAGTGCATGTTCGTTTTAAAACGAAACGTTTTAGAATTAAAAACTCTTCTCCAGTTTTTATATGTCTAAAATGCATGATATGTGACCATTCACTCTCACTGGCCATGTGCGTATTTTGCCAGTATCTGTATTTGGTATCTATCAGTTATGTAATGGTCATATTAGGAGCTTGACAAATCAGCGAGCGATATGCAGTAGTCCTGAGGAGCAGATAGAGACTGTTTCTCAATATGCATTCTTCAGCGATCTTGCCTCCTTGTTCTCGTGTAACATCGTCATCAACCGCCAAAGTTCAGTTCCAAAACTCAAGACCACAAAAACGAAGGACATGTGAAAGTTCCCGGATGTGTTCTTAATATCGAGGATGCATCGATGCAGACTTGAGAGCAAAATTCTTTATAAAAAACCTTTATAAAGGCATAAACACATTAAGGGTGTTTATTTGCTGAAATATGAATTTGTTTTATTTGAATCGTACAACTTGTATTTGTAAGGTCTTTATGCATAGTATACAGTTGAAGTCAGAATTATTAACCCCCCTGAATTATTAGCCCCCCCTGTTTATTTTTTTCCCCAATTTCTGTTTAACGGAGAGATTTTTTTTCAGCACATTTCTAAACATAATAGTTTTAATAACTCATTTCTAATAACTGATTTATTTTCTCTTTGCCATGATGACAGTAAATAATAATATTTTACTAGATATTTTTCAAGACACTTCTACACACCTTAAAGTGACATTTAAAGGCTCAACTAGGTTAATTAGGTTAACTAGGCAGGTTAGGGTAATTAGGCAAGTTATTGCATAACGATGGTTTGTTCTGTAGACTTATCAAAAAATATATAGCTTAAAAGTGCTAATAGTTTTGACCTTAAAATGGCTATTAAAAATTTTTAAACTGCTGTTATTCTAGCCGAAATAAAACAAATAAGACTTTCTCCAGAATAAAAAATATTATCAGACATACTGTGAAAATTTCCTTGCTCTGTTAAACATCATTTGGGAAATATAAAAAAAAAAAAATCAAAAATCAAAGGGGGGCTAATAATTCTGACTTCAACTTTATACTTCAACTTTGTGTGAATGCTGTAATGTTTAAATAATTGTCCATTAAAAATGCATGATGGTCATGTGACCATCAGAAAAAAACGCAGCTAAAGGTGAACCAAGCTGCTCAGACATCACAGTACATATATACAGGAATCAGAGAGTGAAATTTAAGACCTTTTTTTAAGACTTTCCATACATTTTAAGACCTTATAATAACCACTTTTCAACCAGAAACACTGGCGAGATTTTAACTTGCAGTATATTTACTAAATATTAATGTAAGAAATTAATCCAAAACTAAAACATTATTCATATACTGAATAGAAATCTATTGAATCTAGCTAATTCAGCAGGTTGGCACCTATAGAACTGCAGAAATAATGGTGTTGCCTTGGTTACTGCAGTAGACAAAGCAGCATGATGTCAAATCTAGCAGGATGTCATTGATTTCATAAACTACACAGCATCCTGATATTCACAGATTTAATTCAGGCAAACTTTACCATACAACCAGACATTGCATAATTCAAAATTATATAAAATTTAATACCTTGCAAAATGGCATTTAAGACTTTTTAATACTTTTTAAGGGCCTTAAATTTTACTACATTGATTTATCAACTTTAAATACTTTTTAAGACCCCGCGGACACCCTGCATAAGTATGCACACTGAGCAGTTCAATTTACAAAAACACTATATTTGAAGCATTATCATCAATTTTAGTCCTTGAACTAAATTAAGTCCATTATTAATATACTCTGATCAGCCAAAACTTGATGACCATTCATAGGTGAAGTGAATATCATTGATCCCTAACCAACAATGTCACATATACTAAGGTGTGTTCAGTAGTTAATCTGATGGATGCAAGAGAAATGGGCTGGAATAAAGATCTGAGCAACTTTGATAAGGGCCAAATTGTTATGGCAAGGTGACTGGAAGGCCTCTATCTCAGAAATGGCAAGGCCTGAGGATTCAGTGATGTGAAATTAATTTACCAAAGGTGAAAGGTGACCTAAGGATAGATACAGGATTCCCACTTTAGGCCAAATATCAAATTCCATCAACCTTTCACTGATTAAAAGCTAAATTCCCATGACTTGTAATGAATGTTTAGCTTGAATTTCATTTTGTAGGACTTTTATAAACACAACCTTTGAACTTTGAGCCCCCCCCCCCCCCCGCTCATACACCCCCACACTCTCCTCATAACTTATACTCCCCATAAACACTGCACTATTTAATATTTGCACAATCAAAATTGTCCATTTGACTTGCTTGCACTAATTCATCTTGAATTGCAACCTGTACATATATTCATCTATTGTTAATCTCTTTTCATAGTCAATAACACCTGTACATAGTTCACAGTACATCCATCTGTAAATATTACCCATAGTTTTTCTATAATCAAGCCATTGAAGTGGTCATTTTGTAGCCGAAGTTCCTAAAATTAATCTTATCCTGACATTGTAGCCTTAGTTAACAAATGCAGTCTGGTGAATGCATTGGACTTATGTGACTGCCAATTGATGAGTGTAAAAGAAATCAAATGGAGCTGAAAAGTAGCCTAACTATAACCATTTTGCCATAAAAATGTGGTTTAGAGAAAAGTAAAATTTTGATGAATAGTTTGAACTGATTGATCGTGATATTCCAACACGATCTCAAGACAATTCGTAACTTTTTGATTTAGTGGCTAATTTGTATGAATTGGTACGTTCTCATTCGTACAATTGCCAGGAGGAGGAATGAGGGAATACGTGCTTGCAGCAACGATTTGCCTATAAAAAGTTGGTTTGTTTATATTTTGTGTTTGCATTATTATGTTATTATTACATAGTCAACATTTTATTACTTGTTAAAAAGACTTAGGTGGTTGGTTAAGGTAAATCCAATTACCTACTTTAATAATAAATAATCATAATACAAACGCCAAGCAAGGTATTCATTTAGATAAACATCTGGCTGATATAATCTTTGTCAGAGTGAACTTTGAGGGTTTGTTTGTATCTTGCGGCTAGTCATGATTTGCTAAAAATGTGTTGCTTCAGGGACCTACTACATATTTGCCAACAATTCCGTTTTTCCCGGGAGACTCCTGTATTTCACTCCCATACTTTCTCCTCTAATAAATCACTCTACACCCACTGGTAAAGTCTAGAAAGGATACAGCTGCGGATACACACATCAATATAGCATCATTTTTGTAACACTGTATAACAATAATTCATATTTTTTACATTACTGTGATGGTTGGATTTAGTGTTGAGGTAGGGGTAGACGTTAAAAAAACACAATAAATGGGAAATTTAATAAATAATTTTCTTAATAAATAAATAATTTTCGCAACTGTATCTGATCCTGCACACGTCCACCTCTTTATAGTACAGTTTCTAACAAAACCCTGCTACATCCCCAGTACAATTTTATCCACTAAAAATTTTATAATGGAAACCAAATAATTTCCAATATTTGCATCAAAAAGTCATGTGATTTTGTTTTAACAGATAACAAAAATACAGCATTAATGCACAAACCAATGGAGCGAGCACATTTGTAAAACATCTGAAATGTTGTTTTGATCATTCTAAAATCCCTCAGAGAAAGTCTGTCATCACAGTATTTAAGCATTATTACCTCCAGAACTGTCTTGAGTGTCTGCGCACCCAAAGAGTGTTCGTGTGTTGATCGCTGATATTCCAACACGATCACAGCAATTCGTACATCTTTGTTTTAGTGGCTAATTCGTATGAATTCGTACCTTCTCATTCGTACTATTTAGTACGATCTGCTTATCCCCCAGGTTTAGGGGTGGAGTTGGGTGCCACACCTCCTTTTTAAAATCATACATTTTCATCCAACTGAACTCGTTCATTCATACAAATTAGCAACTAATCTAACAAAACGTAACGTAAATGTTTCCTTGTAGGATTAGGCTGGATATTTCATATCTTGGACAAAAGAAATATAAAAAATCTTTTTTGCGGGGCAAACAAGCCATGTGAGAAACCTAAAAATTATTTTTTTTTTTGCATATTTTTAGTCCTATTGATATTTTAGTTCATTTTATATATTTTTTATTGTTTAGGTGGTCACACTTTACAATAAGGTTCATTAGTTAATGCATTTACTAACATGAACAAACAATGAACAATACATTTACTACAGCATTTGTTCATGTTAGTTAACGTTAGTTAATGAAAATACAGTTGTTGATTGTTAGTTCATGTTAATTCACGGTGCATTAACTAATGTTAACAAGCATGAACTTGGATGTTAATAATGCATTGGTGAATGTTGAATTATGATTAATAAATGCTGTACAAGTGTTGTTCATGATTAGTTCATGTTAGTAAATGCATTAACTAATGAACCTTATTGTAAAGTGTTACCGTTTATGTTTTGTAATATTTCATTTGTAGCTTATTTAATTTTAATTTTGTTGATCTTTTTATATCAATCTAAAGTTAAGTTATGAAGCTAATGCAACATTTCAGATATTTCGGGTCTTATCTTTACATTTAATTTCAGCTTTATTTGAATGACCAAAATGAATCCAAATGTTTAGTTAACATTAAAAAAACACTGATTTACTCACCCAGTGCTGCTCCTGCTCTCTTTCTTTGTCCTGGAAAAATTCCTCTTTCACTCCTAACATCCTCTTGTACTTCTCAATGTTGTTCCTCATCTCCAGGTGACTCGGGTTAGCCACGAAGAATGTGTGAGCTGCTGAAGCTGCTTTGGTCATTTTATTCAACTACACAGAGGGGCAACACAGAGTTTAAACTTACAGGTCACACTTATTACTCCGAGCTTTCAAAGTGGGATAAGTGTCCACGTCTCATATCTAAACATTACCTTATAGTAGGTGACTTGGAGGTAGTTGTAAGGGTTTCGTGTCCCAAATTCATACTCAATGTCTGAAGACACAGGAAGCAGCGCAGCAGGAGAGACACTTCGACTCATGCAGAACTTCGCACACTCAGCTCGTACCTGGATCCACTCAAGAACCCCCAGGTCCCAGAAAATCATATCCTCTTTGTCTACACACACACACACACACACACACATATTAAAATGCACTGAACTGAAAAAAAATGTCATGGAAAAGCTCCATGGCTCCAAGTTGCATGTTTTAGACTGAGTTTGTGGTATTTTGAACGAGTTGGTGCAGAAACACAGACACGGACATGATTCAGATGCAGTAACACACTTTGTGCACATGTACAACAATAAAAGAGTTACCTTGTTCGGAGATTTTGTCATCTCCTGCTGTTAAACACTCGTCGTGACATTTCCGTCTTATCCGAAGGAGTTTGTATCGAGTGGAAATGGATTTCTCCAGAAACTCCGCCGCGCGCTCCCAATCCTCGCTAAAGTACGCCCGAACCCCGCGGTAATAGAGCTCATCGTAAGGGGGTAAAAGTGCAGATGAACTTTCGGATGATAATCCACTGCCTGCAGTAATACATATATAGTTTATAATGAAGAGAAGCGCCACGTATACAGGGCTTGAGTTTGAGTGTAGCGCCATAATGCAGAGACTGAGGAGAGAGAGAGAGGGAGGAGGAGGAGGAATGAGGGGATACGTGCTTGCAGCAACGACTTGCCTATGAAAAAAGTTGGTTCGTTTGTTTGTTTGTTTTTTGTATTTGCCATATTATATGTTATTATTACATAGTCAACATTTTATTTGGGGAGAGTGGGTACGGTTGCAACATATGGGGCAAGACTTAGCTATTTTACCATTCAGTAATGATGAGTGATGATATTTACTATATTCTCTGTCAGAGAGAAATCAGAGATATGTGATCATTCCTTCAGTATAAAACTCATTTTGAGTTTTTTTTTTAATGTTCAGATAATATATCATGCTGTCTAATCTGTTTTTGTGAAACATTAATCATTCATATTAAATCCCTGTTTTCTTAGCTTCAAAATGGTATACCTATCAAGTGTTAAAGCTGTATATCTACCTAACACAGGAAGTTTAGTCGACATGCTGTTGCAACTGTCCCCTATTACAAAATTAATTCAAAAGCTTATCATATTTACAATTTTCATTTTATTACAGTGTCAATGTAATTTAATGTTAAAGAAAGAATGAATTATTTGATGAATTAATTCATTTTAGAGTTCAAAGAAGTAGTTTAGTAAAGGTTCAGTCTAGATTTTCAGTAATAATATTTCTGTTCAGGTTTTTTTGTAGGCCTGATAACTGGCCAAAACATGGTTGTTGCTTGTTCTTTTATTAGTCTGTATTTAAATGATCGATTTAACCAATTTACATTTAGTCTTTTTATCAAAAAAATAAAATCCAACCTGATGTTTTAGAATTTTTTATAACAATACAGCTCAATAATAATTATTATCATTTTTTTTTACATCTAAATGAATGTTGCAACTGTCCTTATAGGTTGTTGCAACCGTCCTCCTGCTTGGGGTCAGCAACGTTTGACTTTGTCTCTTCAAGTTTACATTCTGTATATATTGTCATATGTATACATATTATAGCAATGTAAAGGAAATGAAAGAATGAATTATAGCAATGTGGGTGGGTGTCTGATAGATGTTTGTGGAAGTTTTTTGTGGAAACCTAAAATTTTAATATAATGAACCCATTATTATATATAAAAAAATTGAGTTTCACAAAAAAACTGTCTCTGAAAAACTGAAAGAAATGCAAAAAGTGTTTCAACTGTCCCCACTCTCCCCTACTTGTTTAAAAAAGTAGGTGGTACATTAAGGTAAATCCAATTAGTTTGGTAAACATCTGGCTGAAATAATCTTTGTCAGAATAAACTTTGAGGGTTTGTTTTTATCTTGTGGGTAATCGTAATTTGGTAGCAATGGGCACTCCTGTTTTTTCCTGGGAGTCTCCTGAACCATCTCCCCCCACCCTCCCGTTTTGTTATTCCTTTTGGAAAACTCTCCTAATAAACTCCCCCTTCATGGTTCACCACAAACCACTAACCCTGCCGCAACCCAAGTACAATGTTATCCTCTGAAAAAATGTGCATTTACGATGCAGACCAAATAATTTCCAGCATTTGCATCAAAATGGGTGTGTTAACAAAAATACAGCATTAATGCACAAACCAGCAGAGCGAGCACATTTGTAAAATATCTGAAATGGTATTTTGGTCATTCTAAAATCCCTCAGACAAAATCTGTCATCAAAGTGGTTCAGTATTATTACGTCCAGAACTGTCATGAATGTTCGCGCACCCAAAGGGTGTTAGCGTGTTCATTGCGTTTCATCTTTATCTGCTGAGGTGCAAGTAATTGATCATATAAGAAAACAAAGACCCACAGCTTCTCCTACTGCAGCAACTCCATTTTTCTTTTTGATATTTGTTTCCAGTTTATCAGGAAGTAACGATTATGTTCTCTTTGGTTCATTGGATGGAAACTGTGCTTTTTTGCACAGAAGTCTACTTCGCATCTTTGGGTGGAAAAATAACTAATGGCTGTTTTCCCCCCAACATTATTCAGTATATCTTCCTTTGTGTTCAACAGATAAAAGGAACTGAAACAGGGTTTGAACAAGTGGAGGATGTGAGTAAATCCTTTATGGGTGAACTATCCATTTAATTACACTTATATTCCACTAAGATGGCTTAACTCTTCTCTTGCTATTAGTGGAATTGTCTTTCTTCCATTACAGTTTTGCACAAACCATTTGCAATATTTTCAACATGTTAGTAAACTATGAAGGCATTAACTGATGTCCTACAACTAAAACACCATTTCCCGCAATATGTCTACAAATAAACAGCAATATAATATTTAAAGAATGATCATGTCACATATACGCCAGGTATAAAAACAAAAAAACTGACCATCAGACATGCAACAGCATATAAACGCTTTAAAAAAATAAAGTTACTGGATGAAATGTTGAAAGAGTTGATATAGACTAGTTTTATGCTTGCTTTTTTTGTATTCAGGCATTGAATGAGCAAATCCATCAAAAAGAAACAATCATGGCTTCGGATCAACTTCAAAATGTGCCTTTCAGTATTATTAAAAAATGAAATGAAAATGTGGTTTGTATTTGTAACCAAGAGAAATGCCACCAAACTGGCACTAATAATAAATATGACCCTTTTTTAAACATAAAACCGGCCAGCGATGCCCCTTGTATGGGAGATATTTTCTTGGGACACTTTGGGCACATTAGTACCAATTGAGCATCACGTCAACGCCACAGCCTACCTGAGTATTGTTGCTGACCATGTCCATCCCTTTATGACCACAGTGTACCCATCTTCTGATGGCTACTTCCAGCAGGATAACGTGCCATGTAATAAAGCGTGGGTCATCTGGTTTCTTAAACATGACAATGAGTTCACTGTACTTAAGTGGCCTCCACAGTCACCAGTTCTCAATCCAATAGAGCACCTTTGGGATGTGGTGGAACGGGAGATTCGCATCATGAGCAGCTGACAAATATGCAGCAACTGCGTAATGCTATCTCGTCAATATGGACCAAAATCTCTGAGGAATATTTCCACCAATCTCTTCTTATAAATAATAAGAATAAGTTTCTTAAAAGCTTATGATAATCTTTTCCTTAATGATTGATGCTTTGTAAAGATTTACAAATTTTTTCTCTCATTTATTCCTAACTTTTTTGTTATTGTATTTTCTCTTTGGTGCAGTGGTGTTATTTTTTCTTGTATTCAATTATAATGAAAAAGAAATTGTGGACAAACGCAATGTAAACGGCTGAAAATCACAACAGAAAAAAATGACCATTTCATAATAATATCTTTTAAAAAAACATCTTACAAACACTAAATAAAATGGAATAATCTGTATAAAGCTTTATAAAAGCTCTTCGTGTCTGAGAAGCTGAAAATATGCACCCCCCCTGTGTGTTAAAATGATTGATAGATAGATGGATGGATGGATGGATGGATGGATGGATGGATGGATGGATGGATGGATTGCGTGTATGTGGCTAAAATGTTTTACGTTTTGTCACTGTCAGTGTATTAAGCAAGTTGTTAGTTTCTCCAGAAGAGGGCGTCTGTTTGACCTGTGTGTTGACATACTATTTCATCTGTCTGTCTGTTTCACTCCAGATAATTTGCAACATTGTGCACAGTTTTGTATGACTATGATTGTTTATTGTATTGTTTGTGTCCTTTTTTAGTTTGTTACTCGCTGGTTCTCATCCCAGAAAAAAAATGCCATGAGTTGATAAGTATGTGAGTGTGGGTGAAGGGTGACATTTTAATTCTAAGATAAGACAAAAATTCCTCTATCCTCATGTCAGCACATCGAGAAGATTAAAGTGTGTTTTGTGGGCCTGAATTGACCTCCGTATTCAGTGACTGTCCAATGTTCATCCCTGTTGCTCTTCTTTGACTTCGTTCTTTAAAAATGCCTCTGGACAAGAAGCAGAAATTGTTTAAATTCCTAAACCAAAGTCACATGATGAAATGCATGCACTGATATAAAAGCAAAGTTATTGTCACTTCAGCTAGAAGATTAATGAATATTCTTATAAATCTTAGTGCATAAACTTTTAAAACATATGGAGTGATATATGGTCTGCCTTATGTGGAATTGCTTAAATGCATTGTATGACAGTGAAATGGATGAATATAGAGGAAAATAGTTTTGGTCACATTGCAGTTATTGAATGAGTCATTGTTGATTTAGCTTTTTAGCCGGTTCTTGTGTAATCATATGGAGAAAATGCTAAAAAGCAAAGCATTTGTGGGACCTGAAGGATTTTTCTGAAGAAAAGTGGACAAGAGAAACAAAAAGACAAAAAACCTGTGGGTAATTAGGGTAAACACACAATGTTAAGTACAACATGTATGTAGATGAACAGTTATTTTTATATAAATTCAGCCATTTCCTCTTGGATTATAATATATTTTTTGTAAAATGTCTTATTTAGGTCAGTTCAAATATAAAAAACATGCATTATATACATTAGAATTAGTACTATATATATTGTGTTTATACACTCGCCGGCCACTTTATTAGGTACACCTTACTAGTACCGGGTTGAACCCCCTTTTGCCTTCATAACTGCCTTATTCCTTCGTGGCATAGATTCATCAATGTTCTGAAAATATTCCTCAGAGATTTTGGTCCATATTGACATGATAGCGTCACGCAGTTGCTGCTGATTTGTCAGCTGCACATCCATGATGCGAATCTCCCATTCCACCACATCCCAAAGGTGCTCTATTGGATTGAGAACTAGTGACTGTGGAGGCCATTTGAGTACAGTGAACTCATTGTCATGTTCAAGAAACCAGTCTGAGATGATTCGCACTTTATTACATGGCGCGTTATCCTGCTACATGTAGCCATCAGAAGATGAGTACACTGTGGTCATAAAGGGATGGACATGGTCAGCAACAATATAGGCTGTGACGTTGACATGATGCTCAATTGGTTCTAATGTGCCCAAAGTGTGCCAAGAAAATATCTTCCAGACCTTTACACCACCACCAGCCTGAGCCGTTGATATAAGGCAGGATGAATCCATGCTTTTATGTTGTTAATGCCAAATTCTGACCCTAACATCTGAATGTCGCAGCAGACTCATCAGACCAGGCAACGTTTTTTCAATTTTCTGTTGTCCAACTTTGGTGAGCCTGTGTGAATTGTAGCCTCAGTTTCCTGTTCTTAGCTGACAGGAGAGGCACCACATGTGGTCTTCTGCTGCTGTAGACCATCTGCCTCAAGGTTCAACATGTTGTGCATTCAGAAAGGCTCTTCTGCATCAGTTGTAACGAGTGGTTATTTGAGTTACTGATGCCTTTCTATCAGCTGGAACCAGTCTGGCCATTCTCCTCTGACCTCTGGCATCAACAAGGCATTTGCACCCACAGAACTGCCACTCACTGGATATTTTCTCTTTTTCATACCATTCTCTGTAAACCCTATAGATGATTGTGCTTGAAAATCCCAGTAGATCATCAGTTTCTGAAATACTCAGACCAGCCCGTCTGGCACCAACAACTATTCCAGGTTCAAAGTCACTTAAATAACTTTTCTTCCCATTCTGATGCTCAGCTTGAACTGCAGCAGATCGTCTTGACGTCTACATGCCTAAATGCATTGAGTTGCTGCCATGTGAATGGCTGATTAGATTGGACAGGTGTACCTAATAAAGTGGCCGATGATGAGTGCATATGTATAATAGTACTAAATAGTAGTAAAAAAATAATATAAGTGAAGCACTAGTCAAAGACAGAATTTAAAAAAGGCATGTTACGGTCAAAGTCATGGAACTTTATTCAGTGATGGATTTATTCTACCTTTATACAGTTGGGCTCAAACACATTTTTTATGTAGTATAGCCTACAGTTGGTACAGGCCAATATTTTCAAGAGCTGTTTATCACCCATAGAAACAAATGTGAACAATTTTGAGTTGTTGTGTGTAAAAGATTCCAACTGTTTAGTTGTGTTGAACTTTAGCTGCATGTGTTTAGTTTTGCAACACAAGTGGCCTACATACCAGTGCACACTTGTTTTAGTGAGTGAAAGAAGTGCTTAGTTTTGCATGAAGAGTGGATACAATTTGCAATTTGTGGCTAACAGAATCTGGATCTGTTTAAAGTTTTGCAGGAAGGATTTAGAAAACTTGTCTGGGTCGTTGAAAATTTGATTCACACAATGGGCTTTTTGTGAAAAACTGTAACCTGGTTGTGCACTTTCATTCCCAGCCGCATGAGGTCGGTATTCTTATTTACATGAGCTCAAAATTTCCGCTTTCTCATTTTGACAACTGTCATGGCTGCCGCATTACCGTAATATACAAAACACACAAGAAATCAGAATACCGTTAAGATTCACCCTTACTGATAAAGTACTATAAAAGTATTTGCTACACCAAGAATGTTTAACTATTCAATAAAATCACGTACATGAATGTGCATATTTGCGTGTTTATGTTCAAGTTAATTCACTATTGCGGAACAAAATGTAACGCGCGCTATTTGGGTGTTTACGGTGAAACACTTGCGGCTGTGATGAGTGCAGTGCGAGTGTGTGCAGCGCCCCTGGCCTCGAATGAACACACTGGATCATCAGCAGCAGCATTTCATTGAGGGGAAACACAGAAACAAGGGGGCTGTCAGAGACTTCAGGAGCGGGGGCCAAAGAAAACCCAGGCGGACAAGTGTGCGTAGGAAAGAAGGCAAATCCTGTTTAGCCAGAGATGACGGAGGTTAGCGAGATATTGATGTCGGTTCTGTCCGCGATTCGGGTTCCGAGGCCCGGGGATCGTGTTCACAAAGACGAGTGCGCTTTCTCCTTCTCCAGCCCGGTAAGTCCAGCGACCGCACACTTATCCGCACTACGGGCTTTTTTTTTGTTTGCATTAGGCTGCTGAATTAGTTTTGTTTTCTTAAAGCCGAGTGTTGGCTAACTCTCGCTCATTCAGTGCATAAGTTTGCACTGTTTTCCCCTTCATTATGTCAGGCGAGTCATCA
This sequence comes from Danio kyathit, assembly GCA_903798195.1. Classification (NCBI taxonomy): domain Eukaryota; kingdom Metazoa; phylum Chordata; class Actinopteri; order Cypriniformes; family Danionidae; genus Danio; species Danio kyathit. The sequence continues at coordinate 27,848,079 of LR812534.1, forward strand.
CCGCACTGTTGACTCTGCACTCTTTGAGTCACACCTCGAATAAACCATTCATTTACCTTCCTGCAACTTTTAAATAGCCACTTTAGCTATCTGAGAGCTAATTATACGGCTAAACCCCAGCTATATGCTGGTTTGTCTTCTTGAGAAGTCTGTATCATGCGCGTGAATGTTGTTTGGTTGTGCGCGCGCTCGAGACAGTCTCACTGAGCGCGTGTTGCTGACCCACGGTGTTTTGTTAAAACGCCTATTTTCAATTGTTTTAGGAGAGCGAGGGGGGCTTGTATGTCTGCATGAACAGCTTTCTCGGATATGGGAGTAAATACGTGGACCGACACCATGCCAAAACTGGTCAGAGGGCTTACCTGCACATCACCCGGACCCGGAAAACACAGGTAAGCGCAATTAAGAAAGACAATGCGAATCCTCATTCGTGCAAACATTGTTTGAGTATATGTTCGTAGATGTTTGAAGCCACCATAAAGTCAACAAACGGAGTTGTATAATATTGGTGTCAGGTACGTTTCCTGAATACTCCTCCTTATTTTATTGGCTTGTCAAACAGATATTTCCGCCCCAAACACATACCATTGGTTCAGTCAGAATTACTGTTTGAGAATGGGCGGGACGAATGGAACATCAGTTCAAGTGTATCTGTCTGCAGACTGCAAGACAGGGGTGTAACATGAAGGGGGCGTCACACCTAGTAGTAGAGGTTTAGAGAGTAGTAGAGATCCCATTGAACCATGCAAAATGTCACAACGAGAACTTGTACATTTAAGGTAGTGTTCAGAAAATACAAAACACCAGCAAAGAAACTCGACACAGAGGCACATAAAAACCTCACTGCCAGCTAGTGTTTTGGAAGTGGTATTGCAGAGCAACACAAACAGCATGCAGGAGTATAAATGCACGGCAACGCACAAGGCATGTGCCGTGGGTCACGCCGATCCCTTGACACAGAAGTATAAACCAGGCTTTAGCCTACTCAGTGTCGCCCCCTGATGTTACTAACAGTATAATGGCAAGCCCATCAAATATGAATGCCTCGCAACTCGCAGCTGTACGTGCATGGTGGAGTAGGTGTAGATGTTAATAACTAATGGCTGGGTTTAGGATTGGAGTAGGGGTAGACATTAATAACTGACGGCTGGGTTTAGCGATGGGGTAGGTGTAGACTGTAATAACTGTGATGGTTGGGTTTAGGGATGGGGTAGGTGTAGACGTTGATAACTGAAGTTTGGGTTTAGGGTTGGGGTAGGTGTAGACATTAATAACTGTTAGGTTTAGGATTGGGGTAGATGTAGACGTTAATAAGTGTGACGGTTGGGTTTAGGGATGGGGTAGGTGTAGACGTTAATAACTAATATTTGGGTTTAGGGATGGGGTAGGTGTAGATGTTAATAACTGTAATGGTTGCGTTTAGGTATGGACTAGGTGTAGACGTTAATAACTGTGATGGTTGGGTTTAGTAATGGGGAAGGTGTAGACAATAATAACTATAAGGGTTGGGTTTAGGATAGGGGTAGGTGTAGATGTTAATAACTGTGATAGGTACAGCGCCATCTTGCTGACAACATAGTTTTGACATGTGGGTCTGGATAACTGCAAGTTACGCCTCTACCGCAGGTTACGCCCCCTTCATGTTACGCCCAGTGGTAGTTCTAGATCAGAGTAACTGGGGGGCTGGGCAGGGGCCACTTGTACTTTTAGGGGACACATTTTAACATGCATCACAAAATACTTAAACAAATATTTGAAGTCTGCAGTTTTCATAAATAAGCTAATTAAATAACTTAAACTCAAGATAATCTTCCATGTTCATTTATTTGACAAGTAACTTTGTATTGTAGCAGGATAAGACACATCAAGGCACATTTTTGCACCTGTAAACTTTAACAGATGCTTTTTAACAGAACGAGTTTTTAAAAAATATTTTAAGGTCAGTATTATTAGCCTCCTTAAGAAATATTTACTGTATGTTTTTTGATTGTCTACATAACAAACCAGTTATACAATAACTTGACTAATTATTCTAACTTTCCAAGTTAACAAGTCTTTAAATTACACTTTAATCTGAATCAAAGACTACAGAATACTTAAAGGGACTTTGTCTGAATACAACTTGCAAAATCTTGCAAAATAACTCAAATATTCTGCACAGACTGTTACCATGGGAAAGATAAAAAAGTAGTTATTACAAATTAAATTACTGTTTAAAAACGTGTTGTAAATAACCATGTGTTTGAAGACTCGAGCTTGTCACAACTGAAAACAAAAATGAATGAAGGCACAACTAAACGAGTTGAATATTATACCTTTACATGAGCGTGACTGAAAACTAAATTTAATCGTTGTGTTACATCAGTTCTCCGATACTTGCCGACTGTTTGTAAATTCAAGACTGCATTTCCTAACGTAAAACTATGTACAGTCAATTTCTGATTAGTTATAGCCTCTGCATAGCCCAGGACTTCCTATATTAGTGTTAAAATCGCTAATGAAAACAGCAGTCTAATATAATTAACAGTGGACATTTTGATAGTTTTTCACAACATGAACATGACTGAATCTTTTTATTACCTGTGTCAATTTAGGGGTTAACTTTTGATGAATGCGATGAACTGATGCACGCAGCACCGTCACTGAGAGAGAGCGAGTGCGGGTGACACCGAGAGCGCGCGAGAGAGGCCTCAGTCAGTGTTGCCAGATTGGGCGGTTTTGACTTTGATTGGATTAATGTATGTGCATTTCGGCGGGTTTTGGGTAGTTTTTGGGTTGGAATCAGTCAGCTACATCTGGCAACACTGGCCTCAGTCATATCTCTGCAGTCTGCCACCGATGGCTGATCTCGCTTCTCTGTGGTGTTTTGACACAAAAATACACGTGATATTATTGAAATTTAGGGGGGGCCCCCACACCCCCCTAGAACCGCCACTGGTTACGCCCCTGTCTTGCAGATACTACTCTATCAGTTCGAGAGTGTTTACATGACACCATTTTCAAATAAAAAATAAATGCTATAGAGTTTTTGCTGTTCATATATTCAAATATTCAAAAAGACCTCTGTTGTCAGATTAAAAAAATTATACCACGGTTGTCTGTAAAATACATAAATGTAAATTTGCCACATGCTACGGACTAAACATGTAATTTATTTTCAAGTACTTTCCTAAAGTTTACAGTGTTAATATACAATGTGACATTGCCTTCAGCAACATTAATCTATGCACAGAACTTTTGAATAATATGAAGGAAACACTTCTTCATTTTATCGTTTTTTTTGCTTTGTTCTCCTGGCAAATATAGACTAACCTTATCTGTCTTTCAGAAGGAGGATGATCCCAATTCAGGATCAGGTGATCCTCCTAAAAAGAAGCCCACAAGACTGGCCATTGGTATGCACCTGGGTTCTTTTACCTTAAGTCTTTGCTTCATATTTTAGTGCATGCTAATTTTAACTGAGATTCTGTTTATTTTATGACACAATAAAGACTGTAAGGTTTTTGTGCGTTTCCTGCAGGTATTGAGGGAGGGTTTGATGTTGAGCAGGAGCAGTATGAAGAAGAGGTCAAGGTGGTTCTGTTCCCAGACCGACAGGAAGTGACACTGGATGATCTCTCCTCCATGCCAGATGTTGTTCGGGAGCGGGTGGGTGTTTTTTTTATTATACTGAATGACGAACATAAAGATAGTGTTGATAATTTGCTTATTAAAATTATATAGTAGATAGATAGATAGATAGATAGATAGATTTTTTTACATGCATGTAGTCTGATTAATTTAAGGCAATCTTTCATGTGCATTTTTTCAGTAAAGCCAGTTCTAGTTAATCATCTGCATGTGCTTTCATATGGAGCAGCATTTAATACAATACATTTAATAGAGCTGTTGTTAACTGACAATTGATTCTGATTCTGTAGTCATATGATTATTAGTCACCCTGAATCAATGAAAGCAGTTTAATCTTCTGTTTATACTCAAAGATTATAGTTATTATACAATGACATTGCATTACAATGAATGAGGAAAATTGCAATGATCAGTATGGCCGCCACAGTGAAGGAAGTCTCACCTTTTGGTCGAAATAGTGAATTGTCAGTCTTTATAGCCACCCTGTTTGTGGGGAAAGGGTCTGTACAGATTTTATTTTTAGTTGCACCAAGGCCTGCCATTTAGCAACTACTCTGTGCATATGTTGATGTTGACGGGGGCAAAAACATCTCCGCACATCCCATCAGATATCATGTCATCCTTAAGTCTCTATTTTTTCAGTGCTTCTAACAGCGTCCTCTGGTTACAGTTGAAACAGCTGTTAAGAAGATTTTAAACGTTTAATTTTAGTTTTAAATGTAAATAAAGCTTAAGAGACAATAGTAATGGGGTTTAGTTGCTGATTTAAAATGTGTAATTTGATTGAGAGTTCAGCTCAGTTTATTGAGATTTCAGGATTCCCCCATTCATTTAGATAGGTCTTTGGATTTTGGATGAACTGCTGAGGGGTGTTACAAATATTGTCTGCCGCCTGAACAGACTTTCCATGTAAGGTACTTTGTGACACTGTAAAGGAAGGATGGTCTTCTTTGTGGGTTTTTGGAGTTTCCCTGTGATAGCACTCTGGCCTTTGGAGGAGTTTTACTACTGATCCTACAACCGTGCTTTCCTTACTAAATGTGCATGACAATCGCAGTTTTGCTCAATTGTATTTGTAGTTTAATTTTGATGAATCACCCAGCCCTAGTCTGATATTATTTTATTGTACTATACTGCTATATATTGTACTATACTGCTATATATTTAATTGTATTATGTTAAATGTGTGTATATGTATTTTATGTAAATAGACAACAGTTTTATTCAGAGGTGTGCTTAACTGATTTATTTGAAAAAGTGTTACCTGAATTTATTTTAAAGTTGTTGTCTAGTGTTAATCTGAAATAATAATATATAACATTTTGTTAAATCTATTCCTTTGTAATTCATTGTAAGGTTGCCACAAATACGTAGTGCTGGCATAGTGTTAAAAGTGAATAAACAAAATAAATGGCATAATTGTGTGAATGCTGAGTTTTCTAACAGAGCATGCCCTGATTGTAGTTGTGATAGTGTGATGGTTTGTTATGTGCAGGTGTCTCTGTCAGTGGCGGAGCTTCAGGCAGCAGACTCAGTGTCGCACACTCTGCAGGTGCAGCAGTGGGATGGAGAAGTGCGACAGGAGTCAAAACATGCTGCTGAACTTAAACAACTCGACAATGGCCTCAAAATCCCTCCAAGGTATAAACACATAGTAATCTTGTAGATGCATTTAATTTCTGCTAGGGGTGTAATGGTACGTATCGTTGTACTGAAAACTTTCAATTTTCTTATGGTTTGGTGTGGATGTGTACAATTATAATGTAGTTTTAACATTTGCACATGCAGAACTTCATTCGAAACCTTTTGTTTAGTATATTTTCATTTTGATAACTACATCATTTAGTTTAAAGATCAAACAACAAACAGGAGTAGAAACATACTTTTACAAGGATATTTAGACATTGTGTTAACTGTCTTGTGTGCAGTTTACATGTTTGCATACTTTAGAAAATTTCATTTGAATTATTAGATTTGGCCTCTGTTGTTAGATGTAACCTTTCATTTTAAAGTAATAGGGCATCCTACTGTATATAGTTCACAGTATTAGCTAAGATGGAGTTTTTGTATTCTTAAGAATATTTTAATTTAATATAATTAAATGTACTTAAAAACTGATGACACAATATGTTTAAGAAATCTTTGTTTGAACCCAGATTAACACACATTTTTAGGAGCAAATTAAAAATTCCTTCTTCCATTAAGCATATGTTACTGTACTGTAATACCTCTCCTGCCTAAACTTTTACAAATTTTTCAGTTCAAAATATTTTGTAACAATTTAAAGGAAAAAAATATGTTAAACATGATATTTAGTTTTATATAACCATAGATCCTGACATAATGTTAAGTACCAAAAAAATATACTCAATCTTGACTTCAAAATCAAGGTGTGTACCAAACCGTCATTTATGTACACCTCTAGCATAAACAGGTAAGCTCTGAGAACATGATCCCAGAGAAAGTTACAGGAGGTGACTGTTTGCTCTTTCAGTGGCTGGAAGTGTGAGGTCTGTGAGCTGCAGGAGAACCTGTGGATGAATCTGACGGACGGGAAAGTTTTGTGTGGCCGGAGATATTTTGATGGCTCTGGGGGGAATAACCATGCCCTCCTGTACTACCAGCAGACTGGATACCCACTAGCTGTTAAACTCGGCACAATAACGCCTGACGGAGCAGGTCAGATTCTCACACACACATCCACTGGAATCATTCAGTTGTGTTTGTTTGAATATTGCGTTAATACATTTAAGTGTACATTACTGTTTACAGCCAGCTTTTTGTGTTCACCAACTTTGTTTTTAAATTTTAAAAATATTTAAAAAATATTATATTTTTAAAAAATTATTATTTAAAGTGGTAGTTCACCCAAATATGAAAATTGACATCATTTACTTAGTCTCCTCTTGTTTCTAATTTGTTTGTATTTCTTTTGTTGAAAAAATATTTATTTTGAGAAAGAAATACTATTGTTCAGACAGGTAATGATTCGCACTCATCAAGTGTGATGAGTGAAAGAAAGAAAGAAAGAAAGAAAGAAAGAAAGAAAGAAAGAAAGAAAGAAAGAAAGAAAGAAAGAAAGAAAGAAAGAAGAAAGAAAGAAAGAAAGAAAGAAAGAAAGAAAGTTGGAAGTGGCAGCCATTGACTTTCATTTTTTTTTTTTTTTTTTACTATGGAGGTCAATGGCTGCTTTTTGCAACATTCTTCAAATTATATTCTTTTGTGATTTTTCTTTGTTTGCTACAATTTGAGTGTAGGTAAAAAGTGAGGAATTTTTGGGTGAACTATCCTTGTAATGTAATGGTTTCTGTTAGAAATAAATATTTAAAACTGTCATTTATTCTAGTGAGGGCAGTTCTGAACTTTCAGCATCATTTCTCCAGACTTCAGTTTCACATGATCCTTCAGAAATTACTTTTATGTGCTGATTTACTGCTCAAGAACCCTCCTTATTTTCAGGGTTGAATAATATAGTATTTTTTGTAAACAGATATGTTTTATTGATTCTTTGAATAGAAAATAAAATAAAAAAAGCTATCTTTATTTTAAATATAATTTTATGAAAAGTTATTTGTCATATACAGTCATACACAATATGATATGCAGTAAAATGCTTACACAACCACTTGCGACCTTAAAATAATAGCAACAATAACAAAAATAATAATGATAACAATAAAAATATTAATTATAGAGAAAGGGAAATTACGCAGTAGAAAATAAAAGCAAATATAAAATATTTAAAGACTTAAGATAGAGTATGTGGCTGTAGAAACATAGAAGTGTTTCTAACAAAGTGTCTGGTGCATAAGAGAGGAAGGAGTGTGTCCTATTGGTGGTTTGCCACATTGGTTGTAACATTATTTAAGACTTGTTTCTTTTGATCAATTGAGTGTATCCTTGCTTAAATGTTTAAACAAACATATTTTTCTTTGCAGATGTCTATTCATATGATGAAGATGATATGGTATTAGATTCTAAGCTCCCAGAACACCTTTCCCATTTTGGCATTGATATGATGACTATGGAAAAGGTACAGTCATACTAAAAATCATACATTTTTTAAGTGATTGAGAAGGTGTTAACGTGTGTCTGTCCTCGTCTGTTAGACGGAGAGGACCATGACTGAGCTGGAGATCGCAGTGAACCAGCGTGTGGGAGAGTGGGAGGTAATCCAGGAGTCCGGCACCACTCTAAGGCCCATGTGGGGCCCGGGACTCACCGGCATGAAGAACCTGGGAAACAGCTGCTACCTCAACTCTGTCATGCAAGTGCTCTTCACCATCCCAGACTTCCAGACCAAGTAAGTGTTTCTCTGGGTGTTTATAAGACTGTGTGTGGTTTTAGTGTCGTTGTCTTCTTTCAAATTTATCATTTAAACCTTCTTTCTTTAAAAATGTATACCAAAAATGACCAAAATTTTATGTTACCGAAAAATCTTTCCAGCCTCAGACATTTGATTGTTAGTATACGCGTTAGACATGAGGTCCCTTGAAATTAAAATGAAGAGTTTTTTTAGATGTTAGTAAGAGGATTGTTCATTTTAACAATATCTAAGCTAGTGTGCTCCAAAACAGTGACAAAATTCGCCTTTAGAAGATTTAAACATCCAAAGCTTGCAGTTTGTAACTTCCTCCTAAATGGATTAACAACTTTTTTCCACATCACCTCATACCTCAGTTTCTGATCAAATCTTGACCAATCAAATGCTCTCTAGTGTCTGACAGGCCCCGTCCCTTTAAGAGGCTTTTTATTTGCTTTTCAATTGACACTCTTCACGCTCACATTAAATAAATAAAAAATTGCATTTTAAATCACTTCATTGGACCTTTGAATATTTTTTGTTTATGTTAAGTATTGCTGCTAAAATAAAGTCTCTAAATGTGTGTTTGTATTCTCTTACTCTCTTTGACTCTCAGATACGTTTCCAATATTGACAAGATCTTTGATGAGGCCCCCAGTGACCCTACCCAGGACTTTAAGACTCAAGTGTGAGTACCTGTCCTACAAATCCTCAAATGTACTTGTTTTTTTTTTTTTACATAAGTGAGGGTTTGTTCTAGAAATGATGCTCTTTGGTAGCTCTCAAATCTTCTTTCATGTGTAATCTTGACTGGTCATTTTAGTTTCAAAACACAAGGCATCATACCTAATTACTGTTGTCTGACACAACACATGTATGCTCCTTTTCTATAAGCATAAACCAGGTGTTAGTTTAGAGCCAGTGTTATTACTGGTTCATCTGGCAAACCTTTTAAGAACTGCTTTGCTTTTTCAACAGCTAGAGAGTTTTTTTAGAGATACGTCTCATCTTTCCCACTTTCCCAGCAACACAAATGGAAACATCAAATACAAATGGTGCATCAATGTTGCTTTGATATTAATAGATATTAAATTAATTTGAAAGCTTACACTGGCATACAGACACAGCTAATCCACCATGTCAGCGCTGGTAGTTTGTAGAAACATTTATTGAAAAACATGATAATGTGTTTGTGCATTGTGGTGTTGTTTCAAAGATGGAGATTTCAATTGAGAATGTGTTAAGCATCATGTTGTGCTGCTATTTAAAAAAAAAATGCTCTGTTTCTGTTTGTGTCGTTGGTCACAGAAAAATGCATTTTGAATCTGCTGCTGCTTAATGCTATCTCATAGGCATTTTAGCTCTGCACAATCTCATTTGAATTTAAACTGCCGGTAAGCAAAATGGCACAATTTGGATCAAAGTTTAAAAGGGGCTGTTTCAAAGAGTTATAAAACATTATCTGTGTGATATTTTGAGCTGAAACTTCACACACACACACACACACACACACACACACACACACACACACACACACACACACACACACACACACACACACACACACACACACACATACACACACACACACACACACACACTCTCTCTAGGGACATCAGAGACTTATTTGAAATCTTGTAAAAAGGGGCATGCTGGTGCTTTGTGTGGTGAAAAAGGAATAATTGATTTGGAGCCATTTTCTGGCTCTGAACCAGCACTCAAACTGCCTTGGTAGAAAAGGGGTACTTGATGGCCAGTGTTTGAATATAAACAAATGCAAATTTGTTAAAACAATATTATGTCCAAATGGCAACCTTGGTGAAAAATTACTTACTGCTCTTTTATAAATCATTTCAGTATCTTTAATAGTAATGTCTATTTAACACATGCAATAAAGATTATGCTTTTTATTTTATTTTATTACATTTACTTACATCATTCAATTTCTGTAGTGTTCCTGACTTGAATGCCAACCTGAAATTTCAAGCAGATTTTAATACCTTTTAGGACAAGATTTGATCAAGTGATTTGTACCAATGTCATACTGGACATACAAGACTAACTCAGTGTTTGTTCTGCAAAATTCCTATTACTGGAAAACACATTCTATTGGACAGTCCTGCTTTTAGTGACTTTTTAATAAACAGTTTATTTAATTTGTTTAACTTTATTATGTTACATTTTTAAAATGAAAAAGTAAAATAACAACAGTATATATTGTGAAATTATCATGAAATATTGTTACTCTTATTGTGTAATATGGCTTTGTTTGTGTATACATCACTACAGCTGATGGCCTCAAATCAGCAGTCATTAAAACTAGTGTGATTTTGATTTGATTTGTTTAATGAGGTAATTGAGGGCATTAACAGTGTTTTATTTGGCTTATCCTTTTTGCTAACTCATCAGTAATTCAGAGACTGCTCTATCAGTTCTCATCTATTATTCAGTTACTTTGTAGTATCATAATATTTTAGTTGGGTGTCTTATTTTTGTCTCAGCAGTTATCTGTTATCATATTTTAGTATCTGGACAACACTACTAAAGTAATTCACTCGACCCAAGGTAAAAAATAAGGGTTTGCTCTTGAGAAACTATATGTTACTTTCGAAAAACAAATGCTGGGAGGTTCTCATTTGATCCAGGTGATATTATTATAAATAATAATCAGGAAATTTTAATTTATGGGTGAACTGTGTATTACTTGAAAGATGATACTGAAGGGGCTTCAGGAATACCATACTTCCAGCAGAGGTCACTATACATCAATTCTCGCTGCAATCTGAATGAAAGAAGGAAAATAATCAAACATCTGCTGTAATTTTGTCAAAGAGCATAAACTGCTTACAACTTTTCTTTTCCAATATTACATTTCTCAAATTAAAACTTTTTTTTCATTACCACTCTTGAATTTCAGAGCAAAGCTGGGCTATGGCCTTCTGTCAGGAGAGTACTCTAAACCAGCTCCAGACCCTGCAGATGACCCCAACACCTCTGCTGAACCCAGGGTACACACACTTACACTTCTCATGTATTGGGTTGTACCACAGACAAATAGATGAGTTAATATGTAAGTCTTTGATAATTTGATTCCTGTATAATGGGACAATTTTTACACACACACACACACACACACACACACACACACACACACACACACACACACACACACACACACACACACACACACACACACACAAACTGAAATAAATTTTGCTCCTGCTCATTTGTTGAGGTCGTGTCTTTTCATAAATGTGGTTTTAAATCAAACACACTTCAGCTCCCTGCCCCATTGGAAATTAAAGAAGCCCATAATCAATATGGATTTAGGACATCAGAAGAAAGGACAAACTCATCCCATTGTATACAGACAACAATATCTGGATATTAGAAACCAATATTCTCTACACTCACCAATTTTTACAGATGGTTCAAAGGTGGACAATGGCATAGCAGCAGCAATGGTGACTGGACAACAAAGTTATGGAGTCAGTCTGCCTAAAGAATGCTCCATATTCACAGCTGAAGCCCGTGCTTTACTTTTAGCATTGGAGTATATAGAAAATGTCCAACAAAAGAACTCTATTATTTTTACAGACTCCTAATCATGCCTCCAAGTGATGGAATCTACAAAAAATGATCATCCTTTGATTGATAGTATTTTAACCAAAGTTCACCATCTACAAAATCAGTTTTATCACATCATTTTTTGCTGGGTTCCAAGACATGTAAGGCTTTCAGTAAATGAGCGAGCTGATGCAGCTGCTAAAGACGCTTTTAAGCAAGTGGTGAACAAATGTCAAATTCCTCCGTCAGAGATGAGACCTTTTATCAACGTTTACATTTTAAATAAGTAGCAAGAAGAGTGGGATGCATTGGAAAATAATAAATTACATGAAATCCAACCTAAAATCTCACACAGAATTTTCAGACATTTTAAGACTAGATTTGATCAAGTGGTTTTTACCAGATGTGGTATTGGACATACAAGATTAACCCACGCCTTTTTTACTTAAAGATAAGACCCCACTTAATGTTTGTTCTGCACAACTCCCCTTACTGTAAAACACATTTTCCTGGACTGTCCTGCTTTTAATGATTTCAGAAGACTTTTTTATGAAAATAACTCTCTCAAGGACATATTTAGCAAAGTGACATGGGAAAAATTTTAGAATGTGGTTTTCTTTGTACAGGGTGACCAGATTGGCATTGCTCCTCGCATGTTCAAAGCTCTGGTTGGACGAGGCCACCCTGAGTTCTCCACCAATCGGCAACAGGATGCGCAAGAGTTTCTTCTTCACTTCATAAATATGGTGGAGGTAATGATGATAACTTTCTCCTCCTGTTTTTTCTACTTTCAGGTTCATTACCTCATATTTTTGTCTTGTCTTTGTTGTCCAGAGGAACTGTCGGTCTGGCATGAATCCTTCAGAAGCTTTCCGCTTCTTGGTAGAGGAGAAGATTGTATGCCAACAATCACAAAAAGCCAAGTATACCCAGCGAGTTGACTATATCGTCCAGCTGCCCGTTCCCATGGACCAGGCAACTAATATGGGTTAGTGAATAAAGTGTTGTTTATACTCTTGAAAACAGTGCTAATATGTTTCCATTTATCCATTCCTTCCCATTTATCTTTTTAAATTAGTTTATCCTTTAAATTAATTTAAAAAAAAAGCATTATTTTTGTTTAATCAGATGAGCTTCAAGAAGCAGAGCGTCGCCGTGATGAGGCGGAGTCATCTGGAGCTCCTCCCCCCATTGCACCTCGTGCTCAAATCCCATTTGCTGCCTGTCTGGCTGCTCTCAGTGAACCGGAAACACTCACAGATTTCTGGAGCTCTGCAGTTCAAGCCAAAACCACTGCCACAAAGTAATAATTATATCCATTCACCGATTGACGGAGATTCAGTCTTTATTTCTCCTGTGCATAATGGCATCTTTAAATCTTTGTCTGTCTTAGGACCACTCGCTTTGCTTCATTTCCTGATCATCTTGTCATCCAAATCAAGAAATTCACCTTTGGGTTGGATTGGGTTCCTAAAAAACTAGGTGAGTTCTATATGGCTGTAGGCCTGGTTAGTACTGTCCAATATGTAAAAGCAAAAGCACTCACTTTTTATACGTTAACTGAATAATGATTATAGTTCATTTCATACATTTTGAAAGTAAATATAATAATTGTAACCAAGTAGGCTATGCTACATATTATGTGCATTAAGTACTTAAAACACAGCTGACACTTTTTTCACACAACATTGTAACTTTTCATTTTAACTTTTCAATCTAATAATAAATACAGTTTTTTTAAAGCAAAAGTAAAAATCCCTAAACTCCTTCACAGCTTTTACCTACCTACACAGCATTCATACTTAAGTCACATTTGTTATTTAGTTAAAGGGCACCTATTTTACCCCTTTTACAAGATATAAGATAGGCCTTTGGTCTCTCCAGAATGTGTCTGTATAGTTTCAACTCAAAATACCCGTCAGATAATTTATCATAGTCTTTAGAATTTGCCTATTTTAGTGTCGGAGTACATTGCAGCTGTTTTTGTAGCCTGTGGCTTTAAATGCAAATGAGCTGCTTCTCCCCGCCCACCGTTCCTGGTGGTTCCGCTTCTCATCATGTGTTACGTCAGATAGACAGCACAGTGACAGAGACAGACATGGATGAAGCTGAAATGCAGCTCATTAGTCAAAAATACCAAGTAAGTTTATTTGATGTATTTGTGGTGAACCTTTCTGAAACGGAAGAGTCTCACAGAAATGCCGTTTGCAGTACACAAACACATATTAGCGTTTACTGACACCATGCGGACATGGTGATTATAGCGATTTAGAATTGCATATCGATTTTGCTGTCTTTATTACAAACATGCTCTGTTTTTAAAAATCACAGAGTTGTAGCAAATATTTTAATCCAAGTATATCAGCAAAAAAACATGTTATTATAGAAACATGGCATCTGTCAATCAATTCAGTGGGCGGGGAAAGCTGTACTCCATAAATTTAATACATTTTTAAAAAAAGAGGCCCGTTGTCTTTATATCACTCCAATATGACAGTGGACACACTAAACCTACACATAGTTCTGTCCAAACAGCATCTAAATGTTGATTTTTGGGTTTATTTCATAGGTGCCTTTTAAATTTAGTCAGAATTCTTGCACTCGTATGTAATCGTGCACTTTGGTGCATTTTGAGGTTTACAGTACTCTGGAACTTTCATGCAGTTTAATAAACTGTCATGCAAAAACCTCATGCAATTTGACAGCGAATCCATACCTGCCAACATTTGGTTTGTAAATTCCGGGAGACGGGGGGGGGGGGGGGGGGGGGGGGGGGGGATTACGTCATACGCTAATTTGCATATTACTGACGTCATCACGTTCTACCATTTCTGTTTAACAGCCTATGGTAAATAAATAGGGTATTTTATATTTGCACTACGCTTTATCTAAGCTTATCAATTTAACTAAGTGTATTGCTGTTTGAATACAGTATATCAGCAGATCAGTTTTACTGTACAAGGGAAATACCTTCACACTCCCGGTGCTAAATCATTTGCCGTCGGTACGCAGAGGAGTGATCTGCAGTCAGGCTGCAGGTGGGAGAGGCTGCTGTACGAGGACTGGGCCACCTGTCAGTGCTCTAAGGCGGGCATCCGCAGCTCGTTGAGAAGAGTAGGGACGGTACAGTAATGGACAAACGACAGTCTATAAACATCTCCAGTAACACACAAAAAAGTCGCTAGATTTGTCGCTAGTCGCTTTTTTGAAAATTTGTCGCTAGGGGGGTCTGAAACTGAAAAGTCGTTGAGTTGGCAACACTGACGCGAACTAAAAGCATGGAGCGGGAGGGGTGAGAGGTTTGGGGATATGGAGGCGCGCAAACTGTAGCGCGGAGAGGTTGCGCGCGACCGAAAGAGCACGCGCACAAGCACCAGGTTTCAGCCCGGACTGTACCAAAATGCTGAGGAGCGGGGGTCGGATTCCGGGAGTTTACCGGGAGACAGAACAATACGGGAGACGGGTCTAAAATACGGGAGACTCCCGGGAAAAACGGGAGTGTTGGCAGGTATGAGCGAATCTGAAACATTTTCACGATTGTCTAATATTTGTAGATGGAGAATATACCTGTGAAAAAAGTAACTTATAAATGTGAGGGGAAAAAGCACAACACAAACTCATTAAAAGGGGCAGGGACAGGGCAAACTGCTTTAAAAAATATGTAGATGTAATACCATTAATTATAAATTAAAATTAATAAATTATAAAATGTAAATTATTCAGATTGCTGCTTGTCAACTGTACACTGTCAAGAAAAATCCGTAAGTTTTCCGTATTTTGTGACTCGTGTTTTTATTTTTTTATTCCCCCTGTTTATTTATGCTTTTAAATGGCATTATGGGACTTTAATCTTTCTTCTGACAACACTAAATCTTAAAAAGTTGGAAAAAGTGACTTTTATTGACCTTTTTAATAGTTTAAAGTGATATATTGCCTGAGTTGGTGTTAACCTTGTAACAAGCTACCAGTACTTTTTTTGTTATTTTACAGATTTATTTCTGCATATATGATTTCTTATACATTATATTATTTCAAATGACTAAAATGTCAATAAAAGTCATTTTGTTGAATTTTCCACATCAAAAGTCGACAGAGCAGACCTCAAGTCCCATAATGCTATTTAAATAAACATAAATAAACACAAAATACGAAAACTGTTAATGAACAGGTATTTTTTCCAGTGTAGGTTGAATGCTAACATACTCTTTGATGATTGTATTAGATGTGAGCATTGACGTTCCTGAAACGCTGGATTTGAATGCGCTCCGTGCCATGGGACAGCAGCCAGGGAGGAGCTTCTGCCCGAGGTGGCCCCGCCCCCGCTCATGACCCCCGATGTGGAGGTTAAAGGTATCCTGGGTTCCCACGGCAACGAGGAGGACGACTCTCTCTACTCCCCACTGCTGTGTCAGTCTGTCTTTCCTCCTCTTTCTGACTCCATCTGTCTGTCACTTGAGCCTGTCCTTCATTCCTCCTTTGTTCTTTGCTTTCTTCTTTGTTTACAGCGTTTTTATTTTATTACTTTAATTTGCCTTTTATAATACTTTTATATTTACATTTTTATAAAGAAAACACTATATTTTTGTATATTGACTGTATACAGCACGTGACACACAGCCTTATTGACAGTGTTTAGTGTTTGAATAAGTTGTTGTGGATTTAATATTAGGTTAATATTTCTGAAATATTTTAATATTATTAATATTTAATAAGGTTAATATTTATTAAATATATTTAATTTAATTTAATCATTCCTTTATGTGATTTTTTTTTTTTTTTATCGAAGCATGTCTGTAGAGACCTTTCTGTCTTTTTGTGTGCCTCTCTCAGCTCCAGTGTTGGACGACTCCACAGTGTCTCAGCTGTGTGAGATGGGTTTTCCTCTGGAGGCCTGCAGGAAGGCTGTGTATTATACAGGAAACACTGGCATTGACGCTGCTATGAACTGGGTGATGGGACACATGGATGACCCTGGTAAATGCTTTCTTCGCTAGCCAGGAATTCATTACAGATTTGCTCAACTTTTGCGACAAAATCATGCATAAAAACAACATTGCACTTTTGACAGGTTTATGTACATCAGAGCTAATATATTTACATATCTATACAGATATTTATTATTTATATTTTTAAATCTTTCGATCAGGGACATGATATACCTTGTAGTGGTTTGTCTGAGCAGTGGATAAATAGGTTTAGTACTGGGCCTAATGCTTTTTACTGTAAAGATTATTTGTTTGTCCCATTGTTGAACATATATGATATAGTAATATGTACATCTACTAAAAAGGCTACAATTTTAATCATAATTTTAAATTAATTTGATCCAATGGAGAGAATTTCCATGTTGCTCCATAAAAAATTTAGAATTAAGAGAAAAAGAATGGTTGTCACACACTGTTTCAGAAAAAAACAGGATTTCCACAGAGCAGATCAACTTTTTTTTCAGCACAATAGAGCAGATCAAGTTGTTCAGCGCAAAGGAGCCTAAAGCACCTGCAGTATCATACCCATGGGAGCCAGTTTCTACAAATAAATGCAATCGGGCTGCATGATTCTGGCTAAAATGAGAATCACAATTTTCATACGATTCAGTAGATGTAAAATAAAAATTAATATGAGTGGGCTAGTATTATAGTTATTTCTCAAACATATGGTAAGATAAACAATAATAATATTAGGCGTATGTGTAGGTCTACTGTTGGATAAAATGCTAATTTTTGACTGGACTTTGAAGGGTGGACTTGAACAGACTTTAAATTTGTCCTCTGTTAATGCACAGTAAAGGGATTACATCAGAATACAATTAATTATAATGCTGAAGTTGACTTATTATGCTTGCAGTCTGTCATTGACAACACGATTAGACCTTTTTTTACTGGTAAAATCAGACATTTGTCATTATCAGATTCCCTCCTGCATAAACATATAGACTAGAGTAGTAATACTGACACTGTTAAACATTTATTCTCATGCAAAACACTCTGTGTTCGCTATGAAAGAAAAAAATATATCAAATGCTTGTCGTAATCACAACTTTAAAATGCGATATGATTCATTTAAATGAGATGTGTGGTTTCGGTTTCACTTTCACTGCTGAGTGTGCTGCTGTCATGGCTGCCATTACTTTGAGGAAAAAAAACATACATGCAAATCATACTTCCCGTGCGGCTCTCAAACGATCGCTCTGTAGAACAAAGTGAACGGTATTTACAATGTTATTACCTGTTATTCACAGCCTATTCAGGTTCTGTTCACTGTGAAAATACCTTGAAAATATTATTGGCTGAATTATTGGGGGGGGAGAGAACGCAATCTTTTTTCAATTAATTGTGCAGCACCAGTAGCTTGTGGTTGGCGTCCTAACATATAGCACTATGGATGCTCGTGACTAAACATCCTTTGCCGATCTTGGTCTACTTTCTCCACCTCATGCTGCCCTTTCAATGTTAAGGTATAAACCTTTAAAAAAAATTGTATGGGGGGGGGGGGGGATGTATGGGAGTTTTTGTTAAATTGGTTTTTCCTTCTGAATGTTTCATTTTGAGGATTTGATGATTAATGGAAAAACCGCTGTAAAGCAACAGGTTTGTAGAGGCAGATTTTGTAGAGAATTTAAGGTAGCATGCAGATTTTCAGTAATGAGTCTGTGGTTTTTCTGCAGATTTCTCTGCACCTTTGGTGTTGCCTGGCTCTAGTTCTGCTCCTGGCACGACGCCCACAGAGAGCCTACCCGAAGAACACCTGGCCACCATTGTTTCAATGGGATTCAGTCGAGATCAGGCAACTCGTGCTCTCAGAGCAACGGTGAGAGCTTTTGTCTCAACACAGAAATGTTCTACACATGATCCATTAGGATTTATAATATATTTGGAATATATCTTATTATCGAACTTGAAAACAGTAGTGCCATTTTATAGTGCCTACTATACTAATTGTTTAAGTTATATTTGTTGAAAAGAAATTGATCAGTCTAGTGCTAAATAAAGAACATGATTTTTTTTTTTTTTACATTTTGAAAACCTGATACTTAATATGTGGCATTTCTTGAACACAAATCGGCTATTAAATTTTGGCATCAGGTTACAAAACTGCAAAATTTAATCCTTCATAATTAATTAATTTTAAAAATAAATGTATACAAAAAGTCTTAAGGCAATGGACTCAAACTCTGCACAGTTTAGCTCCAACCACCTCCAACTCACACCTGCTTAATCATCCTTAGTAGTCTTGAGCATCTTGATTAGTTGAATCAGCTGTGTTTGATTAGGGTTGGAGCAAACTATGAAGAGATGCGGCCCTCCAGGGTTCCAGTTTGCGACCTATGTCTTAAGGCTTTTCATGACAATCAGCATTTAAAAGGCTGTGAACTATCATTCACAGGTCATTTGTTTATGAACAATTCCTGTTCAAACCTTTTATGTTTCTGTATTTGTAGAATAATGTTCTGGAGCGAGCCGTGGACTGGATCTTCTCTCATCTAGATGATCTGGAGTCCATGGATGTGTCTGAAGGGGGACGCTCAGAGGGTGGAAGTGAAGCCAGTCGAGAGCCTCCTCCAGGACCTCGTGTCCGTGATGGAACTGGAAGTAAGTGTTCATGTGTGCCTTTATGGATTGTCGTCTTTTCTACATGTGATGTTCTCTTCTAACGCTTAATCTCCTCATTCTTTCGTCCTGAAGAGTATGAGCTCTTTGCGTTCATCAGTCACATGGGAACGAGCACAATGTGTGGTCATTATGTGTGCCACATCAAGAAGGACCAACAGTGAGTGCAGTCCTCTCTCCATCAGTCAACTCCTCTCCTTCTGTCCCTCGCAGTAAAACATTCTTCAACATCTCTCTTTGCTTCTTTCAGGTGGGTCATTTTTAACGATCAGAAAGTTTGTGCCTCTGAGAAACCACCGAAGGACCTGGGATACCTGTACTTTTACAGGAGAGTGGTGGAATAAACTAGAAAATCATCTCTGTCTGTTTCATGCACGCACACATACACATGCACACACACAGTTCTGTACCTGGTCTAAAGGAATAGTAGGCTCCTGCTTCTGAAATGATCCGCAGTTTAAGTCAAAGCACTTCTCCATCTGATATATTCACTATTGAGAGAAACCTGACACAGGGGAAGGAAAAAAATCAAATGTAGGATGTGCGGGTTAGAGTGTTCTTACTCAAAACGCCCATGTTGTGCAGCGCCTTACCACACACACAGACAGTAGTCTCCTTTGTGCCTCCCCCTGATTGGATAGTGGCTTTTGTGACATCACCGCTTCTAGAGCTAAGCTCCACCTTCCTTTCCTTTATGTGTTCCAGAATGTTTCTGCAAATGTTTAATGGCAAGTCAATATCACTAAATCACACACAAATAACTGCTAAATATGATGTATTGGAGTTTTAAATTTAAAATAATAATAATAAAAGGCAAAAGGTATTGTGCGGTTTCACTCTTTTCCTTATGTTTTGTTCTCCTTTTTGGGGGGAGGAAAGAATCATTTTGTTCATTTTGCTTTAAAATAAAAAATGTGTCTCTTTGCTACTTGTGCGTCTGTGTTTTGTGATGAATAATGGGTACGTGTAAAAGGATTTACTGGCAACTAAATGCTGTGTCAGTAGTGATAAACATTTTAAACGTACTATAGTAAAACATATTATACTGTATGTATTAAAGTATTTGCTACCTTTTGTTAATGAATGGGTTCATGGTGGTGTAGTGGGTAGGAAGATCACCTCACAGCAAGAAGGTTGCTGGTTCGAGCCCCGGCTGGGTTAGTTGGCATTTCTGTGTGGAGTTCTCCCCGTGTTGGTGTGGGTTTCCTCCGGGTGCTCCGGTTTCCCCCACAGTCTAAAGACATGTGCTAAAGGTGAATTGAATAAGCTAAATTGGTCATAGTGTATGGGGGTTTCCCAGTGTTGGGTTGCAGCTGGAAGGGCATCCGCTGCATAAAACATATGCTGGATAGGTTGGCAGTTCATTCCGCTGTGGTGACCCCTGATTAATAAAGGGACTAAGCTGAAAAGAAAATGAATAAATGGATGTTACAGTATAATGTAGCATTAACTATAGTGAACTGATAAATTTATAAATGATGTTGTATACTTGAGTCTTTACTACTGAAAATGGTGGTATAGTATAGACCAGAGATGCCCAAAGTTGGCCCATGATATAAGATTTGGCCCACTGTCCCATGCCTTTAATAGAGATTGTCATTTCTAATTTAACGTAATCTTTTGACTCTATTGTTGTTTGTTTTATTGTTAAGCTACAAAAAAGCAAGCTTGAATTAAATGTAAATTAATTGGATTTATTTAAATGTTCATTGTGTTATAAATGGAATTGTTTGTTTTTATTGTAAATAGTTCATTCTAAAATGTAAAAAATATATAATGCATTAGTTGGCCTAATAGCTTTTTTTATTTATTATTAGATATTATTTTGAAAATTACACATAACAACTTTGTAATACAGTTTGATACATTTACTTTCGACCCACAGCCCTCAGCTATGTTTGTGTTTTGGCCCTTCATAGGAAAATGTTTGGGCACCCCTGGTATAGACTAGTTGTGGAAAACCTAAAGCAGTAATGGGTACTTATTGCTTCATTGAATCCCAAAGTAGCTAACTTCACCATTGAACAAAATTCTATGGTGTTTACTATTACTATAGGTTTTTTTCCCCCATGTAGGACTGTTTTCTTTTTTTTTTCGAAAAGAAAATGTCAATAGGGTGACACGGTGCCTCAGTGGTTAGCACCGTTGCCTTACAGCAAGATTTGAATTGAATTGAATAAACTAAACTGGCCGTAGTGTGTGTGAATGAGTGTGTACCCTACTGAAAAAAAAAAAAAAACAGCTAAAACCAGCCTAAGCTGGTTAGCTGGTTTTAGCTGGTCGACCAGCCTGGTTTTAGAGGGGTTTTGGCCATTTTAAGCCAGTTTAAGCTGGACATAGCTGGTTTTGGCTGGGCTCCCAGCCTGGCTAGGCTGGTCAAGCTGGTTTTAGCTGGTCATCACCCAGCCTGACCAGCTAAGACCAGGCTGAAAAATGTCCAAAACCCCTCTAAAACCAGACTGGTCGATCACCTAACCAGCTTAGGCTGGTTTAAGCTGTTTTTTTAGTAGGGAGATGTTTCCCAGTTCTGGATTGCAGCTGGAAAGGCATCCGCTGTGTAAAACATATGTAGCATTCAGCTGTGGCGACCCCTGATAAAAAGATTAAGCCAAAGGAAAATGACATGACAAAATGTCAAGTCGACTTTCTTGACATCTGTTTGACTGGTCATTTGTGTCTCAATGTTGTTGAGCTTGGTGGTTTGTGTAAAAAAAATAGTAGGTAGCTTACATTACATTATGTCCTTACTAGTTTCTAATCTAGCGTTCATTAAAAAAATATGCAACTCACTGAGAGACGCAAAGCGATATTCTGCTCTCCATTGGTTGTTGCTCTTAAAAGTAAAACTAACTTTTTGTGCTTGCTTCCGCTATTTAGCCGCTTTTCAATTTCTCGTGCAGATTTAGGTATTCGTGTCGTGTGGTTTTGTCAGTCGGACGAAAGGCGCAGAACTCTGAATATGAAACTTGTCAACAGGATACAAAACCTTCTTCCAAACGTGAGTATGGAAAGCAGAGCATTCAAACAAACAACAAACCGTAAATTGTTTACATGAGCTGATTCTTAAAAAGCAGCCAAAACCCAGAGAGAGAAACTCAAATCTTGAGGTACAGAAAGCAATGAGTTCTGCAAAACGGTTGCATAATTTATATGGGTTGAATTTAAACTAATTAAATTGAGTAATGTTCAGCTTAATTTGTTTGTTTAATGTCCGCCCAAATAAATTATTTACAACCACTTAACTTAATATCATTTAGTAAATTCAAGGAATCATCTTCGAATCGTTTTTTTCAGTGTACAATGTTTTTAAAAGTAGGGTTTGTATGATTTCGACTGAAACAATGTTTAATCTGCTTTATTAATTAAGGTTTTGATATTACAAATTTATTGATTGTCAGGTAGTAAAAATAAGAGGTTCTTTTTTGATTAATTTAAATATTAGGTTGTTTTATGTTTTAAATATAAAATGAACATTAGTAAATTATTAACCCATAGAGAAATTTTCTATGGCATTTATTAGAAAAGGAGACCAAGAGACTGAAACACAATTACCTTAATGAAATAGAAACAAAGTTTTCCCCACGTTAATAAAGCCTCTTTTTTATTCAAACAAGAACATTTTTAATTTTTTTTATCATTCAAGTGGATTTTCAGTATCTGGACTTTTGATTATTTATTTATTTATTTATTTAGGAAGCATCAACTTGCAAGATGCTGTTTTTACTTATTCTAGGTAAGTATTAGAAAGTCAGAAAATGCATTATAATGTTTTTTATTTTTAATATGTCTATGATTTCTCTTCCTGCAGTTTCCTCACTCTGTCTTTCTTTAAACTTTTTTTACATCCTCTATCAGCACTGAGTGTTTCATCTGGGGTGTGTGATGTGCTTTATAAAGAAGCCGGTAAAGAGGTTTATTTGCAGTGTAGAGCACCTCAAAACAGTGATATAGAGTGGAGATTAAACGGCAATCTCTTAATCCGCATTACTTACAAAAGTGGATTAAGAAGCAAGGGTATTACTTTCCTCTCCTTTTTACACAAAAACAGAATAAGTTTGTAGTCCCACTATAATTAATGATCTTTTTAAAGGTTATAGCCAGACTGCGGAGAAAGTAAGTTTATATGGAGACACTCTGAAGGTTCCCAGACTGGAGCCAAAAGACTCTGGAGTTTATTCCTGCACACGGTCAAGGAAACAATACATGCTGCATGTTGTGTCAGGTGAGAAAGAGCTGCCAGTTTTATATAATTATTATACTGTATATTTATCATATTTACTCAGTTTTTCTCTGTCAGTGTTTGTTAAACCAGGCCCAGTGCTGATTCAGTCTAGTGATGTGGAGCTGCACTGCGACATTGAGGGAGACCCAAACACTGAAGTAGAGTGGCTGAGACCCCCAAATGATCAAACATATAATGCAAAAAGTCAAAAGATTAATCTGAAATCTGTTACCTCAAGTGAAGAAGGCAAGTGGACATGTAAGGTCAAAGACCTTGAGCTCAGTGTTACACTGACTGTTGTTGGTAGGTGTTCCTCACCAGTTGGCATTTAACATAAAATATCTTTTATTATAATGATAATTGAGATTTCATGCTGTCGGTGACGTTTTGTTTGGGTCTCCAGCAAACCACCAGACCAATAATGTTGAAGTTTCTGAAGGGGACGACATAGAGCTGCCCTGTTTTCTTCCTCGTCCTGTATCTCAGCTTGTTTTGGGGGGGAAATGGAAATCTGACCACCTTCCCACAGTCTCTTTCCCAACCCTGAAGAACACAGCAGACAAAGGCTTACGCTGGGATGGCGTAAAATCATCAGAAGTCAAATATAATATTGAAAGCGTCAGCACGAACTTCAATGTCACTCTGATAAATGTAAATTTTGATTTGCATGAATAATTTACATTTTGATGTTACACTTCTAAAATGATGAAGCGTTCTGGGTTCCTCAAAGAACTACAGATGCCAGTAGAGAAGCTTTATTTTTAGTGTATGTTGACAGTCATTTTTCCACATCTTCTCTCAGGTGAAGAGCAGCTTTGCAGGGAAGTTTGTGTGTGAAGTGGAGTTTGAGCATGGAGGAAAATTAACTGTTGTGACCAATTTGGTGGTTTTGGCCGAAACACCAGATAAAACAGAACTACACGGCACGTAATCAGTCTATAAATGAGGCAAAATGACCCAAGTCTGAGGCCATTTTGTTTGATTGTACACAATGATTGTTTTTCCTGAGACCTGAAGCCTTTCATTCAGAGGCATGATGCCATTTTGTCCTATGATGATGGAAGCCTTTTGATCTGAGGCATGATTATCTATCTATCTATCTATCTATCTATCTATCTATCTATCTATCTATCTATCTATCTATCTATCTATCTATCTATCTATCTATCTATCTATCTATCTATCTATCTATCTATCTATCTATCTATCTATCTATCTATCTATCTATCTATCTATTCATCTATCTGTCTGTCTGTCTGTCTGTCTGTCTGTCTGTCTGTCTGTCTGTCTGTCTGTCTGTCTGTCTGTCTGTCTGTCCAGTGCTCAGCATGAATCAGTACTTAATTTTTTAGGTTTACAAAATGTATAATTATCTAATAAATTATTTTAATAATTTAAAAGAAATTTACAATTGTTCTCTCCATCAGCACTGTGTGTTTCATCTGAGAAGTGTGAGGTGTATCAAGAAGTTGGGAAAGAGGTTTCTTTGGTCTGCGGAGCACCTCCAAATAGTGACATAGAGTGGAGGTTAAACAACAATCTCATAATCAGCAATAATGGAAAAAGTGGAACAAGTTGCAAAGGTGTATCCATTTCTTCTTCCAACAGAAATATTATTTAAATATGAAGCTTAGAGAGCTGTCTCACTATAATTGATTCTAATTTTACAGGTTCTGGCCACACTGCGGAGAAAGCAAACATATATGGAGACACTCTGAAGGTTCCCAGACTGGAGCCAAGAGACTCTGGAGTTTATTCCTGCACACAGTCAGGGAAACAATACATGCTGCATGTTGTGTCAGGTGAGAAAGAGCTGCCAGCTTTATATAATTATACTATATTTTTTAGAATACTTACTTTATTTATTTACGTATTTCTCTGTCAGTGTTTGTTAAACCAGGCCCAGTGCTGGTTCAGTCTAGTAATGCGGCGCTGTACTGCAACATTGATGGAAAGCCAAACACTGAAGTAGAGTGGCTGAGACCCCCTGATAATCAAAAATATGATGCAAAACATCAAGTGATTCATTTGAAGTCTGTGACTTCGAATGACGGAGGCAAGTGGACATGTGTGGTCAATGACTATAAGTTCAATGTTATGCTGACGGTTGTTAGTGGGAGTCCTCATAGTTTTGATCCTAATTTATTCTGTATAAAATAGTTTTCATAACTATAATATTTCAGGTTTCATACTGACAAGACAAGTCTGACAATTTTAAGGGTTTATGTACTGAAGATTGTTTTCGGAAATGTTTAATAGCATGCAAATATCTTTGCAAACAAACAAATGTATCATGAAAATTTCAGTTGAAAAAAAAAATTAATGCAAAAGTTATTTTGTGATTTTGAACTTCTTTTTCTGTGGAAGGAAAGAATCATTTAGCTCTTTTTGCTTTTAAATAAATAAAAACATTGCCAAGAGAATATGTCTGAAATATCATTCTATTGCTTACATTAGTTTAGTTCCCCTGACAAGATGAATGAATCACAGAACGAAACAAGAACAGGAAAAAGAAGAAACATGCAAAAAAAAACTGAACTAAAACTGACATGAAACCACAGCCTGAACTCAATGGAAAATAACACATTCCATCTGATTTAATAATAATGCTCCAACAATATTATTGCCAGCTATACTCACCCTACAAACCAATTTGCATCAGTTTATTAAAAACAGAACTTCATTGTAATTAGCGGGCTTGCTTGTTTTGCCCAATTTCATTTTAATCTTGAATACCTAGTATTGAATCCAGCTTTACTTTGAAGTCTTACTTTTTTAATAATTATAGGAGAACGATACAGATTTGCAATACTCTGGAAAAAGTTGAGCATGAAGGCGTACCACAGAGTCAACATCGCGCAAGTACAGTAGCATCCCCTTAGTGAATGCCTCAAACCTGTGATGTTGCTGTAAATAAAACTTTATTTTTGAGAGTATAAAAAAGGTAACCATTAATGATAGTAAATGTTAAAAAGCAAACCACCAGAGCGATCTGTTTGATTAATATTTTGTTTTTATAGCATTTTTCCTGCATTTTATTGTTACCACTATACCAGAGATCCTGTGGTTTAATGAAAAATCGGCAAAACACACACACACACAAAACTGAAGGTCTGACTCTGTACACTACCCAGCAAACATGCTCATGCAGGGCCCATATTGGCTTTTTGCAGGCACTGCAGACTATGGCCAGCCCACACCAAATCTAGGCCAAGTGTGGGCTTGACTATATGGCCCACAGCTGCAGGCTGACTAAGGGCTCTGTCAGAACAGCCCACACTAACAGAAAGCCCACATTTATCAAATGACGGCCCAGTGTTGGCTAGCCCATTTGGGCAATGGCCAAACATTGTCCCATTAGCGTTGGTCCTGCATGAGTGGCTTGGACCTAGCCCCCAGGATAGACCCACTTGAAGATTTGATTGTCTCATGATTGTCTGCATGAAAGACATATATCAGTGACACTGACACATGAGAGACATGTTTTACCACAATGTCAGTCCCTTTTATTACTCCTAAGATTTTCATGTGTGCATGTCCTTAAAAACAGTGCGAAGGAAGACCAGTTACTTGACAGGAAGCAGGAAACTATACAGAGAGCAGCATAGCCAACACAAGAGGGCTACAAACAGCCTCTAAACGTTTTAAAGAGTGGAGATTCCTTTTGTCTGGACTTACCTATCCACAATATTCATGCTAGCTGCTGTATTAGGCCTATCACTGTTTTAGATTGTATATAAACTGGTGAACTAACACTTTAGGACTTTAACAGCACACTTTGATTTTTGAACTGTTTTTAGGGTATGGAACATTGAAATGTAACAGATTAAGATTGTTGTTTTATGGTGTTGTTTGTGAATACACAAAAAATGACTACCATCCAGTGTCACTTTTAACACCTACAAACTCTCACACAACTAAAATCTGACCTGTTTTATACTTTGTTACCTGCTGTTGAGGCTGAACCCTGATAGCAGACACTGAATCAACACTGAATCAACAGTCAAAAGGTTGAAACCTATGAATTTTCATCAGCTTTGCACCCTCTAATTTTTTACCCAAGAAAAAAAATACTCAGAAATATTTGCCATGAAAAAATTGCAAGACTTAAAAATACCTAAAAATTACCAAGTAGTGCTTTATTTTAAGTATTAGTTTTATACTTATGTACTTAGTACTAACAAAAAGGAAAATATAAAATTAAATAATTGTCAATATATATTTTAGATAATCACAAGATTTTGAAGGATTTAAGATTGAGCTTGTATTATTAACCTGAAATAAAAATAATCTATGCCTGAAACAAAGTCAGTAGTTCCACAGAGATAAATTAGAGATACATTTAAATTTCTAGAAGGGTCTTTCACGAAGAGATGCCTATCTTTGGAGTGTACCAAATGGCGTCCCCTTTCCGAAATGCACTTCAGTGGCTTAAAAAAAGCATCCCCCCTGTTAACTCTCAGGCGAGAGAGCCCTCTGCTGGAGAGAGAGATTTTAAAAAAAGAGATTTTTCCAAACAATCAGATTACTTAACATTTTACACTTAGGGGCAAAAGAAGAGAAAATGAGCTGTTATAGTCTAATTGCCATCTAATCATCTACCCAGACCGAAAAATGTGGCCTTGTTTGGAGGTCAAAAATATTCACTTTGATCACCATCTGCTATATTTACCTTTTCTTCCCCTTTCAAACGTGTGTATGCTAATGAAATGATAATTAATTAGTTAATTTATCGAAATGATTTGTTTAAAATTTGTCCATTTATTAATTTAGCCAAGTCAGCTTAATTTAGGCAGGCCTAAGAAATATTTTATTAGTCGAATGAAGCAAGTTCACATGGACTACAAAAAAGGCCTATTTTTAATTTTTATTCAGTCGATCTCTTATTCCTCAGATGAGGTAAGTTAGCTTGTTTGATAAAGGTAGCCCTTCTGCAGACCTATATTGTGTAGATTAAAGGACCATAAATTAAAAATGAACGGCAGGAACTCCTGTGGCAGCAGTGCGTGCAGCGGTTTCGTTTTCTTTTAAAGAAAATGGCAATAAAAGTGTCGTGAACTTTGATATCTGGTTAAAAGTTAAAAGCTAAAGCTTATTAGCTCACATCTCTGTTGTCAAGCTGATGGTAAATTAAGTAGGCTAATAGTGACCAATGTTTCTACGTGAATCTGAAGCTTCACAAGTTTGTTTCAGTGTAAACAAAATAGTTTTAATTACGTAGCTTTTATATATAACGTTATTGTGATTATTTAGGAGCTAATTTCTCGAATCTAGCAATCATTTGTAGGATTTCCCACTAACACTACTGCATGTGAGAGGCGTTTTCTGCTCTACATTGGTTGCTGCTCTCCAAACATTTTTTTTTTGTTTCCGCTCTCTTGCCTCATTTCAGTTTCTCGTGCAGGTTCAGGTTTGCTGCTCGTCTGGTTTCTCAGTTTCTCACACACTTGTCAGTTGGATTAAATGCGCAGAACTTCTCTGAAACTTGTGAACAAAATATAAAACTGCATCCAAACGTGAGTATTAACAGCAGAGCTTTCAGCTGCGAAAAACTATAATATAATATAATATAATATAATATAATATAATATAATATAATATAATACAATATAAAAACTACAAATCTCGCACGAAATAATTGTTAAAAACGTAATAAAAAATTTATATAAATGTTTGGTTTAGCAGGATGTGCATCACAAAAATCTAAAGGCACGACACAGAAACCGTTTAGGAAAATAAATTTTTCTCATGCTCAATTTGCGAGTTAAGTGCTCGGTTACAATGTTTTGTCGTATCGAGTTACATATATTACATATACATATATTGATTATTTTATTTATACATGTATCTTCATAGATTTATGTATATTGGCAAATAAGAAATATAATACAAAATAAAAATCAATAATTTTAATACATTAAAATCAAACTGGAAAATTTGTTGTATAAATATGTAGATTGTAATCTGAATAATTTGAAATAGAAACTTTTATTTGCGTTTAATAGATATTAAATAATGAAATTCAAAGTTAATTTTGAATGAAATTTTTTTTAAGCCAAACATTTGCGAACCAGAGAATGATTGTGGCTCATCGTCAGTTATTTCTTCCCGTTTGCTCTTTTTTTTTCTCAGTTGTTACAAAGCATACACTTCTTTATTAATATGGATAATTCTTGACATTTTGATGAAAAAAAAATAGATGTAATGTTTTGTTTTTATTTTAATTTTCAGAAAAAGGATTAGAAAACCAACTAGCAAGATGCTCTTTTTTCTCCTTCTTGGTAAGCATTAGAAACTCAGACTATTAGGAATAAAAACAATATTACAATGCAGTTTTATGATTTCTCTTTCTGCACAGCATTCTTTCTCTGACACTCTTTAAGCTTTTTTTACTCTTCATCCTCCATCAGCACTGAGTGTTTCATCTGGGGTGTGTGATGTGCTTTATAAAGAAGCCGGTAAAGAGGTTTCTTTGCAGTGTGGAGCACCTCAAAACAGTGATATAGAGTGGAGATTAGACGGCAATCTCTTATTCATCATTAGAGGCAAAACTGGAACAAGACGCAAGGGTATTATTTTCCTCTCCTTTTTACACAAAAACAGAATAAGTTTGTAGTCTCACTATAATTGATTATAATTTTAAAGGTTCTGGCCACACTGCGGAGAAAGTACATTTATATGGAGACAATCTGAAGGTTCCCAGACTGGAGCCAAGAGACTCTGGAGTTTATTCCTGCACACAGTCAGGGAAACAATACACTCTGCATGTTGTGTCAGGTGAGAAAGAGCTGCCAGATTTATATAATTTTTTATACTGTAAATTTATCATATTTACTCCGTTTTTCTCTGTCAGTGTTTGTTAAACCAGGCCCAGTGCTGATTCAGTCTAGTGATGTGGAGCTGCACTGCAACATTGAAGGAGGCCCAAACACTGAAGTAGAGTGGCTGAGACGCCCTAATGATCAAAAATATAATGCAAAAAGTCAAAAGATTAATCTGAAATCTGTGACTTCAAGTGAAGAAGGCAAGTGGACATGTAAGGTCAAAGACTTTGAGCTCAGTGTTACACTGACTGTTGTTGGTAGGTGTTCCTCACCAGTTGTTATTTAACGTAAAATATCTTTTATTATAATAAGAATTCAGATTTCATGCTGTCGGTGATGTTTTGTTTGGGTCTCCAGCAAACCCCCAGACCAATAATGTTGAAGTTTCTGAAGGGGACAACATAGAGCTGCCTTGTTTTCTTCCTCGTCCTGTATCTCAGCGTGTTTTGGGGGGGAAATGGAAAGCTGACCACCTTCCCACACTCCCATTTCCAACCCTGAAGAACACAGCAGACAAAGGCTTACGCTGGGATGGTGTAAATTCATCAGAAGTCAAATATAATACTGAAAGCCTCAGCACCAACTTCAATGTCACTCTGATAAATGTAAATTTTGATTTGCATGAATAATTTACATTTTGATGTTACACTTCTAAAATGAAGCATTCTGGGTTCCTCAAAGAACTACAGATGCCAGTAGAGAAGCTTTATTTTTAGTGTATGATGACAGCCATTTCTCCACATCTTCTCTCAGGTGAAGAGCAGCTTTGCAGGGAAGTTTGTGTGTGAAGTGGAGTTTGAGCATGGAGGAAAATTAACTGCTGTGACCAATTTGGCTGTTAAGAGTTTTCCTGAACAAACAGGTAAAAAATATGCTGTCAGTTACTCTCTGATGTTAGCAACAAGGCAATTCTAGCACTATAGCACTTAGAAAACATAAACATTTTTTTATGTTATTGAAAGACATCTATATACAATAAAAACAATAACATTGTGAAATAGTATTACAATGTAACAACTATTTCCTATGTGAATATATTTTTAAGCCTGTGATGTTAAAGCTAAATTTCAGCATCATTCCTCTAGTCTTCTGTGTCTGTATTCAGATAAAATAGCATTTCTAATGTCAATATTGACATTATTGCATTTTTGATTAAATAAATCAGCCTCCGTAAACACCAAAAGATTTATTTAAAAAAAGTGTATAAATGAACTTTTATACATATTTACTGTATATATTTATTTGTGTTTGCTCGGTTTCCCTATGTTTAGATTATAATAGCTATTATATAATGGACACTCAATATTTATTTATTTGATATTTATAATATTTGATTTATAAATTCTCTTGTTGCATTTTAAATGATTGGGTATATTTTTATTGCTGTATTTAATGGTTTACTTCTTAAGCAGACATAATAGAATTATTTAACAGTTAATGACTTGGCTATAGCTTCATCTTAATGAGAAAAAAAAACTTATTTAAGGAAAATCCCATTTAAACAGTCTGTTTTTAATAAATCCTGAACAGATAGGAAGGATGGTGACAAAAAAGGCAACTTTAAATTTGCTGGAGGAATTTTCAAGCAGAGTATGTTGGGAGTTGAACTTTGGATCTGGATTGCTGTAGGAGCCTCTTCAGTGGTTCTGGTGGTACTGATCATTGGTATTGTCTGTATCCGGAAAAAAAACAAACAAAAAAAGGTGAGAGAAAAACAAAAAACAAAGAAAACAAGCGAGCAGGAAAGGAAGTGGCTCATTTAATGTTTCTTTTTCTTTATGTAGAAGAGAGTGAGAAAGCTGAGATCCATGCGGCAGCCTCTTACAGCTAAAGACTACTGCCAGTGCAACAGGTACTGCACATCCTCTACTTTTACTCTGTGTAAATACAGTAAAGGCCAGTCTTACTCACTGGCAAACTTACTGTAATGCTTTAATATGCCTTAAAGAGATAGTTCACCTCCAAATAAAAAAAAAAACACATGTAAAAAAGAAAATATTTGAAAATATTCATTAAAAAAAAAAAAAAAAGTAGCTTTTAAGTTTAGTCTTTGGGGAACTCAACAATCTTAAAAATCTCTCCTTTTGTCTTTCATAGAAAAAAGAAAGGCAAAATAATGAGGGTGAGTAAATCATGGCATAATGATAGATTTTATGAATTTGTAAAAAAAAAAATGGATTTAAATTTTTTTTAATGTTGTAACTTACTTTAATGTTTTGTTTATTTGACCTTGTTTGACCTTTTATTAGTATCTATTATTTGGGGTCTTTAAATATTTTAGCTCCATTTCCTATTTTTATGTTCAGATTATTTTATATAATGTATTTATTGTAATTATGTCTAAATTAACTTGTTGACTTGATTGTTTAAAATGTTTATGTAGTTTATATATATAACCCTCTATTTACTTTTATAAATACTGAATTACTGAAATACTGAAAATTAGCCATTTACTTATTATCCATTTCAGACAGAATTGTAATATTGGTGAAACTCGGGCATTTATACCACACTATTTTCTGATTATGGACAAACGAATGCTGTAAAACTAAATCTTTTTTTTAAAGTAATTTTTATAATATATAAAAACCATTTTGAGGGATGTAAACAACAACAATCGTCCTCACATATTTCCTGTTATACATATTTAATTTCCCTAGCTTCTGAGAATCCAAAAAGATCTACATATTGATAAATAATGTTATGCTTGCTGTTATAATGCTAAGTTATGATTAAATTGCCTCTTAATACAGTTATTAAATAGGTTTGACAACAAGCAGGAAATGTTCATGGATCAATGACATCCATACATTGAAATGGTTTATAGATATTCATTCATTCATTTTCTTTTTGGCTTAGTCCCTTTATTAATCAGGGGTCGCCACAGTGGAATGAACCGCCAACTTAAACAGCATATGTTTCACGCAGCGGATGCCCTTTCAGCCGTAACCCAACACTGGGAAACACCCACACACTTTTGCATTCACACACATAGACTATGGCCAATTTAGCTTATTCTTCTGTACTGCATGTCTTTGGAGTGTGAGGTAAACTGGAGCACCCAGAGAAAACCCACGTGAACACTGGGAGAACGTGCAAACTCCACACAGAAACGCCAACTGACCCAGCGGGGGCTCGAACCAGCAACCTTCTTGCTGTGAGGCAATCGTGCTACCCACTGCGCCACCTTGATGCCTTGTATATATTAATATATGTATATATAAATATAATAATTATTTAAAAAATATACAGTTGAAGTCAGAATTATTAGCCCCCCTGAATTATTAGCTGCCTGTTTCTTTTTTTTCCACAATTTCTGTTTAACGGAGAGTAGATTTTTTCAACACATTTCTAAACATAATAGTTTTAATAACTCATCTCTAATAACTGATTTATTTTATCTTTGCCATGATGACAGTAAATAATATTTGACTAGATATTTTTCAAGACACTTCTATACAGCTTAAAGTGACATTTAAAGGCTTAACTAGGTTAATTAGGTTAACTAGGCAGGTTAGGCTAATTAGGCAAGTTATTGTATATTGATGGTTTGTTCTGTAGACTATCGAAAAAAAAAATTAGCCTAAAGGGAAAATTTTTTGTGGAAATTTTCCCAGTATGTCTGATAATAATTTTTCTTCTTATTTGTTTTATTTCAACTAGAATAAAAGCAGTTTTAAATTTCTTAAACACCATTTTAAGGACAAAATTATTAGCCCCTTTAGGCTATTTTTTTTTTCAGATAGCCTACAGAACAAACCATCATTATACAATAACTTGCCTAGTTAGCCTAACCTGCCTAATTAACCTAGTTAAGCCTTTAAATGTCACTTTAGGCTGTATAGAAGTGTCTTGAAAAATATCTAGTCAAATATTATTTACTGTCATAATGGCAAAGATAAAATAAATCAGTGATTAGAAATGAGTTATTAAAACTATAATAATTAGAAATGTGTTGAAAAAATCTTCTCTCCGTTAAACAGAAATTGGGGAAAAAAATAAACAGGGGGTTTACTAATTCAGGTGGCTAATAATTCTGACTTCAACTGTATATTTACAGTCCTCCTCAAGTTAATGGCTGATATATCATATGAGCTTAGAATAATAATGACCCTAAAATCTAAATTCTGTCATCATTTACTCACCCTTAACTTGTTCTAAATTTGATTGAATTTCTTTCTACTGTTAAACACAAAAGAAGATATTTTGAAAATGTTTTGAAACTGGTAGCCACTGACACCCATAGTATTTTTCTCTTACTATAATGCAATGGATACCTGTTTCCAAAATTCTTCAAAATATCTTCCTTTGTTTAACTGCTACAGTGTTGTCATACAGTCTTTTTGTTGTTGTTGTTGTTGTTGTTTTTAGGTCTGACAGAGAGGTGGTCTTGTGTCAGCGAGAGAGACCACTCCCAGCACCCAGACAACAGCGTAACCCACGAACAGCTGGGCTGAACCATGCATATGAGCATGTTTGAAAACACCATGCCATTCCAGGCCTCTGCTTTTAATCCTTATATTACATTGCATTTCAGTTCATGATTTATATTGTGGGTCAAATTAAATTGGATTCAAAACAATTTACCAAAAATCACACCTTGGACAAAAAATCTGGTAAAACGCAGTCTCATCTACCAAGCATGCATAATCACATTTTTTTCCATCATCAAAATATGATTTAGCAAAAGATTTGAGTTTTCTGAAGTTTTTCTGAAAAACAATGAATATATATATATGAGAATGTACTGCTGGCTAATGACAGGTCAGAAAGAGGTGTAGATTTTAAAAAAAAGAAGCTTTTAAACAATTTTTTAATCTACTTGTATTGGATTTGAGATTGGTGCACTGTTTGGGGATCTGGCAAGATCGTGTCTGTAGAGAGTTGTATATGTTTGAGGAAGCGAAGAAAAGCTGTAAGTGAAATTTTCAGCGGAAAGCCCTTATATGAAGATGGTTTGGGTGTGCTTTATGCAAATGACTAACCTTGTCAGCGTGGCGAATACTTCATCATCATTATAACCATATAAAAACTAATTTGCTTATACACGTGTGTTGTGCATTAGGTAGATTGTTTTTGGGAAAAGTTCTGATGTTCTCTAGAAACTAAATAATCCAGACAATTAATAATGAATGAAACTTAGAAAATCTTGAACAACAATATTTCGCACACATTACAACATAAATAAACAAACTGTATTTACCATAGTGTACTCTTTATCCAAAAATATCAAATAAAAATGATTGTAATGATTTTTTGTTTATATGATTATGTGCTTTCATGAAGCACAAGCAGTAGAGCATTGTTCTCTAGCGACATCAAAGTCATGGGTTTGATATTTGACAAAATGATCGTACTTGAACCAACATAAATTATAAGGTCTTCAAAAAACTATTTAGGACAGAATGAACCAAAATTTAAAAAAAAATTATTGTCAGTTTGCAGGTTCGTTTATGGTCCTGAATGAGAAATTGTCACAAGTTAAAAACGATAAAAACAAAAAATTGTATTAACTAGTATTTCTTAAAATGCTATAGTTATGATATACATTACCGGTCAAAAGTTTGGGGTCAGTTTTTAAAAAAAGAAAATTATTCTGTTCATCAAGGCGGCATTTATTAAATGTAAATTTTAAAAACATAGATTTTTTTAAAGATTTTAAATAACTGCTTTCTTATTGTATGTAGTTTCAAATGAAATTATTACTCCAGTCATTATTGCTTTTATTACATTAATAATAACAACAAGAATAATGACAATAATTAATATTAGAGTGATTTCTGAAAGATCATGTGACTCTGAAGACTGGAATAATGAAGCTGAAAAATCATCCTTAAAACCATGGAATAAATGATTAAATTAAATGATAAACTACTTTTGAACAGTTATTTTATAGCAAAAACACTTAACAATTTTACAATTTGTACTGTATTTTTGATTAAATAAATGTAGCCTTGGTGAGCAGGAGAAGCTCATTTTAAAACATTCAAAAATCCTACTGACCCAAACTTTTGACCAGTAGTGTAAGGTTTATTTGGTCTTGCTTGATGCTATCAAAAAGACATGCACTTTGAAGATTTGCTGTACAGCTTGTAATGAACGTGATGGTTACTGAACCTTACAAACAAATCTTGTATATTTTGCAAAATATGATTTATCATTTAAATACTTTCACCACTGTACTTTATGAATGACAAGAATGTTGATATTTTTTATCTGAATAAATAAATCAATAAAAATTGAACACGTGTCAGCATGTGTGTATTTGCAACGCTATCTCACGGCCAATTCGTGACAAAACGTAAAATACTTACGTTTCCTCGTGAGATCAGGCTGGTATTTCTCCACATTTGCACTTAATAAGCAGATATAAACTGGTGCAGCTGGAGCTCTTTTAGTTCACAGGTGTCCATGATGTACAGATGTTTACAGACTACAAAACCAACCAACCAAATGTCTCTTTGTGCCTTTTACTAGAGCAGATTTATGAAGAAAATACAGATGATGCTAAATGCCACAGAATAATTATGTTATTAAAGACAAAGGCATTTAAATGCAGAGCTTGCTGATGCAAACAGAGACCTGTGATTACTGATTATACATTAATGACGTTAATATTAATCAACTGTCAAAGTTAAAACAGGTATACGATGTAAGAGACATATGAAGAGAGCTGCGCAGTTTCCTGTGCTCTCTCTCTCTCTCTCTCGCTCGCTCGCGCGCGCGCTCTTTCTCTCTATGTTTGACGAAGTGTGTCTGAGAGAAAATGTCAGTGTAGCTGAGAGACCCTAAACAGAAAACACACACCTCTACATAACAGTAAGTATTGCTCTCTTTTTCTGTCATGATGACAAACACTAAGTATGCTGCTTTTTTTCGTTACCGGCTAGTCCGCATGCCTGTTTTTCTCAAATAAAGGTAGAGGTGTTCTTCAGATAATGTCTGACACAAACTAAACGACAGTGCTGATAGTTTGTTTTGTTCGTTATTGTTTACAAGCAGCTTGTTTTAATCCATAAAGCCGTATTGCCATGTAAATAGGACTATACCATTTTATTACTGTACTGTAAGCATGAAGGCAAATGTTTTGGTCAAAGTTTCAGATGCCGATGTACTAAGTTGTGTTGTCTGTGATTAGAGTACTAAATGAACAGAGGTTTAATATCTGATGATAACAAGAATAACCATTTGAAAATACATTTTAAAGTGCACTGGTGCACAATTTATTTTCATATAAACATTTAGTTTGTCTTACTGCACGACATTCTCCTGAATGATTCTGTTTCTCAGTATGCATTTGCACAATTCATTATTATTTGTATTGTTGTAGACAAGAAAAATGTTACAATTTTAAATCAACATTCACCTCACTGTACAGACATGTATAAGTAGCACATATAAGTTGTCCAACCTTTAAGTCTCTTCACTTGTTAATTTGGCCTGTTTTGTAGGCCAAGGCCTCAGTGCGCACTGTTAATTGGACATTTAAGTTGTTTGCAGACAAACACTTGCAAACTAGTTTAAGATTAAGTCAAAGACTTTAAGTAATGTTCAATTTTTGTGTAGTTTTGGGTTTTAGGTCCAACGGTTTAAAACTGTCAGCCTTTTCGTGATACGTTAAATGTTCATACGATTACACTGAGCAGTCAAATTGAATGCTTTTTACGCACATGCAACATGTAAATCAATTTGAGATATCAATTAAAAGTAA
This sequence comes from Danio kyathit, assembly GCA_903798195.1. Lineage (NCBI taxonomy): Eukaryota > Metazoa > Chordata > Actinopteri > Cypriniformes > Danionidae > Danio > Danio kyathit. The sequence goes on from LR812534.1 coordinate 27,885,943, forward strand.
ATAACATTAAACATATTCACAACTTTTGATTATTTTTACCCATAAATTGGTATTCTTTTCATGTTTAAGTCACTAGTATAGAGGTCAATTTTTGCATCTACATAAAATTTTATACACAGAAAACAATTACATGAAAGTAAACATACAAAATGTTATTAGATTTTAAATTATATTTAACATTTTAAAACCATGCTGACAAATGGATTAAACCTCGTATTTTAAAGGATAATGTGAAAGTATAAATATTAAAATTACAATTAATCAGTGTTTTGAACCTTTTAAGTCTTTTAATTTGTCTCACATTTTTTTTGTCTGTATAAGCTATTGTTATACTGAAAGACATTTTAATTGACATCTTGTTTACTTTAAAAGAAATTTGACAAAACAGTACAACGTACAAAAATAGATGTTAAAATTCAAATATTTTTAATGTCTTCATACTTCAAAATCTGTATTCGTCTTTCACCCATATATATTGCCTAATGCATAAATTGGTAAAACAAAATCTCAGGGTTCGTACACTTTTAAGATGCCGATCTTTCTGTTATTAATTTATTGTCTGTGCAGGAAACAATGACTGTGAAGCGCGTTAGAATTTGTTTTAATAGACACCATCCTCATCCTCCTCCCAGCTTTACTAAAGAAAATGTATCCATATTAATTGCATATCAGTAATAATTAATTCCATATTAATTCTTTATTAGAATGTATTCTATACAGTCTTCACAAAAATTACACAAAAAAATAAATGCCTTTTCTAGATGCAAGAGATGCAACATATCTACATTTGAAATATCTACTAAAGAGGCTTCTGCAAACCAAATGCTGATTTCTGTTGCTCAAAAATGGTGTTAGCGAGAGCAATGTTTTGGGTTTGATTCTCAGCCGATAAACAAACCTGACTAAATGCGATTAAATGCAAGTTGCTTTGGACGAGTGTCTGCTTAATGTAACATTTAAAGCTGATCTTAAGATGTTTTTGGGGTATGTTTTTGAAGCAGTTCCTCTTAGTTTCACACAGGTGTCCAACCAGAGTAACCACAAGTAAAGCTCATCTCATCACTCATCACTCACAACATCTATCTATCTATCTATCTATCTATCTATCTATCTATCTATCTATCTATCTATCTATCTATCTATCTATCTATCTATCTATCTATCTATCTATCTATCTATCTATCTATCTATCTATCTATCTAAAAATAGCTTTAAGCCTGAAAATGTCAGTAAACACCATAAGCGCCTTTCTGGCTTACAAAAATCACAAACGAAACATGGAAGTGATGATAGGTCTGCTATTTTTTAATTTCAACTCTTCAATTTACTGTTGTAACAGAGCGCATCCTTTTAGGAATTTATGTTGTTGTCATGTCATGATGTTGTTCTTTCGAATTTTATTGATCTTCATGTCAGGCTAATTATATTTTGAAAATATAATTCCAAGATGACAGACTTATCAGAAATACACTAGACTTATGCTACGGTAAACTTCTCCTGCATTAGAAAAATGCATCAGAAACATCTAAAGATTTGGTCTTTTTCTGTCATGACAGGAACCACAGTTTGAGAATAATTACGTTTACATGCAAATAATCCAAAACAACATGCGAAAATCTGACCCATCAACATTTTGACCTCAGATTCAGCTCAAAGTGCTCAGTGAAAAATCTTGAAAACATTATTAATGTGTATTTTATTAATCATTGATATGTTAAACATATATTTTTAAGTAAGATTGTTACAGTTTAATTACACAAGTAATAACTATTACTATGTGTGTTTATCTATAACTTGTAAATAAGCATTTGACTGTATCGCCTTAAAATAAAGGGATGTAATATAAAGATGACTGAGCTGCATTGATGATCTTAGTGTAAAATGACAGCCGAGTCGTTCATTGTTTAACGCAGCGGCCTGTAGTTGGCAAAGGTCCTCGTTCAGTGATACAGCACAACGATGAACACAAAATGCTTCTGGTCATAAAATGATGCAATTTATTTATTTTTTTTTAAATTTCCATGTCAACAGTAAAGCCCCATTCATGATGTAAACAGAATAAAAAACTTCATAAACTTAGCAATACAGAAATAAAATACAGAAATAATAGCAAAAATATTAGCCTAAATATTAAAATATTTTTTTCAAGTGCTGTATAATGGAGCGAAAATTTTTATTTAATAATAGCTTTATTTGTAGTTATTAACTTATAACTAAAAAATAAATAATTTGTAGTTTCTTTTGTCTTTGCCATGAGGCCTGTACTATATGTACTATAGTATACTTTATGTATTTGGCAAGGCTTAACTAGGTTAATTAATTTAACTAAAGTTAATTTAATTATTCATTGAACAACAGTGGTTTGTTCTGTATCCAGAGGGGGCTAATAATACTGACCGTAGCAGTCTTTACATTTAATTTAAATTATTATTATTATTCCAGCCAAACTAAAAGAAATGGCACTGTTTCAGAGGAAATATATTATAGGAAACACTGTGAGAAGTCTCTTGCGCTGTGAAATTGTTTTTACATTAAAAGCAATACAATGAGTTAAAATATGTCATTGTTATTGTAGTTCACGAAGGAAAGCATCTATCTATCTATCTATCTATCTATCTATCTATCTATCTATCTATCTATCTATCTATCTATCTATCTATCTATCTATCTATCTATCTATCTATCTATCTATCTATCTATCTATCTATCTATCTATCTATCTATCTATCTAAAAATAGCTTTAAGCCTGAAAATGTCAGTAAACACCATAAGCGCCTTTCTGGGAGGTGAAATTAGGTGGTTCTAATTTTTTATGGATTTCTTTCTTTTGTTGAACACAAAACAATATTGTTTGAAGAATGTTGGAAAAAAGCAGCCGTTGACATCCATATAGTAGGGACAAAAATACTATGGGAGTCAATGGCTGTTTTTTTTTTTTTTCAACATTCTTCAGTATCTGGTGGTTCATTCCGCTGTGGTGACCCCAGATTAATAAAGGGACTAAGCTGAAAAGAAAATGAATGAATGAATGAATTCTTCAGTATCTTTCTTTGTGTTCAACAGTTAAAAGAAACGCAAACAGGTTTGGAACAGGTGAAGGGAGAGTAAATGATGACAGAGTTGTAATTTTTGGTTGAACTATCACTTTAATAATGTATGATCTTTTGGTCTTGGATCCAAAAGGTTTAGTGTGACACGCTGAAATGTTTAAATAGAGCCTCCTTTGCAGCAATATCTGCTTTCTCATTAGCAGATAAAGCAATGCGACTGGTAGAAGAACAAATATATTGAAGGTATTCTCGTGCAAAACATCTACTTCAGCGAAGATGCTTATAATAATGAGATGATCAATCTTTGCAAATTCAAGTGCCTGCAGGGAGGATTTAAATGAGTGAGAATTAAGAAATGTCCTTTTTCTGTATTTTCCACAGCCATACATTAAAGTTATATATCTGCCTTGGAATTTGCGTGCAATGACACAGATCTCCAATTATTTCTGCCGCTGATTTGCAACTATCTGCTTTTGCTCCATCTGTAAACACAGGTTAGGTTAAAAAAACAGAGGAAAATAGTGTCTTAATAACCTAATTTTTCTGCTGATAATTATGATTGTGTATTGTTGACTTTTTGTGTTGATTTGGATTCAGCAGTGCAAAAAAGAGCCTGACCAGGAATGGCTAAATTCATGTTACACTAACGTAAAAGTAATACAAGTAAAACGGATCAAATTGATTATATGAACACAATTATTAAAAACGATATAGTATCAGCCATTTGCACACATTTTGCGTTTAGCAATAGCTTGCAACAAGTAACACGGGAGAGATACACAGCTAAACTTTTATTTTAGTCACTGTCAGGCTTTTATCAGTATTCTGTCAATATTATCATGTATCTGTACCATAAACAAAAATCTCAAATAAGACGTGTTTTATGCTTATGAAAGAGAAATTAGACAACAAGTATAATAATATTAATTTATACTATAATGGCACTCCAACATTAAGCAAGTCAGAAGATGCTTAGACCCAAAAATGAAAGACTCAAGCACAAATGAGGAACTCGTCATTTCCTCCAGAACAGTGTAACTTGTTTCTTATATATTTATCTGAGTTAAAGGGATAGTTCACGCAAAAATAAAAATGTAATGTTTACTTTAATAAGTGGTTCCAACCATTTATATGATTCTTTATTTTGTTGAACACAAAAGAAGATATTTTGAAGAATGTTGGAAACAGGTTACCATTGACATCCGCCGAAGGAAAAGCAAATACTATGAAGGTCAATGGTAACCAGTTTCCAACGTTTTCCTAAACATTATTTTGTGTTCAACAGATGAAAGAAATACAAACAGGTTTGGAACAAGTGATAAGAGAGAAAATGATGACAGAATTTTCAGTTTTGGGTGAACTATCACTTTAAGACATCTTATGTCAGTCGCTGAAGTAGTTTTTAGAATCATTTTGTGTTATAAATGTAAAGAAAGTCATGATTTGTTTACCATCATTTATATAATTGTATTTTAAATCACCTTAAACCTCGAACTCTTAACCTTTTGAGAATTCAATCTGGTAAAGAAAGCTCCCCCTCTGACTGTAAATGCCCAAAATAATTAAAAATACTAAATACTGAATGTGGAATTTAACAAAAAAAAAAAACGGACTAAATTCATTTTAATAGTTAAGCAAAAAACTTTTTTTTGCGTAATTATGGCTGTGGCCTTTATTTTCATGATTGCAGTACTTGACGATGATTGTGAAACGGTGACTCTAACAAGACACTGTATCTGTGTTTAATTTTAGTGTTCGAGTTCTGTTGTCATGAAGGAACGAGTGATTTTCATAATGAGAGCAGGATTCCCTCTTTCACAGAGTGTGTCATACAGACATTTTTCTCTGTTTCTCATCCTCTCACTTTAGTTCTGTCCCACACACACACACACCACACAGTTTGTCAGAGTGTTTTCCGACCTCCCGTTTCATTCTGGAACAGAAAATGTAAATGTAAAGAAAACAACAAATGTGCCTTTCACCGATGGTCTGGGTCTACTGTTGTGGAAAAAGCTTTCAGGAGACACGTAGAGGCATTCACCTTGAAAACCATAAACATCATGACCTGTGAACTGTTTGCCACAAAATTATGCTGAATGTTAGTATTTTACTTTCAGTGGAACAAACATTACTTAATAATGAAATGAGAGCAAATTAGATATAAGAAATGACGCGCCAGATTTCACGGATTCCTGAAAATGAGTATGAATTTGTTTTTTAAGCATTTCTTTGAAAATACTTTAAAAGGATGGATTAGAAATACACAGCACACAAGAAAAAAAAAGACATAAACACAGTTACGTAATGGAACAGGATAATCATCTATACGGTGAGGTTTCAAAATTTACGGTCTAAAAGATGATCTAATCTCCTGTACATTAATCTGAAAATACACATTTTCGTAAGCACCAGACCAAATGTCAGCAATCTTTTGGTTCTCTCAAAAGCTCTTTCCACTGACATTTAGTCATGCTTGCATTTCAAACCTACAGGACCTCAATAAATGGAGGAGGTTTGTACCTGCAAACTTAAGAATGAAAGAAACAAAGGCAATATGTCTTTCTATGTAATTTCCACTCACTTTGAAACTCTTAGCCTTACTCTAGGAGAGCAGAAGCTGTAGCCTGTAATGGCGTCCATCTTAAGTCTTCAGCGTTATGTGTGCACCTCAGTCTTCAAGATTTCCTACAGGCCACAGTTTGAGAATCAATTCTGAGGATTCAGATCGGTTAGAGGGATCTCCTTTTAGTCATTCAGCCATGGCGAACCTCTTGCGTACAATTGCTAATGTTAGCAGATGACCATGCAGATGACTGTAGATAAAGTAAGAAAAGCACCAGTTATTTTCGGCAAAAGATCTACAGTTACAAGATGTGTGGGAGATAAAGACAATATCAGTGTTGAGTTCTTCAGGCATGTACACACAGAAATGACTTGCTGAAGGGGAAACACGTAGCGAAAACCTGTATGGGATATATTGAAATAAATCGCCCACTTTTCTTGCTTGCTTTCTTTCACTCTTTCGGTAGTGAATATGTTGGTGTCTCGAGACCTTTTCAGGTTGTCTGAGTAATGAGGGATCCCTCTAAAATGGGTCTTTCCTTTCAGCTCCGAGAGAAAATAAGAGAGTCGATAGCTAGATAGATGCTATAGAACTGTATAAAGCTAAATGTATTTTTTTGAAGAAGATGAACAGAGCTCGGCAGGAAGAGAGTGTATGACAGAGAGGTGAAACCTCAGACACAGATGTGAGGCAGGCAACATGTTTGTTTCAACCTTCATGTGGTTCCCCTTAGCAAACCACTCCTGTCTTACAGCGCTAAAACACTGAAAAAAAAATGTTGCTGCCTAAATTTTTTTAGTTGAATCAAATAAACTTTTCTAGTCAAATGACTGAAATATTAATTTAAACTTTGTATAATTTAAAAGAACATAAAACATTTGTTTTCATCATATTTTTTACAGTGAAGATTCTGCGTGCCGCTTTCTCTCTCACTTATTCTCCTACATCAGGTTGCTTTCTTCATTTCTTAACACTTTATACATTTTATGTGACTGATTATGTTACAAAAAGAACCTTTTTTGTTTCTGATTCTTCACTGGCAATCGCCTTAGAAGAAGCTTTTTGGGTTCCCTAAAGTGCTTTTCAATAAAGAGTTCTCAAAGAGCATTTGTTCTTAGTGTGAAGAACATTTTATTAATCTAAAGAACCTTTTTTCACTAAGAACCTTTTGTGGAACCAGAAATGCCAGTAAAGACCCTTCATTTTTTTAAAGAGTTTAGATGGTTTTCTGAACATTTAACACCCATAGGATTATTCTCTTATACAGAAATATATTTATAGTGGAAAAATGTTCTTCAGATTATTAGATTAACTTCTTCTTGCTGTGGAAAAAATAGGTAACACTTTAAAATAAACTGTACTCCATACACCTGTTTCTTCTACTGACTATAGTAATTACAATTAATTATACCTAATTATATCAAATAACCCTAAATCTATTATATTAGTCAGTAGTAACCGTCTATTAGTCAGTAGTAACATTAATAATGACACTTTAAAATAAAGTCAAAGATTATATTAAGAATAACCATATATAAGTTTCTTAATAAAACCAAAACATATTCACTGTGAAAGTATCTAAGACCTGTTTTTTAAGAGTGTAAAGCAAAACTTTAGTTTAATCAATGTACTGGTGCATTACAGAAGCCAAAAGGCACACCGAACTGAAGAACTCAAAGTTTATTTACAAAGAAACAACTCTAAAAACCTGCCATAACACACACACACACACACACACACACACACACACACACACACACACTGACACAGACACACACTGCGAAAGACTGACTGAAGAATCTTAATTTTAAGATTGCGGGTGTTTATGAAGACATGTGAATTGCCTCTTGGCCTTCCAAGTTCTCTGTATTGCAAATCTGCCATAATGATCAGAAGCAGAGTATATGAATGATGAATGTGCACTTATGTGGTGTTTGATTAGGTGGGTTTAAATGTAAGTTAACAATTGAGAAGCTGCAAAGAGAAGTATTGCGTTGAAAAGTGCTGACTTGACTCAACTGTTACATGTATTTTTTTTTATTGCTTACGTTTATAAAATATAGTTCTCTTTTGCTAAACGTTTCTTCGTGACTATTGTGTTTCATTTCAGCTTTATAGTTTGTTCTTCTAAAAACCGCAGTGGTTTTAATCATTTTTTTCAGCACAAGTGATATTACAAAGGTTTCAGTTATTAAAATCAAACAGCTGGTAATTTTCACAATTACAGCAAATTGAATTACATCAAAAGTTTTGAAATAGAAAGTTTTCTTGCAAAATGTTTCACAAATAAATTGTTTAATATCCATAGAACCATATAATTATTCCTTTATGAAGAAATATATTTATAGTGGAAAATGTTCTTCAGATTATTAGACTGACTAACTTCTCACTGTGGCAAAAATAGGTAACACTTTATTTTAAGGTGTACTCCATACACCAGTTTCTTCTACTGACTATAGTAATTACAATTAATTATACCTAACTATATGCAAATAACCCTAAATCTAACCTGCTTTCCAAACACAACCAATTGATATTAGTCAGTAGTAACATTAATAATGACACTTTAAAATAAAGTTAAAGATTATATTTAGAATAACCATATATAAGGTTCCTAATAAAAACTTGGAAAAAGTATCTGAGAAAGTATGAAAGTATCTAAGACCTGAAAATGTGAAAGTATCTGTTTTTTAAGAGTTTAAAGCAAAACTTTAAGCAGAAAATCAATGTACTGGTGCATTACAGAAGCCAAAAGGCAAACCAAACTGAGGAACTCATAAAGTTCATCTACAAAGAAACAACTCTAAAAACCTGCTATAAAACACACACACACACACACACACACACACACACACACACACACACACACACACACCACACACACACACAACCACACACACACACACACACACACACACACACACACACACACACACACACACACACACACACACACACACACTGACACAGACACACACTGACACAAACACACACTGCGAAAGACTGACTGAAGAATCTTAATTTTAAGATTGCGGGGTGTTTATGAAGACATGTGAATTGCCTCTTGGCCTTCTAAGTTCTCTGTATTGCAAATCTGCCATAATGATCAGAAGCAGAGTATATGAATGATGAATGTGCACTTATGTGGTGTTTGATTAGGTGGGTTTAAATGTAAGTTAACAATTGAGAAGCTGCAAAGAGAAGTATTGCGTTGAAAAGTGCTGACTTGACTCAACTGTTACATGTATTTTTTTTTATTGCTTACGTTTATAAAATATAGTTCTCTTTTGCTAAACATTTCTTCGTGACTATTGTGTTTCATTTCAGCTTTATAGTTTGTTCTTCTAAAAACCGCAGTGGTTTTAATCATTTTTTTCAGCACAAGTGATATTACAGAGGTTTCAGTTATTGAAATCAAACAGCTGGTAATTTTCACAATTACAGCAAATTGAATTACATCAAAAGTTTTGAAATAGAAAGCTTTCTTGCAAAATGTTTCACAAATAAATTGTTTAATATACAGCGTGTATGAGATTTGTTCAGTTATAGGGAGATGAGTTGTGATAATTCATTTTAATGGTACAAGAAACAGTTTTCAGTTTACCCATTTCATATCACTTTTTCTTTTTCGATAACATGTCTGAATGCATTTACAATTTCATATTTGCCTTAATTGCATTTTACAGAAGTGTACATTAAGTGATTGAATCAAAGAATTCACATTTAACAAGTTACGAGAGTCATATATACACTTTCATATATTACTGTATTCAATAATGTACGCATTTTTATTTTTGTAATAAATCAAGATAATAATTATTATTAATTTACAGCATTGAACATGTACATTTATTAATATTCTTTTTGCAATCAGATTAATATATCTAAAATGCCGAATGTGGTGTTATATACTGTTTAAGCACAATGAGAGGACCTGTACAAGTCATTCAAGATTTTACACAATTTACATTCAGTTTTCAGATCATATTTCAGGTGTTATATGCTGTACCGTTCCACACATATATGCTAATGCCATATAAAGGCACTCGACACAAATGTAAATGTATAATGCTAATATTAAAATAAAGAAATGATTGAAAGCACTATATAAAAATTGACAAACTATAAAGGAAAGAGATGAAAATTGAACAAATGATGACAGGAAGAATTTAAATGAAAGGCACAGAATTGATCCTGATGCGCTGAGAGAGTCGGGTGCTGATTAAGATGTTCATTCGCAGCTAAAAGAGGGGTTTACATTGAAGTCGATTAGAAAAAATATGATTAATAGCTTTATTATTACAGTATTCATGGTTACTAATATATACTGCATTTGTATAAATGGACATGATAAATTCAATAATATGGTAAACAAACAAATCTGTAAAATGTAAATAGACAAACTAAATGTAAAGCTAAACTAGCTGTTGAAAATATCGTAGGACGAATGTGGTTTCAGAGAACATTTGTGCCCTAAACGTAATCAAACATATTAATTTTCTTTTCGGCTTAGTCCCTTTATTAATCAGGGGCCCCCACAGCGGAATGAACCGCCTCAAATATGTATTTAATTTTTTTTAAATATATAAATAATTTCCAATTTTTATTTATGTAAAACTGGAAAAAACAAACAAACAAACAAACAAACAAACAAACAAACAAAAACGCAGAACCTACTTTTTGGGTCCTGCACAGCATTCTCAGAATTTTTCTGGTTATCGTTGGAAAGATTTGGAAAAAAAGGGCAACAATTGTATATAATTTAATTATTGCCTATTAAGGGGAAAACAACATGGTCACAAAAGTTATTGTCATAATCATTAACAAGCGACAAGTCATATTTTCTGTGGAAAAAAAAAAAACGTTTAACCAAAATCTTCTAGAAAAATACATATTGAATCGAATTCAGCAGCTTCATTTTAATAACCGGACGTGCTCTTCTACCTCTCAGGCCAATCAGACGGAGGGGAGGCGTCAGCGAAGGTTAAATAGAAATATTTTGGCCTGTAAGTGAACACATCCGCTGACACGACTCTGAAGACGAGCGATACATAACGTGAGTATATTTAGACAGATTTACATCTCATGAAACAATTGTATTGGTGTTGTTTTTTTTTAACCAATTTAAGTTACATTATCTTATGTAAAACTATGAAGTCTGATTTTTTTCTGTTTGGTTCATCTGAAAGAATGTGTTGGTTCACATTTCAATCTCTCCAGTACACAATGTGTAACATTAAGCGCGCAATGTAAAATTGATGTGTATTCTACTGTTACATGCAACCCTGAGGAAAAACTATGAAAAAAATACTGAAGAATTGCCTTAAAAGTCAGTCTTTATATTTCCGGTTGCTTTACTAACTAAAAGTTAATATAATCTGAATTTCATCTATTTATCTCTGTCGTTAAGATTCATTATTTGTCAGTAACTTTTAGATTTCTATATTCTCGTTGTTGGTCTCACTGCTGTTCCCCTCCTCTCTTGTGTCTGTGTGTCTGTTTGCTGTTTAACCTCCATCCTGACCACAGCCCTGATCATCTGTCTTTCTGGGTTAGCTGTTCAGGTGCATCTCTCCGTCTTTATCTCTCCATCTCTTATGTGTGCTTCTTCATCTGCTTCTCTTTCCTCTCTTTCTGTTTCTTTGCCTTCACAGCCTTTTCCCTCATTTCTTACAGACATTCTGAGACACTTAAAACATTTGTCAGATTACTGATTTCTCCATTAAGCGGTTTTGTAACAAATGGCAACTCAATCAAGGAAGATCAGATAAGTTCGTGTATTTTATGTCTCAACTAATCACATGTACTTTTATTCATTTAGCAGAGGTTTTTTTTATCCAAAGCGGCTTATACGTTCCCGGGATGCAGCCGGCGATCATTGGGTGATGCTGTTTTTTTTTTTTTTTGCATTTATCCAAGACCGAATTTCATGACTTTAAATTTGATCTAATCATTTATTAACAGAAACCACTAGGCCAATGTGAATATTTAGTATCCATGTAGACTCAATTTCAAATTCCATATGGATGATTCTGCATTATTTGGGACAGCATTTTTGGGATTTTTAATACTTTTCATAATGATAAAAAATTATTAAAAGTTGTGAACGGAAAGTCAACTGTGTTTCTGCAAATTAGATTGCAGAAGGTTTATCACACTCTTTAAATAAAGATATTTTATTGGTTCTATTAAAAAAAAACAAAATATTTCAAATACACAAAAAAGTTTCTTTAAAGTGGAGTTATAATTTTTAAAACTTATCCACCGAATTGGCTTTATTACTGTCTCTCCACTGTCTTCTGAGAGCACTGGCGTCGTTGTCCTGTGGCTGCCGTCGCATCATCCAAGTGGATGCTGCACACTGGAGGTGGTGTGGAGAGACCCCCCTGAATGTAAAGCGCTTTTGGTGTATGGCCATGCACGATAAATGCGCCATATAAATACACACACATTACATTACATTAAGCTATGAAAATAATGGTTCTTTTATAACTGAAAAATTTCTTTTGACAATCCAAAAGGACTCTTTTAAAGTTCTTCTTTAAAGCAAATTTTATATTTTATTATATTATATTAAGCTGAAAGTATAACCTTCTTTATCAAAACATAATAATTTTCTTTTATTATTATTAAAATTTAAAGTTCAAAACTTTATACTGTGAATTTTGGAATAATCTCAATATTCAATTTTTGTTGGTTGACCATCAAAAAATAAATAAAAAATCAGAAAAAAAAATAAAAATAAAATACATTTCCTTCGGCTTAGTCCCTGATTTCTCAGGGGTCACCACAGTGGAAAGAACTGCCAACTACTCCGGCATATGTTTTACACAGCGGATGCCCTTTCAAGCTGCAAATAAAATTTCTAAAAAACAAAAACAAAAACAAAAAAAAAAGTATATTTTCTTATTTTTTTATTACAACAAAGTTGAATAAATAAATTTCTAAACATGACCTTAAATGTGAATTCATGCACTTCTGCATTTATGCATGCATTCATATAGTCATAATTTACATTGAAACATTTAGCACATTAAGAGTATTTATCCAATACATTTAATTTTGCATATCAAGTATACAAAAGTATATAAATAAACTATATAAAAAGTAAAGTATAGAAAATATGATCATTTTATGCGTTCAAATCAAACGGTATGACATTGGTGTAGCTAGTTTACGAATCTAAATATGAAAAGTTTAGAAAAGTTGATCTGCTGTCTTCAAATAATGGAAATTTAAGCATGAAAGTCATAAATTTGCATGCGTAATTGGAGAAAAGAATTCCATGTTTACTGTTTACGCTTATAATATAATATGATATAATATAATATAATATAATATAATATAATATAATATAACATTCATTCTTTCATTAATTTTCTTTTCGGCTTAGTCCCTTTATTAATCTGGGGTCGCCACAGCAGATTGAACCGCCAGCTTATCCAGCATGTTTTTATGCAGCGAATGCCTTTCCAGCTGCAACCCATCACTGGGAAACATCCATTCACACACATACACTACGGCCAATTTAGCCTACCCAATTTACCTTTACCACTTGTCTTTGGACTTGTGGGGGAAACCGGAGCACCCAGAGGAAACCTACGCGAACGCAGGGAGAACATGCAAACTCCACACAGAAATGCCAACTGACCCAGCCGAGGCTCAGACCTTCTTGCTGTGAGGCGACAGCACTACCTACTGCGCCACTGCGTCATATAATATAATATAATATAATATAATATAATATAATATAATATAATATAATATAATATAATATAATATAATATAATATAATATTCACAGCTTTATAAAAAGTACATAGCCTAATCCAATTTAATTGGTTTGGCTGAAATAAATAAAAAATTTTTTAAACAAATGTTAATGTCAATATTATTGGCTCCCTTAAGAAATTATTATTTTCCATTGGTTACAAAACAAACCACCGATAGCCAACAACTTACCTAATTAACAGAACTTGCGTCATTAACCAGATAAAGCCTTTAAATTGCACTTTAAGCTGAATAATCCTGCAAACCAACTAGAAAAAATATTTACTGTCGTCACGGCAAAGAAATAGTAGTTAAGTTATTAGAAATGTGTTATTAAAACTATTATGGTTACAAAAATTTCCATTAAACTGCCCTTGGGAAACATTTTTAAAAGAATCAAAATTTCCCAGGAGACCTAATAATGACTTTAGCAGTAAATAATTAAAAATATTGCACCAAATCAGTTAGATGTCTGCATTTTTCTTCTAATGTGAATTGTCAATCTCTTCAGAAGGAATAAGATTTGTGTGAATCTCATGCACACACAAAGAAAAAAGTTGAGATCAGATATAAGGATTTAACACAACCGCACTCCCGTCTCAGCGCCACCGCCAGCAGCGCATTTCTCTCTCTCTCTGAGCGTGGAGATCCGCCTTTCGTGGAACAGGGGAGGAAGAGAGGGGGTGTTCAGGAGGAAGAAGAGGAGGAGGAGAGCTGAAAACCAGAGGGATGCGAATCTACTGCCTGAACAATCTCAGCCCACCGCACACACACCTCTCGCCGCCTATTTCTCGCTGCCGTTCTTTCATGTTTCTTCACTCATGTGCATCTTCCTTCATGTCTGAAACCCAAAAGCCCACCACAAAAGCTTCTGTCTCCCCCTCGCCATCCTGCCCCAATGTTTCTCTCAGTCACCTGAGAAAATCTGAGCCCACCACAAGCCCCTTCCTTCCTGCCTGTGATGCTGTTTTGTAATATTGTTCTGAATGGAAATGTCTTACAGATTGATCATCCTCCATCCGCTCTGGCTCTGATCTGAGGACAGAACGATGCTTGGTTTGATTCTAATACCGCTGTTTGTTACAGTACTTAAAGCACAAGGTAAGTTTGATAGTTATATACAATGGAGATCAATCCATTTAGTAAAGCTTGTCTTTATCAGAAATATTTGTTCAAAATGTAAAAATTATAGGCTATAACATGTTAGCAGAAAAATGGTTGGTTCTTAATCAGCTCCCTACACTGGAAAAAAAAAGACCTTTTTAAAGATTTTTTAAGGTAACTGGTTGGAAACAATTTATGTGGGCAATATATAAACACTATATATATATATATATATATATAGTGAAACAAGCTCATCACTGTCCTTACCAGTGCCCGAATTCATGCACACGTCCTACTGATGCACGTCCTCTGGAGCTACACTGAAAAAAAAAAAATATGTGCTGAATTTAAAGAAATAAATTAAGCTGAACATTACTAAATTTAATTTGTTTGTTTAAATTCAGCCCATATAAATCGTTTGCAACCAGTTACCTTAAAAAAAAAGTAGTGCATTCAATGAATGATTTATTTCAGTGTAGCTCCAGAAGACACTCATCAGTAGGTTGTGTGCAAGAATTCGGGCACTGGTAAGGACGGTGATGAGCTTGTTTCACTACACATCGGGACACCAAGCGTGACATGAGAAAACCCTTTGTTGTACAATAGCAAATCTGGAATTTGATGAAAACATCATGACTGATATTTTACACAAATTCATTTCATGAGGTTTTCAAAAGAATGGAAGAATTTTGCAGCATCTAAAATGGCTGACCAGTGCCCTGAATATGAGCAAGGAAGCTGATTGAGACACATCCACTGTTTTACAAAGTAATCAAGGGACTTTTAATAATAAAAAACTGTGATCAAGATTCAAGAACATGGTTCAGTCTTTCAGCCCAGTTTGAGGACATTAGTGTTAATGAGACCCAAATAAATTAAGCATACTTTCACCACTAAAGTTAACTTCAGATCAGTTCTGTTCACACAACTTGCTCCTCAGCATGAATTAGTTTAGCCTTTTGATTTTTTTCTGCTGATGAAGGTTTGGTTTTTCTGCAGGGCTTTCAGTCCAAATGCTCTGAAACACTGAGCAAATCATTATCCTGTGCAACTCTAGTGATCAATTCCCATCAGTAGTGTTGAACCAATTGACTGTTGAGATTCTCTGCAGTATTCTGTCCTCTCTTGTATTTGTCTTGTGTGAATGCCCAGTCTTTTAGGGTACTGGAATGAGTTGGTGGCACTGTAAAAAACGCAATATTGTAGAAATCTCAGAATTGGGACTACTGTACCAGCTTCTCTTGCTGTGGCTAATGGTTTGTCTCTTTGGTCTTCATCTGGATGACCTGCTGTCTGAGACTTTCAGTCATTTTAAAACAGCTCCCCACTTTCTAAGCCTTTGAAATCTGGAAAGTTTGACTGACAGGTGTATGAGAAATTCAGGAAATTATCTCCTGATGCAGATTAACCAATAACTGTGAGCTAACTGAATATGTTCTCTAGCTTGAGTCACTCTTCTTTTTCAAATATTTAATTTTAGTTCATGTTAACACACTCAAAAATGACCTTTTCTGCTTGTTTAAACTACTTATTTAAAATGAGTTAAAACAACACAATTTTTAAGTTTGTTTGAGGGACAACTAAATTGTTTTATGTTCAATCCACTGAAATTTGTAAAATGATATGAAGTCAACCTAATCAATTTCTGTTGGGTCAAAATGAAGGAATTGTGTGGAACCCTGCATTTTTTAAAGTGTACTGTGCTTCAGAATATATGTAAAGCCCAGCTCACATGATATATGATTTTGGCCACGATTTTCTTGTCTGAGACCAAAGGTTCCTACGATCCCATTGGCTAAAAATTGTGGTGTTTTATTGTTGGTTTCACTTGATCAGCCGATTAATGGCCATTGCGATCATATTTTCTCTCTAATGAGGTTTTGAAGTTTTTAGATACTTTCCTGCAGTGCAATTTCAGCTACGATGAGCATTAAATTGGAGCGCAGCGCCAAATCAGATGATGCAATCAGAACAACTTTAAAACACTCACAGGAATATGTCAAAACAGTTTTTTTTTTCATGTTTTATTATCATGGCATGTTATAAGTAAAATGAACACTACAGATAGTTTGTTTGCTGTGAGGTATCCTTCCAGGTTACTGAACTTCAGATGAGTCTTGTGTGTGTGTTTGGAGCATCTCTACTGTTGTTCAGTGTGACTTTATGAAATCTAAATGTTTTTAGTGTGTGAAATGCAGTCTTTATCTTCTGATGTGTTTCTCCTCAGAAAACCATGAAGTCATTTACGCACAGGTAGGAGGAACTGTCACCCTACCCAGAGAAAAGATTGAACGAAAAGACATCAATATGAAAACACAAGATATTTATGTGAACTGGTACAATGGGTCAGAGATTTCTCCAACTATCAACAGGAACCCGCAGAGTAGCATCAGTAATGATGAGATTTATGTTTTTACTTTTGTTTTTTTAAACTGATGGCACCACAGTGTTTGATATAACTCTGTATGCATGTTTGTCTTTTGTAGAGAAAGAAACAAACACACGCGCCTCTCTATTAGCAGATTTCTCTCTCCAGATCTCACCAGTTCAAGAGTCTGATTTTGTCATCTGGCGCTGTGAACAACATGTATTAGCAGTAACTTACAAAAAGACCTACAAACTGTACAAAGGTAAGACAAAATACAGTGTGTGTGTGAGAGAGAAGAGAGTATGAAGAGTTCAAAATTACAGTCACATCCTCTCAGGAAAAACGTTCACCCCAAAACTAGTTTACTCACTTTTTCTTTTGGCTCATGTTGTTTATTTTACTCTGGAACTCGAGAAGATATTTTAGAGGAATGAAGGTACACTGAAAGTCGGAAACAGCTCAAGACACTTTTGCATTGCTTTTATGGGAACAATAAATAAATAAATAAATAAATAAACAACACACAAAACATTGCAACACAGTGACATTTCTTCGTTATCTTCTTCTTCAGTGTTCTGCAGAAGTCTACGAATTTTAAACAATTTCTGGGTTTGTTTTTAAAGTAAGAGGAAATGACACTTGTCTTGTACTTTTGAGCTTAATTCTGCAGCTGTAGTAGAGCATAACCTGCCCTCCAGTGTTGAAGAGCTGAACTGCAAAAACTAAAATAAAAAACTTTATGAAAAAAAAAATCTACTCTGACTACACTTAAAAAACGCAATGATTAAATGGTAACATTAAAATTAGTTTGTAATTTTAGGATAACTTAAAATCTAAAAAATAATTGAAATTCTTTTTTTTTTTTTTATGAAATGTATTTCTTTTTGCATTAAGATGATTGAATATGATAAAACAAGAATTGACTCATTTTTATTTGCATACTTAAATTTGTCTTTTTTTCCCTTACTTGTCTTAAGCATGTTTTATGTTAGATTATTATATAATATAATATAGTATAGGGGCGACACAGTGGCGCAGTAGTGCTGTCGCCTCACAGAAGCATGTTTATGTTAGATTATTATATAATATAATATAGTATAGGGGCGACACAGTGGCGCAGTAGGTAGTGCTGTCGCCTCACAGCAAGAAGGTCGCTGGTTCGAGGCTCGGCTGGGTCAGTTGGCGTTTCTGTATGGAGTTTGCATGTTCTTCCTGTGTTCGCGTGGGTATTCTCTGAGTGCTCCGGTTTCCCCCACAGTCCAAAGACATGCGGTACAGGTGAATTGGGTAGGCTAAATTGTCCATAGTGTATGAGTGTGCATGCAAGAATGTTTGAATGTTTCCTAGTACTGAGCTGCTAGATAAGTTGACGGTTCATTCTGCTGTGGTGACCCTTGATAAATAAAGGGAGCTGAAGGAAAATTAATGAATGATGAGAAGCATGTATAAATGTAGCACCTGTACTTTCTCTAAGTCTCTTCATTTATTTTTTGAGTACGTTTTACAGTTCTTACTAAAATAAATTAAATTTAAATTGTGATTTGAAACTAAATTTCCAGTAGAATTAAATCTATTACACCAGTTTTACACAGGTAGACAGTTTGACATTATTGTTGATTTAGGGCTAGAACTTTACACGTTATAAATATTCTCAAATGTTGTCATATTCAGGACCTTTTTCTCTTTCTGTTTCAGTCTCAATTCCCAAAGTGCCTGCTCTGCTGGTCAGTCACTCTCTGTCTCTGAAATGTGAAAAGGCTAGTAGTTCAGTTTATCCTAGACTAAAATGGATTCCACCTAAAAATGAAGGCTGTCAGCAAAAGGAGTATAACACAGATACAGTTTCAATCTCCAGTGTGTCCACGTGTCATAATGGTGTTTGGACATGCCAGTTGGACTATGAAAATAAAAAAACTGTAGCAACAACTACTGTTTTTGTAATAGGTGAGGCTCTCTGTTAAATGCTTTCTGTCTGTTATTATAAAGGGAAGAATAATCTGTAGAAGAGTTATTACTAAATAAAATACATTTTTTGTTATTTGAAATAAAGTAAATATGAATATTAGATGAAAAACTTTATATAAACCACTGATGACATTTCTTTGAAATTTGAAAAAAAGGTTGTCATCTAGAGAGATTTGCATAAAATAGGATTGGTTTGATTAACAAAAAAATATTATGTTTTTATACATGATTTTATTATTTTTAGACAACTTCAGGGCAGTTAATAAATCCAGATTTAGTGCAATAGCCCTGTTTTTTTATCACAAAATAATAATAATAATTTAAAAAAAAGTTTCCCAGTACTATGCCGGTATAGTTGCCGGTTCATTCTGCTGCGGTGACCCCTGATAATCAATTAGTTTTATATATATAGGACAAATTGTAGCTGTAAAAAATCCGCCAAATGATAATATTTTGTTTAAAACTTAAAATGCTTTCAGACTGTTATTGTATAAAAGAAATATTAACATTTTACTCAACTCACATACAGTGCATCTGGAAAGTATTCATAGCGCCTCAAGTCTATTTGAATATGATGCCACAAGCTTGCCACACCTGTCTTTGGGAATTTTTGCCCCTTTCCTTATTGCAGTAACTCTCAAGCTCTATCAGGTTGGATGGTAAGCTATAGTGTACAGCCATTTTCAGATCTCCCCAGAGATGTTCAATAGGATTTAGGTCTGGGCTCTGGCTGGGCCACTCAAGGGCATTTACCAACTTGTTGTGAAGCCACTCCATTGATATTTTGGCGGTGTGCTTTGTAGAGGTGTGAACCTACACTGGTCTAACGGTTCGGTTCGGTTACGATTATCATGCCATCGATTTAGTTCAATTGAATATCTCGATGCATCACGGTGCATTGATGATGCTTTCCATACACAATTTCATATTTTCTTCACAGCACAACAATTCTGTATTAAAATGTATAAATATATTTATATACTATTTGTAATACAATTTTTTTACAGATATATGAACTGTACCTTTAAAAACTCAAGTACATGCACAAACAACACAAGCATTTAAAGCAAATAAACATAAATATCTTGTTCACTTTCAGAGGCTTGTCTAGTGAGTTCTTTCTTACACCCCTATGATTGGTCACATGCTCAACAGAAAGGGCTGCGATTGGCTCTAACGTTCTGGCGCTGTTCACCGATTTGTGACACTGATAAATGGCAGAGGCGATCACAGCTGATCCATGATAAACGCAGTGGAGAAAACTCGCTCTGCAGACAAACTTGTGTCTGTATCCAGTATTGCTGTAACATCTGAGAGGAGAGGAAACTTTACCTCACAACAGTGGATCAAAGTTCCACAGCGAGAGAGAGAGAGAGAGAAATGGTGTTTACTTTCAGTTTCTCCATAACAGTGAAACAGGGCTTCTGCTTTAAGTGTCAGTGAAAGACTGTCCAGCAAACACACACGCAGTGAAATTGTGCAGAGTTTCTGCATTTTTAAGTAGTTGGAGCATTATAAATACTTGCACTAGCCTTTCTCGCCATAGCAAGACGGCATTTATCTCATATGCGCTATGTCGCGACATAGCGCATATGAGATAAATGCCGTCAGTACACAAAAAGCAGTTATGATTATTACTGAACCGATACTGAATCCGCCTCTGCATCATGGTGCACTAAAGAAACAATTAATTTTCAGTCATTGTCCTGCTGAAAGATGAACTGTTGCCCCAGTCTGAGGTCAAGAGCATTCTGAAGCAGGTTTTCATTCAGGATGTCTCTGTACATTGCTGCATTCATCTTTCCCTCTATCCTGACTAGTCTTCCACTTCCTGCTGCTGAAAAACATCCCCACAGGATGGTATTAGCCTGGTGATGATCGTAACGCCTGGCATTCACTCCAAAGAGTTCAATTTTAGTCTCATCAGACCAGAGAATTTTGTTTCTTATGGTCTGAGAGTCCTTCAGATGCCTTTTGGCAAATTCCAAGTGGGGAGTGGCTTCCGTCTGGCCACTGTACCATACAGGCCTGATTGGTGGATTGCTGCACAGATGGTTGTCCTTCTGTAAGGTTCTCCTCTCTCCACAGAAGAATGCTGGAGCTCAGTCAGAGTGACCATCGGGTTATTGATCACCTCCCTGACTAAGGCCCTTCTCCCTTGATCACTCAGCTTAGATGGCCGGCCAGCTCTAGGAAGAGTCCTGGTGGTTCCAAACATCTTCCACTTACGGATGATGGAGGCCACTGTGCTCACTGAAACTTTGAGAGCAGCAGAAATTTTTCTGTAACCTTCGCCAGCCTTGTGCCTCGAGACAATCCTGTCTCGGGGGTTTACAGACAATTCCTTTGTCTTCATGCTTGGTTTGTGCTTTGACATGCACCGTCAACCCTGGGAACTTATATAGACAGGTGTATGCCTTTTCAAATCATGTCCAATCAACTGAATTTACCACAGGTGAACTCCAATTAAGCTGCTGAAACATCTCAAGAATGATCAGTGGAAACAGAATGTACCTGAGCTTAATATAGAGCTTCACGGCCAAGGCTGTGAATACTGATGTACATGTGATTTTTCAGGTTTTTTATTTTTAATTAATTTGCAACAATTTAAAAAAAATCGTTTTTTTTTCACATTGTCATTATGGGGTATTGTGTGTAGAATTTTGAGAAAATAAATGAATTTAATCCATTTTGAAATCAGGATGTAACATAAAAAAATGTGGGAAAAGTGAAGCGCTATGAATACTTTCCGGATGCACTGTATCTATAAAAAATGAAGTGATCTCTTCATTTTTTCCCATAGCTGTATATACAGTTTAAGCATAAACTACAAGGACAAGCATTATTTATACTGTTATTTACATGAAAACAGAAAATGTAAAAATAAATGCATTTAAAAACATTATTAATAAAAATATTCATTACAACTTTAATAGTGTATAATTATATTATATGAATAATGCTACAATTAAAATAAATAAAATGAATACAGCACACTATGTGAAATTTAGCAATTCAAGAGTGTTTTGTAGTGCTAAATGTCTTAACAATATGCATTATAGTTTGTATATGTTAATTCTACAAATTTGCAGATTGTAAATACACTGCTCAGCATAAATGAGTACACGCTCCAAATTAGATAAGTGGAAAAATATGAAATAACATTTTAATAAACAGGAAAAAATAAATAAATAAATAAAATAAATAAATAAATAAATATATATATATATATATATATATATATATATATATATATATATATATATATATATATATATATATATATATATATATATATATATGAAATGTATTATCTTTCTATTTGTAAAAGATGTTAGTTGACCAAGCTCTTATTTTAATGGACATAACTGTTAATAAATAAAACAATTTTGTTTAAATGTATCAAACATTATTGGCTATATATTTACAGAAAACAATGCTAATAATATTCATTTTCAAAAAGGGGTGTACTCATTTATACTGAGCCCTGTAAGCTAGCTGCAATCTTAACACTTCAGCAAATAGTTAGGCCTACCCATTTTCCATGATCATCTATCAATTTATACATGCTTTTGTTTTGTAAATGATCACTTTTACATTTACATTGCATTGATTAATTATATGTTTCTGTGCCATCTACTACTACCAATGTTTACAATTTTTTTAAACCTTTTTTCTCTCTTTTGCTCCAGACCTTGCCCCTTCTCCAGCAGATCCCATTTATACCTCTGTCCTTCCATCCTCTACAGTCAGCATTCCCTGTTCTTTGTCTTCTGCAATTCCCTGGTCGGTCTTAAATGAAACTCTTCAGGGTGGCAGCTGGAGCTTCACTCCTTTCAGTAAACCTCAGTCGCCTTTATCTCTCCTCACCCTCAATGTTGGTTCGGTGGTCCGATGGGATGTCGCAAAAGGCACAAACTTCACCATCAGCAAAAGAGACATAACTAACCACAACCTGTCCATTCAGAATCTGCCTGTATCAGAAACAATCAGAGGGGTTTACAAATGCAGTCTGAAATTCAACAGCAAGACCATTAGCCGTGAAGTTAAGGTGGAGGTTCTAAAGGGTAAGTGAAATGTCAAGTCACTGCTGTAACTAACAGACAACTAACTGATCTGCTTTGTTTATAGACAGTAATTCTATCATCATTCACAGCAAATATTTTGTAAAACAAAACATTGTTGTTTGTTACATTGCTCAACCTACTTCACCTTTATGAAAATTAACCTTGGTTTTTATTAAAAATGTGATTCTGAACAGTAGTTTAACCATGGTAATCACAAATGAACTGTTTTGCTGGACTAAACATTTTATTTAAAGTCAAACTGTGATTATACAAATCAGGGTTTCAACACATTTACTATAATAAAGCCACGGTAGGTTTTCATACTTTGGCATCCCAAGGTGGTGCACTCATATTCTAAACTCAAGTTGATTGGAAATATGTCCCCAGGTTTTACATTTTTGAGAACCAAGAAATATGTACCCTGGACTACTTTTTCTTGTTTTTGGTTTCACAAATCCACTAGAGGACGCCATGTACATTTTCGACAATCTCAAATACGTTACTGGTGCACGTTTTCTCATACATGCTGTTTCTTGTAAATACACCAGTGGCTTAGTCCCTTTATTAATCCGGGGTCGCCACAGCGGAATGAACCGGCACGATTTTACGCAGCGGATGCCCTTCCAGCCGCAACCCATCTCTGGGAACATCCACACACTCATTCACACTCATACACTACAGACAATTTAGCTTACCCAATTCACCTGTACCGCATATCTTTGGACTGTGGGGGAAACCGGAGCACCCGGAGGAAACCCACGCGAACGCAGGGAGAACATGCAAACTCCACACAGAAACGCCAACTGACCCAGCCCAGTCGAGGTTAGAACCTGCGACCCAGCGACGTTCTTGCTGTGAGGCGACAGCACTACCTACTGCGCCACTGCGTCGCCTGTGCTTAATATGTCAGCTTGATATTGATTGACCCACCTGCTATCTTCCCTAAACCCAATCGAAAGTGTTTTCAAAAGCAAACTAGAAGAGAAACAAACACCTGCTTTTACCACGGCATCACACTGCTCTTTGTTTTGGGTAAGGTTTTACCTGGTTTCTGAAACTATCCTTCACGGATTTGAACCCCAGTTCACTCTCCCTCCCAATTTGGGGCCATTTGTGATGAGCTACCGATCATGCCGTCCATATGGAAGTGAGCAGCAGCACGCCATAGTGTTGGTTTATACACAAAATGCAGCCATTATTTACCCAGAGGCACCCAATTCTTGGTTTGCAGAAATGTATCCCTGGGTACATTAAAAGCCTGTGTTGCATATTCTGTATAGATGAAGTGCGATATGCCAGAATATTTCTAACTAATGAAGCACAGATCTGACACAGACTTAGGATTGCACAAGTACCTTGATCTGTCTAGCATGAATAAGCAAAAGGAACAAAATTATTGACGCAGATGTTGTCATTTGTCATTTGATTCAGGATTTTGAAATAATATAAAATGTATTCTTAAAGGGATAGTTCACCCAAGATTTACTTACGTTTAACTATCCAACCCTTTAGGAGTTCTTCTTTGAGCTTGATGAATAGCTTTGGTGATTTGGATATTGTCTTGTTAAAAACATACTTGCATGACTCAAATAGCCAGGGTTGCCAGGTCCACAAAACTTTCAGACTCAAAACACACCCACAAGGAATGAAACGTAGCCTTTTTTTGCTTGTCCAATCAGAGTTAATTGCTGGATTGCCACAATGGAAAATGTTTACCATATCTTTGCTGATATTTTGTGATACACATTACTTGTAGATACAATATGCATGTTAAAATACTGATTTTCCACATACGAAACAACACTTCTTAGTAACTTTTTCAGACTGCGATTATTATGATAGCAATTCTATGGCAAAAATAATTAAGTGCACTGGTGATGTTTACGCGTGAGGAGAAGTGAATCACGAGAAGACTACAGACCTACACGTGAGGAAACTAGTGTTCGCACGCGCAGGGGTTGTTTACGCGCGCTGAACTGATCCACCGCGAGGAAACGGGCGAGCTTGTTGTGAATTATGAGCTTGTTGTACACTCTTGCAAAAAAAAATTAGTTACAAAAAATGTAAATACACGTCGCAACAACATGTAGCGCAAGCTCTGTGATTGGTCGGCTTGGGTAGCTGTGATGAGCGTGGGCGGTGCTGAGAGCTGCGAGCCTGATGGAGCGTGTGTTTACAAGTGTCGGGTCCCTTAAAGTAATAATAGCCTACTGTACTATTCACTCTTCAAATAAATCTCACTATCAATCTCATTTTATCATGGCAACTAAAATAAAGTGAACTAGTCTCTGCTGTCTTCCACATTGCTGATGAGATTGTGGAGGACATTTTCCCCGTCATCCTCTTCATTTTGAGGAGAAGCTGTTCCACAGGGCCCCTGAACACACATATTGTACAGTGTTTGGAACAGTACTGTAAAGTACTTCAATTAATCTGTTGTGGTAATACTAAAGTTGCTATGGTAACACAACAAGTGTAATATAAACAAATGACCCAATGCTGTAGTTTTTTTTTTTTTTTACAATATAGGGTATATTATACTACAATTCACCACACTTTACTGTAGTAAAACTTTGTATTTCATTTTGAGTTCACTATTCTTAAAACTACAGTATGCTGAAGCATTCATTAACAAGTTGTAAATAATATTAGCCTAAAACATAGGCAGTATACCTTACACTCAAAAACACTAGTGTTTATTATAGATTTGACCTTAACCTGTAGGTAAATAGTGTAGCAATATATAAACCATATCAACATTCTTGGGATAACAATTCTTGGGATAACATTCTTGGGATAACTGGAGGATTCTTGGGATAACTGTTGGATCCCAACATTCTTGGAATAACTGGAGGATCTCTGGAGAGCAAAAGCACGAAAAGAGGAGGAAACACAAGGCACAAATTGTGAGTCTGCATCATCTGCCGGAGCGAGAGCAGATCATTCGCACGTGAGCAGACAATGTTTTGAGTGCACACAAGGAGTTTTTTTGAATGCGCTCTGGACTTGTACTTATGATATTTGTCAGTAAAATAACGGCATCTGCACGTACGTCCATTTCGCGAATGTATTGTCTTCTGCCATTTTCATCTATTTGCCGCTTTTCCGCTGCGCGTTAGGGCTTAACATTACTGCGAACCGGGCTGAGCCAATAGCCCCTGACCTCGAGCTCAGAGGCTGAAATCATTCCGCGTTCAAAGTAAAAAGTTCCAATAGCCAGAGGGAGATTAATGACAACACACACGTATGTTCACTCACCACGAACAGGAAATAGAACTGCAGTATTTTTTATTTGTTAATGTCTTGCGAGCGAAAAGTTTGTTGTAACGCACGCGTTACTGAACATGTACCGAGTAAAATATTACTGAAAATGTATTAGTAATGCCTTACACTACTGCGTTACTGGAAAAAGTAATGCGTTACTGTAATACATTACTTTTGTAACGCATTACTGCCAACACTGTACATTAAGGTAGCGTTCATAAAAAAAAAAAAAACACCCACGAAGAAACTCGACACAAAGCAACATAACCTCACTGCCAGCTACACAAACAGTGCGCTGAAGTATAAATGTACGACTACGCGAAAGGCAGTCGCCGTGGGTCACGCCAATCACTCAACGCAGAAGTATAAATCAGCCCTTAGCCTGAACATCCCCTGTGCGTGCACTAGCACTAGTTTCCTCGCGTGTAGGTCTGTAATCTTCTTGCGGTTCACTTCTCGCGCGTAAACATCACCGGTGCGCTCAATTATTTGTGGCATAGAATTGCCATCATAGATAATGGTCAGCTCATTTAGCATGTAATGTGCCATCAGATGGTTTTACTTGCTCCTTTGCAGCAGTTTTTTGGGTTGCCAGGTACGCATTCCAGTATCAGAAAGAAATTATTAAGAAATTATTATGATTATTGATTAATGATTATTTAAATGAAATGATTATTTAAGAAATGATTCAGTTTTCGTTTTGTAATTGCAAGAAAGAAGCATCCAAATAAACGGGACAGCTTCATATTTGTCCCTGCAACTGCATTTCCAAAAGAGATCAATACTGTGGAAAAAAAACATGAACCTGGCAACACTGCAAACTGCACACACACTGCAAACTGCACACAGACACAGATAACTGCCAAATGAAATGACTTGACCTAAAGCGATATTGATATCCAGGTACTTATCTCATGTATCTTTGGTAAGCCACTTTTCATTAAGCTACCTAATTTAACTGAACTCTCTGAATCCTTCCCCCTGTTAGTTTCCATTTCTGGAGGTCCTAAATTATTTGAAGGCACAAGGGTGAATGTGACATGCTCATTAGGACATATGGAAACCACTGGCTTTGAGGTGAAATGGAAATGTGCATCAAACTGTCCTCCTTTCAATGACAAGTCTCCGCCTCATCTGTCAGTTCTGTCCTTCCATAAAATCAGGATGCAGGACAAAGGTCATGTCAAATGCGAACTCTGGAAAAATGGCCAAAATCTGACAACTGCTCAGCTATATTTAAAAGTTGGTAAGAGAAACTGAAAGAAGGAGGGAGAGAGCATTAGCCAAGACATTTACTGTGCAGTTAAAATGTGTAACTCTAAAACGTTGTTTGACAGAGAAAGCTCCAGTGGACATCTGGCTTTGTGTTGCCATCGGGAGTGGAGTGGTGGTCTTCATCTTGCTTGTTGCAATCGCCATCATATGCATTCGCAGACACAAGCAGGTTAATGTTTACTGTGGTATTAATAGCTGTTCATCCAGTTCAGTACAGTACTAGAGCTTTTCATTTTCACGTGAATGCCTAAATGGGTTTTTCTTTATTCTTCTTGACAGATGATGATGTACAGACGACGCAAGACCAGATTCTGTTGCTGTAACAATAAGTAAGTTTGATGGTTCTAAAGGGGTGGCTATTTTTTTTAAAAAGTGGACCTTTTTACAGCTTTTTGCCTCATTTTGAATCTAATTTTAGTGACATTTTAAGCACTATTTTTTTTTCTACTTCTGGATTAGCTTGTCGGATGGTTATTATAACCACACTTTTTGATGTACCAAAAACAAATTACTTATTTTTAAAATACAGATTTATTACATCTTATATCATTAAAACAAAAATAGTGATCTGTTAAAGTTTAAATGAAAAACTGTAGCCTATTTTTGTTTATTAGGTAAATAACAAACTGGCCAGCACATTCAACTTTCCTCAGTCAGAATTTGTCCATTTAAAAAATAAAAAAGTAAGACATGATAATAATAATAATAATAATAATAATAATAATAATAATAATAATAATAATGATAATAAGGGCAGCTCAGTGGTTAGTAGTAGCGAATTATACAGTACATTGATGCTCGGGTGGGGTCAAGTTTTTTGGTTAAGTTCGGTAATATGGCGCAGTGAACCAAATTTCTATATTTAATTCAATTACATCTAATTTATTTGAAGGACATAAAGTGGTTCTCAGGACAGCACAGTGGTGCAGTGGGTAGCACAATTGCCTTACAGCAAGAAGGTCGCTGGTTCAAGCCCTGGCTGGGTCAGTCGGCATTTCTGTGTGGAGTTTGCATGTTCTTACTGTGAGGGTGTTGGTTTCCCGCACAAGTCCAAAAACATGTGGTATAGGTGAATTGGATAGGCTAAATGTCTGAATGAATGAATGAGTGGTTCTCAATGACATATATGATATTAGGTAGAAGGTGGCAGGTTTGCGTTTCTGCACCTATTAATGGATGACCATGAAAGATTAAACAGTTTTTTATTTTGCTTTGTAACTTTCATGTGCTAGCCAAACTATGCATCTAGTTTTACAGACACCTACAAATGACTTTTTTATCGAAAGTTTTGTGTACACGTACACTGTCTGTTGGTGCTTTAGATTGGCTGGTTTCAAACCGATACATTTGCTATGCTAAGAACCATTATAGGGGTGGTCAAATGCATATTAAAGTTATCTATTATTTTTATTATTATTTTTATTATTATTATTTAAGATACAGATCAGAGCAAACTATTTCTTAACTATTAAAGGGCAGAGCCCCCATACATCTTTGATGCCCTTCAGGGAGGATCAAGCGTTAATTAGGGGGGTCAGACCCCTGTAATTCGCACCCTGGTTAGTATTGTCACCTCAAAGCAAGAAGGTCACCGGTTCAAGTCCCGTCTGGGTCATTTGGCATTTTTGTGTGAAGTTTGCATGTTCTCCCTGTTTAGCTGTGGGTTTCCTCCGGGTACTCCTGTTTCCTCCACAGTCCGAATACATGCGCTATAGGTGAATTGAATAAACTAAATTGGCCATAGTGTATGAGTGTGAAGGTGAGAGTGTATGAGTGTTTCCCAGTACTGGGTTGCAGCTGGAAGGGCATCCGCTGTGTAAAACATATGCTGGATAAGTTGGTGGTTGATTCCGCTGTGGCGACCCCTAATGAATAAAGGGACTGAGCCGAAGGAAAATGAAGGAATGAATAAATAATAATAATAATAATAATGTAGAGCTTGACAATTTTTCTAGCCTCTCTTGTAAGTAACTTTAGTATTAGTATAAAAATCACTTTAATATAGGCTGCTTTTGGTGCTTCACACCTTATTATTGGTCATTTTTTGTTTCACAAATAAGGTCTACGATACAGTAGGTGAGTAGTAAAAGATGGCTTCACTTTCATCAGATTGAAAGTTTTCTTGCACAGCTGGATGTTGGACTAATGAAAAATAATTGTTTGTGTTGGCCAAAACTGATTAACTGAAGTCACAACAGCCAACAGAGGATTCCGCTTGGTCTTAAAACCTTCTTTGATGGACTATTTTCACAACTTATGATGGCATAGCAGTCAAAATAGGATAAACGAGCTCATGCATGGTACAAATTCTGGACCTTTGTCGAACCCCCGGCATTTGGTTGTTAGATATGTTGTTAAACAAGTAGGTTTTTCCATTCCATGGTGCTGCTTTTCCATGTAAACTTGCACCCGTTAGACATTTTTGGAACAAATAGTGATTCTGATAGTTATGAATCAAGCTTAAAGTGTGAGTTTAGCAAACATAGGAAAATTGGATGTTAATTTTCTCACCCTCAGGCTAGTCAAGACATGTTTTTCTTAAGTAAATTCAATTTAAAATGTTAGCTGAAACTGTGGTCCTTGGTGATTCATGAAATAAAAAAACACATACAGGTAAAACCAAAGTAATACAGTGAAGTATGAGCCAAAACTGTCAGAGAGAGCATGTGTGTGTTGTTTATGAAAATTTGTACTGTTTATAAAAAAAAATACTTGCAACCAAATGAGACTACAGCGCAAAGTTACGTGGTAAACACTGGAAAAACCTCAGTGAAACTACACAAGCTAAACAATAAGCAAAATAAATCAAAACACTTACAGCTGTCCTCTTCTGTTGATTCAGTGCTTCTCCCGATGATGCATTTTGATACATTTAAATCACATTTACACACTGGTCTAAGAGTGCAAATAACAATTTGTTGTTATTGAAAATATATATTATGTATATATTGAATATATAATATATATTATTATATGAAAATATGTCCTATCCATCCATCATCCTTATCAGCATGTCTGCTTGTCTCTTTCTCTTTACTCAGTAAACAGCCAAAGGGATTCTACAAGACCTGAGGATCTCTGCTTTTCAATTTTGTGACTGATTTTCTAAATCAAAGTTAATGTACAGTTGTTTGCCAAGTTTGTCATGTCAGAAATGACTGTGCTCATTTGGGCAGATGATGATGCTGGTATTTTTTATATTATTGTCAAATACAATATCAAAAATATACAAATACAATATAATTTTATTGTGTAAATATTTTGATGATAACATGGTATGATGTCATTTGTCTGGAGAATAAATGTGTGACACATTTCCTAGAGCATAGTATCACTAAAACATTGAATACAATCATTTGCTATTCTTTGTAATCATTGATTTTGTCTGTAGGTTTTGTTATATTTACATTTAGTGCCTTGTTATATAGTGTTAATATTTTATATGTACTCCTGTTTACTTACTGTCTGCTGTTTGCATTTGTAAATGATCTTTTTTCCTCTGATTGCTTGTATTTCTTTATTTGAGAAAAAAGCAGCAACAGGTGATAAAATAAAATAAAATTAGTTTGAGACAAAAATGATGTGATTATTCTTATGCCAAAATGTCTTCATTAGAATGATTATACAATGCCTGTTCTTATATAGGCCCCTGTCTCCAGTCTTGTATCGGTTATTATTTATGCTGGAAAAATCTTTTTGAACAACTTGACAGCTTAATGATTAGAAATGTTACTGCAATGCTAAATGTTTTGCACTTGATTAGGATGCATGTTTTTCTGATGTAATAACACAAAATGCATAATCCTAATTTGTCCCTCGGATCATTTTGAGTGGTTAAAAAACAATGGGTGAAGAAATGCACAAAAATTGAGTGGATCTGAGAAGTTTATATGGGTGTAAGTAAAAAAAAAGTCACAAACGTGTTGCTCGTGATTCAATTTGACATGCACAGGTTTATCGTAAGTAATATTAAACAATACGATATAAAATATTAACTACTGCACTTAAGACATATTTTCAGTGAGACGTTTTTAGTATTCTACTTACAAGTACTGTGTTGTTATGAGAGAGTTTTACAACCTGTTGTGTTAAATACACCAATGTGAGATATTTGTTCATTTTCAATGTTTCAAGCTGAATTAACAGGGTAATTCATGAAATTGCAAGTTAATTTGTATTTAATTGAAATAAATGTGTATAATAAGTTGATTAAATTACATTTATTAATGAAATCAGGAAATTTCAATAAGAAAAAATATAAAATAACAAATAATCTCCAAACAAATTACATTAAATAATAGGAATAAATTACTTATATTAACCTATCAGACAACTTGATTTGACCCAGACAGGGATACTTTTAATGTCAGGAGGGATGGATGAAGGCTAAATATGCAGGGCTGTCAAATATTTTTTTTTAAATATGGCAAAAAAAAAAATCACACCTTTGTGCTATTTACATTACATTAAGAATACCACAAAACTGTTTGATCAGATTTATGTTTTGACGATCAGAGTTTATGTTAATAGCTTGTTAACTGTAATTGAGTTAAAGGAGCAGGGGCATAGTTAAACCTCATTTACTGGGGCCCCAGTAAAAAAAACGGCCAGTGCCCTACCATTCAAATACATCTTATTTTTCAGGAGGGAAGTTGTATGCTTTATTCCTGTTTTGAGGGAGGATTTTTTATGCATTGTTTGTTAAGTGAGGATTATTTATGCATAGTAAAGTCCTTATAAATGACACTTAAAGGCTGTTATATTCTAAACAGAAAAATGAAAGACAATGAACAACAGTGATTTAGCACAAAAAAATACTAATTTTAAGATACAAAATGAAACGGTACAACTGGATGAAATGAAAAATAAATCTTTGCAATCTTATCTAATGATAAAATAAATGTGCAGTTTACACCGTGCTGAACAAAACACATGTTTTGTAAACAATTTAATAAAACAACAGCAATAGCATATAATTAAAAATATAGTAGGCTAATATGATAAAAACATTTCACTGTTAATGAGCGTTGTTTAAACTGCACTATATTTTATTTGTTAGAGAATACACAGACTAATCTACTATATGTCTGAAAAATAAGCTGTATAAAATGCATGCAAAATGGAATATAAATTTGCAAAAGTTAACGTAGTCAAATTG
Source organism: Danio kyathit (assembly GCA_903798195.1). Taxonomy (NCBI): domain Eukaryota; kingdom Metazoa; phylum Chordata; class Actinopteri; order Cypriniformes; family Danionidae; genus Danio; species Danio kyathit. Next base: position 27,918,526 of record LR812534.1, read on the forward strand.
AGAATCAAAGTTGCTATTATTTATATACTCAAAAGATAACGTTACAGGGACCCAAATCCTTTACAGAATTATTATTATTATTGTTATATGTTACAGTGCTTCCCGGAAATCGCGCACTGCACCTTTAAGATGATCGGATATGGCGCCGGTGTCATGAGAAATCGGGTCCCCCCCATAGATATATACACTAGATGTCGCATAGGGACCCTGAGCATGCGTCAATAGCGCCGCCACATTGGTACAGTGCTCCTAGGACAAACGTCATTCAACCGCACTAGTCAAGACAGTGTGCCAATGTGAAGATGCTGGACTTTAGCGCTGTGTACGGGTGTAGTAACGAGCAAACAAAGATAACAAAGTACAAAGTCATCACATTTCATAGGTAAGATTTAGTTTTTTATGTTTTTGTATGTTATGAACTTTTGTGCTTAACAAGTAATGTTATTGATGATAATACAGTCTCTTGCTGCAGTGACCATAAGGCAAAGTAGCATCAACTCGCACTAAATTCTAAGCTTATGCTAGTTTTGTTGAATAAAATAAGCAAACAATGTTATGAAATATGACAAGAAGACGCTGCAATGCCAGACACTTGTGTTATTGTTAGCTAAGTGAACGAGTCGTTCATAACAGATTCATTCACAAACGAATAGCTCCCTCCGTCAGAATGAGAAGTGAAAGCAGGAGAGGGGGTGTGTTTCAGGACACGGATTAGATCAAATTAAACAGGGAAGGAGGGAAATGCATTTCCATGCACACAAACACACGCTCTTTGTCAGGAATGCCCGTGCGGTCACATCCATCAATGTAGAAAAGTGATGTAAAATTATAATATTTCGTAATTTAAAAAAATATTTGCATACTGACCACCGGGGAAAACTCCCGATCATAGATATATGTGTATATGTGTATTTCTCTGGCTTTGGATGGCCACAGTCCACCACTTCACCTTGGTCCTGCATTCATTTCAAAGGAGCACTACCCTGTACTAAAATGGCGGCTCTATTGACGCGTTCCTTCTAATAGACAACAGTAGGGTAGGCGACATCTAGTGTATATATCTATGGGGTCCCCCCTGCAATCGAGTCCGCTTAGGACCCCGCTTAGGTCGTCTGCATTTAATGCCTGTTCAAAAGTGCTTTTTATAGTCTATTCTCAGTCTTGAGATTTTAACAACACTTATCATATTAGCAACATTATTTTAACAAGACTTATCATATTATAAGTAACATTATTTTAACGACACTTATCATATAAGTAACATTTTTTTAACAACACTTCATATTAATAACATTATTTTGGGTAAGTAAGTTAAAGACATGCATAGTTAAAATAATAGAAACGGTTCTAAACATTTAATGATGCCTTTTTGATGTATTTATGTATTTATATGTAACAATATATAAGTTTATCTAACAAAAAAGCATGAAAGACAAATTATCCATGCCACAACACATGCCACATTATATATATATATATATATATATATATATATATATATATATATATATATATATATATATATATATATATATATATATATATATATATTAATCAGGCGCTACAAACTATACCAAATACAACTCCAGTGAACCAATAGGATCACCCAGGACCCAATTGTTAGGGGGGACCCGATTTCTCATGACACCGGTGCGGTGGCGTTGCTGTGGTTACCATAGTCCGTGGCATATTAAAAAAAAGAATGTGTTCGAACCATTGGTTCGAACAACGTCCAATGATGAAGAGAAAGCTTCATTAGATGTCTGACCATCGCTGACATGAGCGGTGAGTAAAGATTTCTCTAAAAGTATAATTTTAGGTCATTATATGGTTGTTTCAGCGTGCTTTTGCTGAAGGGTTTAGTGTTTCTCGGTCATGTCATTTCAGAGTATTAAATACCTTTTTTCTAAGTGTTTTTATCTTTAGTAGCCTTTTTGTAATCATAGAATACCACTTGTTATGTTGTCAGGTAGGTAGACCAATAGATACAATATTTTTGTTTGTTTAGGCCTTTGCTTCATTTGTATATTCAAGTTCAAGTTTAGTTTATTTATATAGGCTGCACAAAGTGCTTTACAAAGAAGTTACAAGCAAGCAGTAGCCTACGGACATAAACAAAACAGCAATAGGCACGTAATGTAAAAGAAAGAGTAAAAGATGTAAAAAAGATTATACAAAAACCTGTTTGATTTCAATGCCTTAAACAAGAAAATAATTTTAAACCCTTTAAATAATTCTGCTTAGGTAAAAGATGCTACCACAGTTGACCACACAAACAGGATTAAAAATGAGACCATTGGCCCTCTCAAGGAAGGGACTTATGCTTCAAACGAACAACAAAATAGATGAGTTTTTAATTTAGACTTGAAAATTTGCAGTGACAAAGCCATTTAAAATTTTAGCGGCAGAGCGTTCCAGAGGCAAGGACCGGCTATAGCGAATGCACTTTCTCCCCTGCTTTTGAGGTGGGCCTCTGGGACTTTTAAAAGAAACAAGTGTCTGGATGGAGTGTACAATCAGTTGAGATAAATAATGGGGGCCCAGGCCATGTAACACACCGATAGCCAATGGAGACACCTCAAAATGGGTGACGTGCATGTTTTGGGCTTTTTGTTAAAAATCTAGCTGCTGCATTTTGTACTAACTTTAGGTGAGCGATCTGAGACTTAGAGCAATAGTCTAACCTGGGGGGTTATAAGCACATGTTTGCCAATTTCTAGTAAATGTGAGGTGAGGGAGGACTTCATTTTAGAGAGAAGGTGAAGTTGGTAAAAGCTATTTTCAACCACACTTGAAATATGTTTATTAAATTTTAAGTTCTGATCTAATGTAAAGCCCAGGTTATGTACCTGGAGTGATTTGAACTCCTCCAAGTTTCCTAACCTGGGGAGTTTACAGTCCGACAAATAATTTGGCCCCAAAATACCTTTGTTTTTTTCTCATTTCAAAATAAAAAATTCTCAGAAAGCCATGCTTTTAACTCCTCCAGGCACAGTGACAGGAAGTTCACTACATAGGACTCATTTTCCTTTTTGATTGACTGATAAATTTTGTGTATCGTCTGCATAAAGCCATATTTCCTGAAAATAAAACCTAATGGGAGCATACAGAGAGAGAAGAGAGAAGGTGCCAAAATCAAGCCTTGCGGAAGACCACATGTTAACAGTGCCATATAATATTTTGCTACAAGCCTGGAGACAATGGTAGATGAAACTTTCAAAGAATGGCATTAAGATGAGTTAATGACTTGATATCTTACTATTGTGTTTTGTAGATCGGAATGGACCACATGGAGAAAAAAGGGAATCACACACCACAGCAATGAATGAAAATTGATGGTAAGGAATTTATTTTAAAAAAATCCTTCCAAGATAAAGCGGATGCTGGTTGGTATAGGTAGTTAGATAGGCCTTGTCTTTGTCAGGTTTTTCTTTTTTAGGTAATAGAGAGAGAGAGAGAGGGAGAGAGAGAGAGAGAGAGAGAGAGAGAGAGAGAGAGAGAGAGCAGGCAGAAGAGGAAAACTCACAAGAGCATCAATGGACATTTATCTGAAACAGAGCAGGTAGGGCTCTGTTAGTGCTTTGTCTTTTGCAGGTTTGAGTGGAGCAGAAAAAGGATACTCACAATAGGAATGGTGGAGATATACTTAAAAACCTGGAGCTCATCAAACAGGTAGACCTGTTTGAACAGACTGAACTGTGGCATTAGTTTCCAAAGAAATGTATTGAGATTAATTAAAGGGCCATGAAACCCCCTGTCTCAGCAGGGTGTTTTCACACCTCTAGTTTGAAAAAAGTCAGGAAAAGTGGGCGTGTCCAGCTCCGTTTTATGTGGGAGTGTCAGGGGAGGGAAAGAGGGAAGGATATGCAAATATGGGAGTTTCTGTTTGGGCACGCAGACGCAGGGGAGAAAGACAGTAACTGTGTTTACATGGCCATCAGTAATCGAACTACTTGCCAAATTATTAATTTGTCGACTTTAACTGCAGTTTGGCACTTTCACTTTTTTTTCAGGAACATTTCCTGCATGTTGCCTGTGACAAACGAGATATTGAAAGCGAGGAACTGCTGGAGAATGGAGTTTTAATCCAATGTTTGATACCGCACGGCGAATGGGAGAAAAAAAAATCCTCCGCATTTCTCGGTAACTTGGATGACTCGGTAGGTAGCGTCAGAAAGCCGTGTGTATATAGACTATATCCTGTCACAAAATGCGGCGAAAATCCTGCACGACGGGAAAAGTTTGATCATGTTTACATTTGGAGAGCAGCATTTACAGCGGATCTTTCAGTCTATAAAATTGGACTATAATATTGCAGTGATATTAATACTGTAAACTTAGTAACTAAATCATTTTGACTGAGGTATGTCTTTAAAAACTGAAAGAGCTCTGCTGACCACGAACTAACTTTGCAATCTGGGTAAAACAAAGGGCACTGCACTGCAAACACACTTACCAAATCTGTAGACAGACAATCAAACTGGAGCTGTGTCTTTTTATTAAACGGAGACGAGCGGCAAATCCGGATTTCACCATTTCCAGATGCGAAAAACTCTCGGGTAAAAAATGTTCCTTACAAACGCGTTTCTGTCGTGTGTCGCGTGCACTGTAATCCACACGTGAGTCCAGCTGCTCTCTCATAGAGGGAAAATGAAAACAAAACCTTGTTGCTGCACACCGACGACCCATGTCTCCAAATTCTTGTTCTTTCACTTGTTTTAGCAACACAACGTGGCGTCTCTCTGCCGTCTGTACAGTGTATACAGTCTCCGGAGCTATCATGCATATTAATGAAGTTTCACGTCATACACAATAGAGCGCGCTGATTGGTTTGAAGCACGTCTTCTCATGAATTAATGCCGCACACTCAGATGCGTCAGAACGTCCTCAAAAAGACAGCCACCCACTCTCCTGGCTGGATTTACCTCTATGTATCTCATGGCCGTGACGTAGCTTCAAAAATTTGTTTCAAACCGGAAGAACGAATTTGCTCAAAATAACGCAAAAACAACCAATTTTCACTTTTTAGTGCAATATATGTGTCCTAATAGTGTTTATAGCAGCATGGGACACATATATGACTGTCAACAGCTCAAAAAAAGTGTTTTGGTGTTTCGTGACCCTTTAAAGACTTGATGTCTTTCTCTTTGGCAGATTGGCACAGAGCATGTAGAGAAACAGGGCAACACCTCAGTAATGACAAGTACATCGTAATTTGAAATTATATACTTTAATTTTTACAGACTAAGTGATGGTTGGGTATTTCTTTCAGATAGATAGATAGATAGATAGATAGATAGATAGATAGATAGATAGATAGATAGATAGATAGATAGATAGATAGATAGATAGATAGATAGATAGATAGATAGATAGATAGATAGATAGATAGATAGATAGATAGATAGATAGATAGATAGTATTGAACAGGCCGGTATAGTTCTATTGATTTGTCTTTACAGAGTGAAGTGGAGAGACAGTAGGGAATCACACATGTCAGGAATGATAAGAAACTGATGGTCAGGTATCACCTATTGATGACAGATGTCCTTTCAAGAGGAAGAGGGTGGTGGTGGGCTTCGATAGTAACATAGATGTTTTGTCTGTGGCAGGTGTTTCTGTTTAAAGCTATCGACACACAACCGGCAGAAGAAGAAAAACTCACAAGAGCATCTGTGAAAATTGATCTGAAGAACACTGGAGAACAGCTTGTTCAGCCAGCAAGTAGAGCTCTGTCATGTTTTTGTCTTTAGCAGATTAAGCTGGGTCATGTGGTGAAATGGGAATCACACCTCAGCAATGACTGGAAACGTCCTGGTTACGTATGCAACCCACGTTACCTGAATAGGGACCGGAGACGTGTGTCTGATAACAGACTATGGGAGTATGCCAAATGGCCAATCACTCTAAAGAGTAAGAAAACGGGCCAATGACTGCCAAATGAATTGGCGGAGCTCAGATCCACAGCTGTCAGTGATTAGCCATTAACAGGGTATATCAGCTGATGGCTGAGAAGTGAGCATTAGAATTTTTGCCTGCTGAAGAGCCAATCACTCAGCTAACAGCTAGAGACTCCGCTGCTGTGTCAGTGGAGACACACGTCTCTGTTCCCTATTCAAGGAACGTGGGTTACGTACGTAACCAGGACGTTGCCCTTCATGGGAACTACAATGTGTGGCTGGTAACAGATAATTGGAGGCTGTATAGAAAACGCCACAGCAGCTTGCCAATCATTGCGTAAGCGCACAAGCATCACCAAGAGCGTAACCTTCCAACGTCCCCAGGCCCTTTAATTACCATTACATGGGAATAATTACAAAATTTAGATCGGGGGTTGTAAATGTGCTTTTACCTAGCTAAAATAGTCTAGGGATTTTTAGAAATAAGACGTTGGGAAAGTGTGCCAGTCCCCGAAAGGGGAGGAGGCCAGCTGCTAAATAAGAGGGGAGACTTGATGGCAATAAGAACATATGGACTAGCCCTATGGAGGGGGAGTGCTACATATGATAAGCTGGTTAGCGGGTAGGGAAGCCACGGGTCTACCTGGTCAGGGGGAACACTCCGTGGCTGAAATAAGCATATGGGATTGCCATCGGGGACCGCGCATAGCTGGCACGGAACCTCAGCATGTGAGTAGACCAAAAGTGGGCATATCAGACCTCACACTGAGCCAGGCACGCTCTAGGGTTCGCCCTAAGGGCAACTTACTAGCAGAATAGAAAAAGCGCATGTATATCTCCAGGTTAGGCAGCATGGCGCAGCAAGTGTTTTTGACACTGAGGTTAATTTCCTCCTGATTGACCGGGGTTACCCAGTAACTGGGAGGAAACCGGCTTCATTCAAGGATTATAAAATCTCGCAAATGTGTTAGGTGTCGCCCATCCGCAGTTCTACATAATCTGTTAAGTGCGTCACACACAGGATGCGCCGCTCAGCGAAAGTATCGCACACCGGACACGTACATTCGCATGCTATTTAAAATGAAACTAATCAGATGGCGCTCTGTGGTGCGGCAGAAATATGAACAGTGTCCTGAGTCGTGGCTGGGCACCGCAGTCACCCTGATAGAAACCTATGTTTAAAATTCTGAAATACCTGGCGCTGCGCGGCACTTCACGGGGGCAGAGCTGCCTTCATGGACAGAAAACGCATAGATACTGAATCATGTGGCTCAACGGACCTCACCATAACCTGTGGGGCTAGAGAGATCCCAAGACGGCAAGAGAGGGGGGCAGTGATGGAATTAACCATCTCGTGCCACGCGCCTCTGAGGAACCGGCTGATGAGGTTATGCCTTCCAAGTGCTTTACCATCCGCCGCCCTACAGAGAGTGGGGATGGCAGCACACCAAACCTTCAGTGTGGAGGGTGACAGCTTGCGCTCCAGTTATCCTGAATGAAGAAAACACAATACTAATCTGGCATGTCCGGGGTTCTTCTCAGAGAGAATCTCCACACATTGAATAGACTCAACTACAGGACATAGGCGTAGCTATACAAGGTGCTCTAGTGACGATGTTAACCATCGAAATGATAGGTCACCTAAGTTCTCTGTGCTCTGTCTAGAAACAATCCATGGAGGTTCCAGAATTCGTCAGGAAAGGCCATCACGAGGTGTGTGAGTCCAGAAACTCAGGTCCGGTTGGGCCAAGCAGGTGCTACAAGCAAGACCTGCATCTCCTCTCCCTGACCTTGCAAAGAGTCTGTGCGAGCAGGTTCACTGGAGAAAAAATGCATATTACGTAAACCCGGGGGCCAGCTGTGAGCCAGTGCATTCGTGCAGAGCAGAGAAAGCAGCTAGCGAAGGGCCGCTTGGGAGAAGCAGCAGGATGACCTGGACTTCTCTGAAGCGTGCCCATAATAGCTGGGTCATGTCGGGGTGGAGTCTCCATTCTCCCGGAAACGTAACTGTCATGAGAGAATGTAAGCTGGCATGGTAGAGCTCACCTGGGATATGAACAGCGGACAGTTATTTAGCTGCATGACTCCGGAGGAGCAGATGGCAAGCGAGCTAAGACATGACAGCATGACTGGACACTTGTTCTAAAGGCACTCAGGCCCGTAGAAGGCAAGGTCCATTCAGGAACTGAAGGTGTGGCGACACCTCTTCCTTGGTTGACCCGAAACCCTAACAGGCAGAGGTGCCGGAGCACCAGATCCCTGTGCATAATCGACTAGTTCAAAGACCGAAAAAATAAACCAGTCAAATAAACCAGCCAAAAAACGGACTCAACCCCTGTCGCACACCGGAAAAAACACAGTATAACGAGAGAGAGAGTGAGAGCAAGACACTAAGTGAGTGTCCTTCAGGTCTATAGCTGCAACCAATCTCACGGACAGACGCACTGGGGGATGCGTATCTGCATGAGCATCTTGATAGGCATCCTGAACAGATGACAGATCAAAACGCGCAGATAGGATTGGTATAGCCAACCACTCTCTGGGTACGATGAAGTGGGGGCATAAACCCGCTCTTCATCACGGCTGGAGGGACCGGCTCGACTGTATCCTTCGCCAGGAGGATAACAATCTTCTCACGCGAAACAGGGGTGGCATGGTGATGCCCACCTAAATACACACCTGTAAACTCGGGAGGCCGACAGCAAATTGAAACACATAGCCGAGTCTGACCGTCCGCGTGAGCTACTACGACGGGCTGAGCAGCGCTAAACAGGCTAACAGAGTTCGAACAAGCAGCATCACCGGAATGATCGCTGACATACCCGTGGAGGGGCAGCTTCAGGATGGAAAGTGCTCACCCCGGGAAGTGGAACGTCCTGAGGAAGAGCTTAAAATAAGAGATTGACTTTTACCTTCCTCTCAGGATCCAGCAGAGAGGCTGGAGATGCGAGAGAAAGGAGCCCATACTCTGGCGCCCTTAAAGCCTGTGGCAAAGTGCACCAAAGCTGAGAGCTGGATGGCAGCACATCCCATGCTGGCAGCAATTGGGCTTTCACACGCAGAGGGAGGAAAAGCTACTTTTTTCGGATCACTACATTCATTCGTGGGGGGAAACCCCACTTAGTTGCACCGTAAGTAAGGAGATCCCCAAATTAGTATTTTTTGTCATTATTACGAATTTTTACAACAAACAAGCATATGTTTTTAATATATTCATAACGGCGTTCGTGTTTTACGGTCATGCTTTTAAAAAAAAAACGCTAAAATAAAAATCGCTAAATTTCACTATCTATAATCCATAATCATAACTCCTGTATAGCGGTCCCATAACATTCTGACACTCGATGACACTCGAATACCCTGTCAGAAAAGTCTAGGGGCTGGGAAAAGGCTTTTAACAATGTCTGCTATAACATTAATGTTGTTTTCTTGTGTTTATATAGATGAATATGGCCATGGTGTAAATGCACAGTACAGTTACAAAATTATTGGTAGTATTCAATATTATATGGTAATAATAACATGATATCGTTGCCTTCAGGGATTTCCCTAAGATAAATACCAAAAAATAACACAACTGGAATAACTACAGAAGTTGTGATCGTCTGATCTCATAAGAAGCAAGAGATCGCGATGACATATGATGACGTGTGCAGGTGTTGTAGTGGTGTCCCATTTCTTAGGGGTAGATTTTGAAGCCCTTCCCCTTCACACTCGGTTTTAAGGGCCAAGGGGAAGGGGTAGGGGTACAAAAATAGAATTGGGATTGGGCCAGATTGTCTTCAGTCTCGTGAGAGGCTCTGAAGTGAAATTCTAATGCTCACCTCCAGCCATCAGCTGATATATTCTGTTAATTGCTAATCACTGACAGCTGTGGAGCTGAGCTCCGCCAATTCATTTAGCATTCATTGGCCCATTTTCTTACTCTTCAGAGTGATTGGTCGTATGGCGTACTCCCATAGTCTGTTACCAAACACACATTGTAGTTCCCATCAGGCACGTGCAGAGGTGAGGGCTTTGGGTGCTTGAGCCCCTGCCCTTTTTTCTCCTGGAGAGAAAGTGCCCTTTATTCCTGGGGATAATAATTATTTTTTAATACTACTAATAATATAATATATGTTAATGCATGTTCTATTTAAGGACCGCTTTCCCTGTCAAACAATAAAAAAAATGAAACTTTAAAGTATCTTGGTTTTAGTCTATCGCTCCAAGCGAGCCTCGAACCGACGATTTGGAAAGAAAAGCCACATGCGAGGCGAATGCTCTAACGAAGACTCTATTTACATTATTACACTCGCCTCAAAAGTAAGGTCTCAACAGTGGAGTAACGTCTATCAGCGCCTATACCAACTCCTGCATCCGCATTGCACGCGGACTGCATCTGGCTAATGTAATGGAGAAACGACAGCTGGATAGTGAAAATATTGTCCTCTTGTTTTTGCAGTCACACAAAATATATGTCAATTGAAGCTGTAAAACAAGTTCATATAGGCTAGCTATGGAAGTCAGTGGCCTACATTCTTCAAAATATTTTATTTTGTTCAACAGAAAAAAAAAGAATCAAACAAATATAATAGATTGAAAAGGGATAGTTCACCCAAACATTTTAATTTACTCACCCTCAAGTGGTTCCATTTCTTTGTTTCTTTATTTTGTTGAACACTAATGAATAAAAAATAAAAAAAAAGATATTTTAAAGAAAGCTATAAACTTGAAATCATCGACTTCCAGACTAGGAAAAACAAATACCATGAAAGTCAATGGTTACAGGTTTCCCGCTTTCTTCAAAATAGCCTATTACTTTGTGTGTTCAACAGAAGAAAAAAAAAAGTCAAATGGGTTTGGAACAAGTAAAAGGTGAGTAAATGGTGACAGAATTTTCAGTTTTGAATTAACTATCCTTTTAAGGGTGAGTATATGGTGAATTTAGGGTGAAATCTCCTTAATAATCTCATTATAATATATTTTATTTATTAAAGTACAATTTTTATTATTATTTAATAAAAAGTGCCTTTTTTCCATTTGAGCCCCTGCCCCTTAAAAGGTCTCTGCACGTCCCTGGTTCCCATGAAGCGAAACTGATGGTCTGGTAAGGTATTTCCTGGAATGATGGATGGATGGATGGATGGATAAATAGATGCTCTTCCAAATGGAAGGGGGTGGTGGTGGGCTTAGATAGTTAGATACAGTAGATATCTTGTCTGTGGCAGGTGTTTCTTTTTCAGGTAATGGACACACAGCAGGCAGAAGAAGGAAATTCATAAGAGCATCAGTGGAGATTTATCTGAACAACACTAAGAACATCTTGTGCATTGCTGGAGCTCAGCAAGCACGTAGATCTCTGTTAGTCTTGTCTTTGTCATTTACAGACTGGAGTGCAGCATGTGGAGAAAATTAGGAATCACACATCTCAGCAATGACTGGAAACAGATGATAAGGAATATCCTTCAAAGGTAGATGGATGGGTGCATAGATGGATGTCCTTCCAAGAGGAAGGGGGTGGAAGTGGGCATACAGTGCATCCGGAAAGTATTCATAGTGCATAGTTTTATGTTTCAACCTTATTCCAAAATGGATTAAATTAATTTATTTTCTCAAAATTCTACACACAATACCCCATAATGACAATGTGAAAAAACACTTTTTAAAATTGTTGCAAATTTATTAAAAATAAAAAACCTGAAAAATCACATGTACATTAGTATTCACAGCCTTTACTGTGAAGCTCTAAAATGAGCTCAGGTTCATTCTGTTTCCACTGATCATTCTTGAGATGTTTCAGCAGCTTAATTGGAGTTCACCTGTGGTAAATTCAGTTGATTGGACATGATTTGAAAAGACATACACCTGTCTATTTAAGGTCCCAGGGTTCACAATGCATGTCAAAGCACAAACCAACCATGAAGACAAAGGAATTGTCTGTAAACCTCTGAGACAGGATTGTTTTGAGGCACAAGAATGGGGAAGGTTACAGAAAAATTTCTGCTGCTCTGAAAGACCCAATAAGCACAGTGGCCTCCATCATCCATAAGTGGAAGATGTTTGGAACCACCAGGACTTCTCTTAGAGCTGGCTGGATGTTTTTCAGCGGCAGGAACTGGAAGACAAGTCAGGATAGAGGGAAAGATGAATGCAGCAATGTACAGAGACATCCTGAATAAAAACCTGCTTCAGAGTGCTCTTGACCTCAGACTGGGGCGACTGTTTATCTTCCAGCAGGACAGTGACTCAAAGCACACCGCCAAAATATCAATGGAGTGGCTTCACAACAACTCAGTAAATGTCCTTGAGTGGCCCAGCCAGAACCCAGACCGAAATCCTATTGAACATCTCTGGAGAGATCTGAAAATGGCTGTACACCGTCGCTTCCCATCCAACCTGATAGAGCTTGAGAGGTACTGCAAGGAGGAATGGGCAAAAATTCCCAGACAGAAAGACTTGAGGCTGTAATTGCTGCCAAATGTGCATCAATAAAGTATTATTGAACAAAGGCTGTGAATACTAATGTACATGTGATTTTTCAGGTTTTTTATTTTTAATAAATTTGCAACAATTTTAAAAAGTGTTTTTTCACATTGTCATTATGGGGTATTGTGTGTAGAATTTGGAGAAAATAAATGAGTTTAATCTATTTTGGAATAAGGCTGTAACAAAAAAATGTGGAAAAAAGTGAATATATATATATATATATATATATATATATATATATATATATATATATATACTTTCTGGATGCACTGTAGATTGTTAGATAGATGTCTTTTCAGTGGCAGTTATTTAAATTGTAGGTAATTATGGAGGTCAGAAGAAGGAGAGTCACAAGAGCATTGGTGGAGATTTATCTGAAGAACACTGGAGAACATTTTGTTTATTGCTGGAGATCAGCCAGAGTTTTGTTAGTCATGTTTTTGTCTATTGCAGACTAAGCTGGGGCATGTGGTGAAATGGGAATCACACCTCAACAATGACTAGAAACTAATAGTCTGGTTAGGTAATTCCTGGATGGATGGATGGATGGACAAATAGACGTCCTTCCAAGAGAGTGAGATGACAAGAGAAGGGGTTGTGTTAGGCCTAGATAAATAGTCTGTGACAAGGTTTTTTTCAGGTAATGAATACACAACATGCAAAAGTAGGAAACTCATAAGAGCATCAGTGGAGATTTATTTGAAGAACACTGGAGAACAGCTTGTGCATTGCCGGAGCTCAGCCAGCAGGTGGTGCTATGTTGGTGGTGTCTTTGTCTAATGCAGATTGGAGTGGAGTTGAAGGAGACTCCTGTATTACTAGTAGTTTTAAAGTAGATAGTATGTTGGGATAACTCCTGGTTTTCTCCACCAGAGGGCAGCAGAGCCAATAAAAACAATTTGCTTTTTGAGAGAAATGCTGGCACGTCCTGAAATCAACCATCAGTTATATCAAGAATAGCCTCACTTATTATTTTAGATACATCAGATTAAAAAAGAGAGGAGGGTCTTTACTCTCAGTACTAATTTCTTCATAAAAGCCCCTTCAAATTGTAAAATATTACATTACAATCAAAGTTAAATCAGGAATTAAGGTGTATAGTGGACATAACTGTACATACAGTTGAAACCAGAAGTTTACATACACTGTATAAAAAGGCACATAACCATTTAAAATAAAGTCAGATGCAGAGATGGCAAAAGTACACACATCCTTTACTTAAGTAGAAGTACAGATACTCGTGTTTAAAACGACTTTGGTAAAAGTAGAAGTACTGACTACACTTTTGTACTTAAGTAAAAGTAAAGAAGTACCGCCTGAAAAATGTACAAAAGTAAAAAGTACTCGTTTCAACCACAGTCCCAAAGACATGTGGTATAGGCGAATAATAATTAAACTACATTTGCAGTAGTTTATAAGTGTGTGTGTGTGAATGTGTATAGGTGTTTCCCAGTACTGGGATGCAGCTGGAAAAGTATCCACTGCGTAAAAAAAATGCTGGAATAATTGCCGGTTCATTCTGCTGTGGCGACCCCTGATAAATCAGGGACGAAGCTGAAGGATAGTGAGTGAGATAGGTAGGTAATCATCCTGACACAAACTTACAGTGTTCAGCATGTAGTTTTGCCACTGTTAGATCAAAAACAACAGCTGCAATTCATGTTGATACACTCTGTCTATCTTTATAAATAATGTCTTACATTTTACACTGAATTCTGTCCAAAATATATTGATTTTTTTCTTTTGCTAAAATAAATACTTATCAGATATGACTGCAAACTATTTTTTTTTGCATTAGGCTAAAGCTTCTTATTCTCTTCAGAGAGTAGCTCTCATATATAACCTGCTATTTCAGTGTTTTTTCAGGGATTGTGGTTATTTTATTTAATGTATAAACATTAATTCTGTTACAGTTTTTCTCAGTCACTTTGGTCCATTTCTCAGATCAGAATTGAAATTCTCTAAACCCCTGTTCAATCTTCAGATCATCATTGTGTCACTTGTGCACATCAGAAAGCAGTTTCTCTTTATGAACAAGTTGCAAATATTTTTGTTCATCCATGCAAATGATTATGTGCAATTCTCTGATGTTTCCTATATTATCAGTTGCTCATGTCATGTTGATCAACATGTATTATTTTATCTCTGTTGAATAGTCTCACCCCCACAACATTTAATCGTTCAAATGCCCGAACAAGTTGTCTTAATATTTAGTCATAATGCATTTTTTACATTTCTCCCAGGTGAATCTGGACTTTTTTTCTAATGAAGGTCTAAAAGGAGGATGTCCTATGTTCACATTTTTACTTATGTTTTTTCTTTGTGCTATGCCGTGCTCTCTTTTCCTTTCTGTATCAGAATGACATGATCTGGCAACAAATTACAGAACAAACAGCAAAAATATTGCCCTAGTTTACACCAGAACAGCCCTCCAGAGTACACTGATACTGATAACATGACTAAGTAATTTGAGTCTTATTCATATACAATGACACAAGGACATGTCATTCTGACGCCACTGACATGTTCACTGACACAGAAATTTAGTTTTGAGAGATGAACTGAAGAATTTTGAGCAGGAGACTGGCTTTTGCAGGTAATCCATGGTGTTTTGCTATTTATACGTGTTGTTTTGAGAAATACACAGGCCTACTGTTTTACAAATTTCAGTTCTGATCTGAGAAATGTGCCAAAGTGACTGAGAAAAACTGTAATAGCCTACATTTATTCAATGCTAAAAGCAACATACACAGGTAAGACAGGTAACATACACATAAATTGCCCAGTATAACTACCTTTATTGTTGTAAAATATTTGTTAAAAATTATTAATTGAAGACAACAGTATAGGCCTATGTAAAATCATATAGTCAATAAAACCTGAAAAACAGCATAAATTCTGTATTAGGAAATATGAACTCATCAGAAATAAAATAAATAAACCGCAATGCATACATTTTTTATAAAGTATTTGATTGTTTTACAAAAAAAAGCACTATTTTTCGCGGTATTAGATTGAAAGACCAGAGAAAGCTTATGCAGTATGATCGGAAGTGGAAAAAAAGGCGTAAGCATTTAAACAGCATGTTTTTGACTGGAATGTGTCTCGTTTATCTGTGATCCGATCGAGCAAAAGATGTCTTATTACCGTGTAAACAGGGCAGCATCAGTCATGTTAAATTCGCCGTTTCCCTCTGACACTGCGTAGTAATCCTAGCCTTTCTCATAGTAATCCTCATGAACTAGGCCATGTACGGTGTGCGATAGCCTTGAAGAAGCCGCGCGCTACAGCACGCAGGCGCGCAATGAGGAAAAACAGACTGACTGCATCAGAAATGCGCTCATATTATTGCGCAATGACAAGAAATAATATAGATCGCGCCACCAAACACATAAAAACGAAAGTAACGACCGTGGTTTCAAAAATGTAAGAAGTAGAAAGTACAGATATTTGTGTAAAAATGTAAGAAGTAAAAGTAAAAAGTAGTCAAAAAAATTAGTAGTGGAGTAAAGTACTGATACCCGAAAAAACTACTTAAGTACAGTAACGAAGTATTTGTACTTCGTTACTTCCCATCTCTGGTCAGATGTTAATGTGACTAAACTTTTTCTCTTTTAGGTAAGTTAGGATTATCAAATTTGTTTCTGTTATGCTTAATAGCAGAATAATGAGAGAGATATTTTTTGAGAAATTGTCATAACTTTTCTTGAATGTCAAGTTTACATACAATAAGATTATTATGCCTCTAAAAAAGCTCAGATGATGGTGTCAAGGTTTTGGAAGTTTCTGATTGGCTAATTGACAACATTTGAGTTAATTGGAGGCACAACTGTAGAATAGTATTTAAGGAAAACCTCAAACACACTGCTTCCTTGTGTGACAACATGGAAAACTCAACAAGCCAGAATCAACAAAAAAGCCAAATTACAATTTGCAAAATTACACTGGGAAATAGAATACTTTTTGGAGACATGTCCTGTGGTCTGATGGAACTAAGATTGAACTGTTTGACCATAATGACCAGTGTTACATTTGGAGGACAAAGGGGAAAGCTTACAAGCTTAGGAACACCATCCTAACTGTGAAGTATGGGGGCGGCAGCATCATGTTGTGGGGCTGTTTTGCTGCAGGAGGGACTGGTCCACTTCACAGCATAGATGGCATCATGAAGAAATAACATTATGTAGAAATACTGAAGCAACATCACAAGAAATCAGCCAGGAAATTAAAACTTGGCCACAAATGGGTTTTCCCAACAGACCATGACCCTAAGCATACTGCCAAATTAGTTAAATGTGCTTTAAGGACAAAAGAGTGAAGGTTTTGGAGTGGCCATCACAAAGCCCTGAGCTCAATCCTATAGAAAATTTGTGGGCAGAGTTGAAAAAGCTTGTGCGAGCAGGACAGCCTACAAATCTGACTCACTTCCCACGTAGGAGGGGACGTTTTCGCGACCTTACGCAACGTTCCCTAAAAGTTCTGTAAAGGTGACGAAAGTTCCAAACCTTTACAGAACATTCGGGACGTTCTTAAAACGTTCTCTTTTGGTTATGAAAGTATTGTTGTTCAACGTTCCCAATATGACTTTAGGGGAACGTCCTGTATTGGTTATTCTACTGTCATCTAGCAACGTTAAAAAGACAACATCTGGGACTTTAAAAGAACGTTCCCAAATGGTCCTCTGTTGGTCAGATGATAACGTTCCCGATGTGACTTATGGGGGACGTTCTGCTTTGGTCATTCTGCGGTCATACGGCAACGTTAAAAAGAGAACCTCTAGGACTTTAACAGAACGTTCCCAAATGGTCCTCTGTTGGTCAGATGATAACGTTCCCGATGTGACTTATGGGGGACGTTCTGCTTTGGTCATTCTGCGGTTATACGGCAACGTTAAAAAGAGAACATCTGGGACTTTAAAAGAACGTTCCCAAATGGTCGTCTGTTGGTCAGATGATAACGTTCTTAATATGACTTATAGGGGACGTTCTGCTTTGGTCATTTTGCGGTCATACGGCAACGTTAAAAAGAGAACCTCTAGGACTTTAACAGAACGTTCCCAAATGGTCCTCTGTTGGTCAGATGATAACGTTCCCGATGTGACTTATGGGGGACGTTCTGCTTTGGTCATTCTGCGGTCATACGGCAACGTTAAAAAGAGAACATCTGGGACTTTAAAAGAACGTTCCCAAATGGTCGTCTGTTGGTCAGATGATAACGTTCTTAATATGACTTATGGGGGACGTTCTGCTTTGGTCATTTTGCGGTCATACAGCAACATTAAAAAGAGAACCTCTAGGACTTTTACAGAACGTTCCCAAATGGTCCTCTGTTGGTCAGATGATAACGTTCCTGATATGACTTATGGGGGACGTTCTGCTTTGGTCATTCTGCGGTCATACGGCAACGTTAAAAAGAGAACATCTGGGACTTTAAAAGAACGTTCCCAAATGGTCCCTTTGTTGGTCAGATGATAACGTTCTTAATATGACTTATGGGGGACGTTCTGCTTTGGTCATTTTGCGGTCATACAGCAACATTAAAAAGAGAACCTCTAGGACTTTTACAGAACGTTCCCAAATGGTCCTCTGTTGGTCAGATGATAACGTTCCTGATATGACTTATGGGGGACGTTCTGCTTTGGTCATTCTTTAGTCATACAACAAAGAGAACATCTGGGACTCTAACAGAACGTTCCCAAATGGTCCTCTGTTGGTCAGATGATAACGTTCCTGATGTGACTTACGGGGGACGTTGTGCTTTGGTCATTCTGCGGTCATACAACAAAGAGAACATCTGGGACTTTAACAGAACGTCCCCAAATGGTCCTCTGTTGGTCAGATGATAACGTTCCTAATATGACTTATGGGGGACGTTCTGCTTTGGTCATTCTGCGGTCATACGGCAACGTTAAAAAGAGAACATCTGGGACTTTAAAAGAACGTTCCCAAATGGTCCTCTGTTGGTCAGATGATAACGTTCCTGATGTGACTTATGGGGGACGTTCTACTTTGGTCATTCTTTAGTCATACAACAAAGAGAACATCTGGGACTTTAACAGAACGTTCCCAAATGGTCCTCTGTTGGTCAGATAATAACGTTCCTGATGTGACTTATGGGGGACGTTCTGCTTTGGTCATTCTTTAGTCACACAGCAATGTTAAAAAGAAAACAATCAGGATAAATTAATGTATTTTTAAACTTTTTATCTTATTAGCAAAATTTCACATGCATAAACAAAACTTGCTTAATCTCCTATTAGTTTTGTTTGTTACTTTTATATTTCTTCACTGTTAAAAAACAAAATGTCTAAAAGAGTATGATACACTCAATCCCTTGGTACATTGTAATCCTTATTCATTACAATTGAAAATGATGTATGGTTTTTTTCATTTTGTCTTATTTGTTCTTATTTTGTATTGTTCTTATTTGAATGTTACCCATTTCAATTTATACTTTTCAATAAATAACACTTTAAAAAATAATAAATTATTAATATCTCTATGCAAATGTATTTTATATGAAATATCTTATTCAGGTCAGTACTAAAAAAATACATGCATTTTAAAAACCCTCATTTTAGTAAAATAATCATGTTGCAAATTCTGCAAGGTGTTCATAAACATTTGACAAAAACTAAATTTTTCTATCTCATTTATAAACATCAGTTATTTGAGCCAAGTTCTTATTAAAATAAAAATAAAAATAAATTTCAATCAAATAGTATCTGTTATTTCCCTATCTTTGTGGAACGTTAGCGTTTTAAACCAATACAAAGGTCACGTGCGGCGTACGCCCCAATAGTGGTGGAGGTGGGCGGGGCATGTATTCCAGCGTCCGTTGATCCAGACTGAGAGGACATTTTGGCGGCCTTTTTCCGGCTAGCAGCAGTTTGTGGTGAGTATGACTGTTAATTTGATTAAGTTAAGTATTTTAATAAGTACTTTTTTGTGTAACCATAAATCATAGTTTGCAGTGGGGAAGGCCTTTTCTCCGACGTGCTGTGACTGACCATGGGCACTAGGTCGCCCGCAGGCCTGTTCTAAAAATAGCTCACCATAGCGCTACCATTCATTCATTTTGAACGAATCTTTAATGTGACTCAAGAACAACAATGAGTCATCTCAGGGAGTGATTCTTTCATTCGGGTATGCGCACATTTGTGCAGGTAGAGGAGAAGACGTTTATTTTTTCGAGTCCTCTATCGGTTTTGAGTCATTCTTTCATCGCGTGAAAGACAGAAGCCAATCATTTGCGTGTAGAGCCAGAAAAGGTTTAGTTCGTTCATCTTTTGAGTCCTCGGTTTTGACTCATCTCTTTACATGCTGTCGCGTGATGAACGAACAATTTATAAACTCGAAGACTCAAAAGGTGAACTAATCATTGGTGTTTTCGGCTCACACTGTGCATTGGTTAAGCTTATATGAAACTGTCAGTGTCTGGTGAACTAACGACTCAAATTTAAAAACCAGAGATGAGGTGACCAGAGTGAATCATAGACAAAACAGCAGGTAAACAATGAAGGATTATTTTCTCTTTCTTAGTATAGTAGCGTTTTGTGACTAGTCTGTAGTGTGATCAACGTTTGGGCTAGTTGTAGATGTGTTTGGAAGCGTCTCGTAACATTTTAATGTTATTTTGGCAAACTGAACGAATCCAATGACTCGAAAAAAGATTCGTTCATCTCAATGAACGAGACTCAAAGGTCCGTGTCAGAAAATGATCCGAACTTCCCTTCACTAGCATACAGGGGCAACCACGTTAAAGGGCCACGAAACCCCCTGTCTCAGCAGGGTGTTTTCACACCTCTGTTTTGAAAAAAGTCAGGAAAGTTGGGCGTGTCCAGCTCTGGGAGTGTGGGAGTGTCGGGGGAGGGAAAGAGGGATTGGATTTGCATAAAAGGGAGTTTCCATTTGGCCACGCGCTCATTTCACAGGCAAAACAAACATACAGAGGCTGATTTGAGAGAAAAAAAAATCCTCCGCATTTCTCTGTAACTTATGTACTCGGTAGGTAGCGTCAGAAAGCCGTGTTTATAGACTATCCTGTCACAAAATGGAGCGAAAATCCTGCACGACGGAAATAGTTTGTGTTTACATGTTTACACTCGGAGAGCAGCATTTACAGCGGATCTTTCAGTCTATAATATTGTACTGTAATATTGCAGTGATATTAACATACTGTAAACTTGGTAACTAAATCATTTTGACTATGGTATGTCTTTAAAAACTGAAAGAGCTCTGCTAACCACGAACTAACTTTGCAATGTGGGTAAAACAAAGAGCACAGTACTGCAAACACTTACCACATCTGTAGACAGACAATCAAACTGGAGCTGTGTCTTTTTATTAAAAAAAACGAGCGGAAAATCCGGATTTCACCATTTCCAGATGCGAAAAGCTCTCGGGTAAAAATGTTCCTTACAAACGCGTTTCTGTCGCGTGTCGCGTGCACTGTAATCCACACGCGAGTCCAGCAGCTCTCTCATAGAGGGAAAATGAAAACAAAACCTTCGTTGAAGCACAACAATAAACGCAACACCGACGACTCGTGTCTCCAAATTCTTGTTCTTTCACTTGTTTTGGCAACACAACGTGGCGTCTCTCTGCTGTCTGAACGCTGTAAACAATCTCCGGAGCTATCATGCATATTAATGAAGCTTCGCGTCATACACAATAGAGCGCGCTGATTGGTTTGAAGCACGTCTTTCTTATGAATTAATCCAGCACACTCACATACGTCAGAAAGTCCGCGAAAAGACAGAGAGCCAGTCTGCTGGCTGGATTTACACCTAAGTATCTCATGGCCGTGACGTAGCTTCAAAAATTCGTTTCAAACCGGAAGAACGAATTTGCTCAAAATAACGCAAAAACAACCAATTTTCACTTTTTAGTGCAATATATGTGTCCTAATAGTGTTTATAGCAGCGTGGGACACATATTTGACTGTCAACAGCTCAAAAAATGTGTTTTGGTGTTTCGTGACCCTGGTGGTTAGAAGAGTGTCGGCTATGTTAAAAAAATGCTGTAAATTTGGTGATAATTTTAGTAAAATCTTAAAGTTGATTTATGTTACACAATAATCTGTACAAACATGGTACAGCAGTGCATGATTAGTTAATAATTGTTAGTGGCTAATGAAAATATTGTAGAAGTGATCATTTGAAAATGTATATACTTGCAGAGCTTTGTAGAAATAAAGTGTTGCATATTGAAATGTATCCTACCTTGTTAAATCATTGTTGATAACTATTGTGAGAAATCATTAACATGATCAGTGTCTTCACATAGATGAATATCATTAATTATTAATAATAACATAATTAAAAGTAAATTAAGTAAACTTGTTATTTGGGAAGTGTGTATCAAACTGGTAGCCCTTCACATTAATCGTTACCCAAGAAGTAGCTCTCAGTTTCAAAAAGGTTGGTGAACCCTACGATAAAGCGTAATTGTAAGGAAACAGTGGAGAAACGGTACTTCCCTCAGAAATGTACAAATAAAGACAATTTTAGACGTCCACTTACTATTTACATCATTGGGGTCACGAGATAAGGGCTTAATGAAGTAAAAGAGTAATAATCAACATATAATAACATAATTTTTCTTTGTCACTGTCTTAGTAGCTACTAAAAATAACTGAAAAATACATTAGCCTACAAAAACTGGATAAACGTAATGCCTTTTTGTACTTAATTTGCTGTTTTTGGAATCTACTGAAACAGTAATAAAAAGATCTTACATCTCAATCGACAGGTTGGTGACCACGGTTTTAAAGAGTTAATAAACTTTCAAGCTTGTATACGGCTAAGTGTAACTAAAAGCCATTAAAAAGTAATTTAAAGTGATTGGTAAATATTGTTATTTATGCTTTTTTTTCAGGCAGCAGAAGAACAACTTGGGGCACCTCCTGAAGATGGAGACAGTGACTAATACATGCACAGACACACACACACGCGCACACAGGCCCTGTATATAATTAATATAAATTGTTATGCTGTTACTGTTTTATTTTTGACAAATGTTGATACTACTATGGAAGTTTTCAAGGCAATAAAGCCAGTTTGAATTGAATTGATTGAGCTTTCTCTATCTGCTTCTCACCAACCTTTCCTATGCATGACCACATTTATTATTATTTTATAATCTGTTTTTATGCACAATGTAAATGAATGATAAATTCCTGCTTTGTATTTTAATCTTTCAATATATTAAGTGTAAAAACACAGTGCTTGCCCAGTGTGAAAGAAGTGCTGTTTGATCTCATAAAGTTTCCTGTAGTGTTACTAAAGGTTCTAAAAATATTCAGTAAATATGACAGAAATACCTAAATGTGACCAAAAAAATATCATTCTAGGTTGGTCCCCCAAAGGTCTTGAAAACATTATGCTATGTACCAGGGAATGTTACCAAGTGACGTCCTTGACACCAGCGGAGAACGTCCTGAAAGTTCTGCAGAGGTCCCCTAAATAATGTCCCCTAACCCTTTAAAGAACTCAGCATCATGACCTTCTCAGAACGTCCTGGGGACGTTACCATGTGACGTCCTTACCACCAGTGGGAACGTTCTGAGAACGTTCTGGCAACATCAAATTTCTAAATAAAATATAGTCCCCTAAACGTTCCAAAAACGTCCTGAAAGTTCTGCAGAGGCCCCTTAAATAACGTCCCCTAACCCTTTAAAGAACTCAACATCATGACCTTCTCAGAACGTCCTGGGGACGTTACCATGTGACGTCCTTACCACCAGTGGGGACGTTCTAAAAACGTTCTGGCAACATCAAATTTCTAAATAAAATAAGGTCCCCTAAACGTTCTAAGAACGTCCTGAAAGTTCTGCAAAGGTCCCCTAAATAACGTCCCCTAACCCTTTAAAGAACTCAACATCTTGACCTTCTCAGAACGTCCTGGGGACGTTACCATGTGACGTCCTTACCACCAGTGGGGACGTTCTGAGAACGTTCTGGGAACATACAATTTCTAGCGGGGTTATACCAATTCTGTCAGTAGGAATGGGCCAAAATTTCTTTCAAACTATTGTGAGAAGCTTGTGGAAGGATACCCAAAACATTTGACCAAAGTTATACAGTTTAAATGCAAAGCTAAAAAAATACCAAAAAAATGTATGTAAACTTTTGACTGTCTAGAAATTAATAAAAATAAAAAATTCATAAAAAAATAAAAATTCAAAAGAAATTCTCTCATTATTCTGGCATTTAGCAAATGTAAATGATTTAGGTAATCCTAACGGACCTAAAATAGTAAACGGTTAGTATGATTTACCATCAGACATTTTTAAAAAAAAATGGTTTTGTTCCTTTTTTTAGAGTGTATGTAAACTTCTGGTTTCAACTGTACATAATTAACCTACACTGACAAATTGACAGTTTTCCGTATTTTGTGATTCAAGTTTTTATTTATTTATTTTTTAAACCCTTTTGTATTGCATTATTTTTCCTCCAACAACTTTTGATGCTTAAATATTTGAAAAACAGACTCTTATTGACATTTTCATTAGTTTTAAGTGATATATTGTCTGGGTTGCCCCCCGTTTCCTAGAGGGCCCCAAGAAAGCTGCTCTTGAATATTTATTGTGAACATAAGCATGAGGACAATCGGGTACGTTTAAATCACGAACAATGTGCATTGCACAATGCACAAGAATAGCTCTGTATAATTCATACATGACAAAGCTGAAAAACGATAATAAATACACAACAAGTATACCCAGCAGCACCACACTCTATTTTGCATAACACCGCATGCAATCAGCTATTGGGTGAACTAGAATGGCATAACTTATTCCTACACAGATTCCACATATTTGTCCAAATTGCTCACGTTCGAGTAATATAACATCACAAGTGTCGTTGCTATTTGTAATCGATCTTAATCGAATTTTAATCTGAAATGAAATGGCATCCAAATGGTATCTTTCCGGACCCGAAGAAAAGAAAAGCAGAGGAAAAAAGCAAGCTCAAAGTAATGTTCTGCTATGCATAATACATTATTTAGTAGTACTTTGCAATACTTACAAACTTATTTGTTTAAATATGAGTAAATATTTTTACATATGTAGGTTAAATATGTTACAGTTAATACAAATGTATACATTTAAATATTAAAATTTGTATTATTATGATTTTTTTTTGTGCTTTCTTACTGTTTTTACACCAGTGGGCCCAATTTTTTTTATCACGCCTAGGGGCACTCAACCCTACAGGCCGGCACTGGAAACACCCATACACTCTTGCATTCACACACATACACTACATACAATTTAGCTTACCCAACTCACCTATAACGCATGTCTTTGAACTGTGGGGGAAACCGGAGCACCCAGAGGTAACCCACGTGAACAGAGAAAACATGCAAACTCCTCACAGAAATGCCAACTGACCAAGCCGGGGCTCGAACCAGCGACCATCTTGCTGTAGCCGATCATTCTACCCACTGCGTCACCACGATGCCCTAAAGAATATAGAATATAATACAATTTAAAGCATTCATTCTCATTGAGAGTAATTGAATAAAATACTTTAAACAAACCCATCCATTTATGCCTTAGACCCTAAAATATTCAATGTCAAAAATGTTTCATCTTTCCAGAATGCACCCATGACAATATTGAAACACAAGGGTAACAATTAAACAAGTTTTGCTATAGAAGTGCAGTGTCATGAAAATTACTTACCAACAGAAATAACACATGCACTCACTATAATTTTTGTATTCATATATATTGGAACTAACCCATACTGATATATTATGATAGACACTTCAGAACGAACGATCAATCGGAGAAACCTGACACACGCATAACTTGAATCTCTGAAACTTGTTTTCACAAGTTGAAAAAAGACTGATTCAAAACAAACACTGGGCATCAAAATTACATTTGGTATTAAATGGTAAACAAAATACAAACTATTTTTAAAGAGTCATTTAAAATTTAAAAGTATTTACTTAATTTTACTTTATTTTCACAATTCTAAACAAACAAACAAAAAAACTAAATAAAAAAACCCTCATAAAATCTACCCTAATTTGATCCAGAATGTTAAGTGTTAAGTAAGCTTGTTTTTCCTTTTTAGAATGTTTCTACCAAAGGCTTTCATTAGTGGTTCATTGAGGATTCAAATAACAGAAAATTTGACTACTCATGTATTTTAGAGTAACACTGTAAAATATATATATTTGGAAACAGTTTTCTGTATTTGGTGACTGATGTTTATTTTACTACTTTATGCTCTTGAAGTGCATTATGGAATCTTGATCTTTCCTCAAAAAGCTTTTGATGTTGAAAAGTTTGAAAAGTGACTCTTGTTGACATTTTTAACAATTTGAAGTGATAAATTGTCTGTGTTGTAAATTACGGTACAAAAACCTGATAATAGCCTAAACTGCCAGTCTTTTTTCTGTTATTTTAGTCTTCATTTATTCTTTCATTTTTCTTCGGCTTAATCCCTTTATTTATCAGGGGTCGCCACAGTCTCACCAACACTCTCTCATTCATACACATACACTATGGCCAATTTAGCTTATTCAATTCACCTATAGCACAAGTCTTTGGACTGTGGGGGAAACCAAAGCACCCGTAGGAAACCCACGGCAACACGGGGAGAACATGCAAACTCCACACAGAAATTCCAACTGACCCAGCCGGGGCTCAAACCAGCGACCTTCTTGCTGTGAGGCCACAGTGCTAACCACTGAGCCACCGCGCTGCCCAATTTACAGACTTCTCTTTATATTATTTCTTAAACAATTGTCTTAAACTACTAAAATGCCAATAAAAGTCACTTTGTTGATTTACTGTGTTGAATTTTCTACATCAAATGTCGACAGAGAAGAGATAAAACTACCAGGGTTAGTTATTATTAATTCTGTTTGGCTGCTGTGCCAGTTGATTTTATTATTGGTCAGTAGTCTACTTGTTACAAAATGTCCTAAAACAATTGTAGAAAAGAGTTTACATCTGCATTGCAAAATCAGATGAAATATATAATGCAGTCAACTAAGCTGCGTGATATCTATTAGTTAAACAAAATATCTCATCAGTTGAATAAGGAAACGACTGGATGCCACTAGATGGCAGCAAAGCCAAAACTCATTCCAATGCTGAGATTTGGAGAGAAACGCTAAGTTATTAGTTATAGAAACCATATCAGTTATAAATTGATATCAGTTCAGAAAGTAAATACATACCACATTTTATTTCCCCCAGCCTAAAATACAGCTTTAAATAGTTTAATGTGAAACACTAGCGGGAGACCACAGGAATTTGGATTTGACTAATCTGAAAAAAAAAATGTAAGAATGGTTCCTCATTAAATAGATTATTTTCCTCTTTATACATTATTTACAGTACACATTTAAGGTAGATATTCCACTTCTTAGAGTTCCACTTCATTTCTTCTTATTATGGGTTCACTCAAGATTTGACTCTGGGTTTTATATTGGGGTTGTTAATTAATAAAATACAATATTTTACAGCATGTGGTATACATAATTCAACAATAGAATGTTTTGTTGACAGTTTAAAATATAAATTGCACAGATTCTACAACATTATATTAGAAATGCACACATCTGCAATAGCTACGTCAAAGGATGTGTTGCTGACCAGGTACCACAGGCACCACAGACCAGTCAACACTAAAACAATGTTTGGGGTGGCATGGTGGTTAACACTGTCACCTCACTGCAAGAAGGTCGATGGTTTGAGTCCCAGCTGGGCCAGGTGGCACATCTGTGTGTAGTTTGCATATTCTTTCATTTTCAGTATCATTTTTTTTTGTTCAACAAAAGAAAGAAACTCAAATAGGTTTGGAGCAAGTGGAGGATGAGTAAATGATGACGTCACTCACTATCCTTTGACTTAGTTCATGATTTATGGGGTCACCACAGCAGAATAAACCACCACTTACTTCCAGTCACAAGCCAGCACTGGGAAACAGCAACACACTCTCTCATTCACACACACATTCATTCATTCACTACAGTCAAAATTCTTTACCCAGTTCACTTATACTGCATGTTGTTGGACTGTGGGGGCAACAGAAGCAACTGGAGAAAACCCACACAAATACGGGAAGAACATACAAACTTTACACAGAATTTCCAGGTAACAGTGCTAAAAATTGAGCCACTATGCCTATAGACCCCAAGAACCATAAGCAGACAACATTGTACAAGGACAGCACTATGATGATGATGATGATGATGATGAAGAAAAGCCTTTATTTGTCACATACACTTTTACATGCAGTGAAATTGGACCCCCCTCCCCCAACCATACACAAACATCACACATTTCAGGGGAAGACAGGTCAACAAGGGTAGCTTTTAGAAAGAAGAAATAAGATACATTAGGGAAGAGGGATGCAAAAAAAAGCCCCTCTCAGTCTGGCGGCAGCCATCTGGTCCTGCAGCCAGGGGCTGGTCACACAGACCCGGCTACCCACAGCGGTGGGTGAAAGCACATGAAGGTGTGGGATGTAGGGTTAGGCAGTGATTGTCTATCTGTAGCTGTGTATTTGTAAGCCTGTAGAGTCTTACGGGTGTCCTTGGAACAGGGACATGTTCTCCGGAGGGAAGTTGTTTGTCTCCAGCTGAGGCCTTCTTGCAGGAGTCACAGAGAAGCCGAAAGAGAAGAAAAGGTTTTCAATTTTGGTCAATATCTGCCAATTTTGCAGATATCTAATGTCAGTCACTGGTCTCAAGGTCTGACCAAATCTCATTGCAAAGCCACTAGTTTCTCCCCGATGTTTTCCAATTTGCAGTCTAAAGCCACAGTCTAAGTACTAACAACCTTGCTCACCACCGTTTTATTCCAGCCAGCCAGCTTGGTGGGGACTTGAGCTGCACTGATCATTTTTATAAATCATTGATACCCTAGGACCCCACCTTAGCCCATCAGCAGAAACCCTGTTATCAAAGTTCCAAATAGGTAGATATCTACAATATCCTCCAGGGACAGAGTGGCCAGGCACACGATGTGCCACTTCTCCCACTCGTCCTCGGATAAAGCTTGATATGCCAAGTTCTTGTAATATTTTCACAATTAATACTGTGGTACCAAATATTAAGATATTTTAGGCATACACTTTACAGTAGGGTTGGGTTACGAAACTCAGTGCCATTATGGCACCGGTACCTATGTAACCGGTATGCACTGGAAGCATATGAATTTCTGTGCCTAATTTCAACGCCACTGGTGCTGCGACAAAGATGTAAGAAGCATCAAGGGGTACATCAAAGGTACACTTATGGCCCGTTTTCACTGACTGGTACACTATGGTAAGGTACGGATTACCTTTATTAGGCTTGTGTTTCCACTGCCAAAAGGGTACCAATGGTAAATCTCGCTTAAAGTAAAGCTGTATGGGTCGTTCACATATCATACGAGAAGTACTTCTCACAAAACGTTTTGACAAAAGTATAGGTGAAGTGAATAAACTAAATTGGCCATAGTGTGTGTGTGTGTGTGCGTGTGTGTGCGTTTGTGTGTGTGTGTGTGTGTGTGTGTGTGTGTGTGTGAGAAAATGCCATACCGTGAGCCTCAAACACCACTATATCTGTCACGACACTAGACAGAGAGGATCCAATTGCAAGTATTTAATGAAAATAGAATATAAGTATCAAAGGATACAACTGGATGTCCGAAAACAAGAAATGTTCAAAACAAAAGAGAGCCCACAGGTCTCAACGAAGACATCAACCAAAAATGCACAGACTGCGAAAATCCTGAGTACAAACAACGGACTGATGACCAGCAGTAACCACAGGCTGAAATATATAACCAGAGAAATAGGGATCAGTTGGAGGATGATTAAGTCATCTGATAAGGTGGCTGATAAGGTGGCTATTTATATAGCATGTTTAGCATGATTGACAATAATTTGTCATATTGGTTGCAAGAAGAGACTTCCAAACGTGGATTACATTCGTAACCAGGAAGTTCCCCTTCAGTGGGAACTATGATGTGTGTCTACTGACACTGACACTGGAGTGTGTTTAGAAAATGCTACAGCAGCTGAGCCCGTCATGCTCCTGATGTGAAGTTTGTCAAGCATAGCGTGAGCGCACAAGCATCACCAAGGGCACAACCTTCTTCTTCAAGATTATAAAATCTCGCAAATGTGTTTGGTGTCGCCCAGCTCGCAGCCCTACTGATATCTGTGAGAGAGGCACCACATACTAATGCCCAGGAGGCGACACTTCTTGTTGTTTGCACTCTCACTCCCAAGGGACACGGCTCACCCTGGCACTAATAGGCAAGGGCGATGACATCAACTATCCAATGGGCCAATCTCTGTTTTTGATATGGCACTTCCCTTCTGCCGACCACCATAACAGATAAAGAGCTTCTTAGAAGATGGATCTGCCTCCTCCTTGCAGGTTCACCACATGATCTCGAAAGGAGTTGGTAGGAACTTTGGTCTCATAGCTGGGCTGGGGTCTCAGGATAATGTGAGAGTATGTGGCCTGAATTTCAGGCATGTTTCGCTGACCAAAAATGCCTCCAAATCCCAGACCCGCTTGATCGATGCCAACGCGACCAGCAGTGCTGTTTTCATAGACAGAATTTTTAAAGGGCCATGAAACCCCCCTGTCTCAGCAGGGAGTTTTCACACCTCTAGTTTGGAAAAAGTCAGGAAAGTTGGCGTGTCCAGCTTTGTTTAGGTGGGAGTGTCGGGGGAGGGAAAGAGGGAAAGATTTGCAAATATGGGAGTTTCCGTTTGGGCACGCAGACGCAGGGGAGAAAGAGAGTGACTGTTTACATGAACATCAATAATCGAATTATCTGCCAAATTATTAATTTGTAGACTTTAACTGCAGTTTGGCACTTTCACTTTTTATTCAGGAACATTTCCTGCATGTCACCCGTGACAAACGAGATATTGAAAGCGAGAAACTGCTGGAAGAGTGGAGTTTTAATGGTATGTTTGATATCGCACGGCGAATGGGAGAAAAAAATCCTCCGCATTTCTCTGTAACTTAGATGCACTCGGTAGGTAGCGTCAGACAGCCGTGTGTGTATAGACTATCCTGTCACAAAATGCGGCAAAAATCCTGCACGACGGGAATAGTTTGATTGTGTTAACATGTTTCACTCGGAGAGCAGCATTTACGGCGGATATTAACATACTGTAAACTTAGTAACCAAATCATTTTGACTATGGTATGTCTTTAAAAACTGAAAGAGCACTGCTGATATGAACTAACTTTGCCATCGGGGTAAACAAAGGGCACTGCACTGCAGACACTTACCAAATCTGTCGAGACAGGACAATCACACTGTAACTGTGTCTTTTTTAAAAAGGAGACGAGTGGCAAATCTGGATTTCACCATTTCCAGATGCGAAAAAGTCTCAGGTAAAATGTTCCTTACAAATGCATTTCTGTTGCGTGTTGCGTGCACTGTAATCCACACGTGAGACCAGCAGCTCTCTCATAGAGGGAAAATGAAAACAAAACCTTCATTGCAGCACATTAATAAATGCAACACTGACGACCCGTGTCTCCAAATTCTAGTTCTTTCACTTGTTTTGGCAACACAACGTGGCGTCTCTCTGTCTCCGAAGCTATCATGCATATTAATGAAGTTGCGCCGCATACACGATAGAGCATGCTGATTGGTTTGAATAAAGTCTTTCTCATTAATTAATGCCGCACCCACAGGGACGTCACAATGTTCTCGCTTGTACAGACATCCACTCTCCACGCTGGATTTGCACCTATGTATCTCATGGCTGTGACGCAGCTTCAAAAATTCGTTTCAAACCGGAAGAACGAATTTGCTCAAAATAACGCAAAAACAACCAATTGTCACTTTTTAGTGAAATATATGTGTCCTAATAGTGTTTATACCAGCGTGGGACACATATATGACTGTCAACAGCTCAAAAAATGTGTTTTGGTGTTTCGTGACCCTTTAAGAATACAGAGTCAAGTGGCTCGAATGGATCTCTCTGCAGGCCCACTAAGACTACAGAGAGATCCCAAGAGGGCATAAGAGGAGGGCGGGATGGATTTAATCGCCTTGCACATCTGAGGAACCGAATGGTTAGGTTATGCTTTCCGAGCGAGCTGCCATCCACTGCATCATGGTGAGTGGAGAAGGCTGCAGCAAGCCTATGCTCCAGCTTATCCTGAAGGAAGGCTAACAACACTAATCTGGCAGGATCGGGGGTCTTCTTGGTGAGAAGCGCACAACTCAGTGAATATACTCCCCTTCAGGTTGTAGGCATGCCATGTAGAGGGTGCTCTAGCCTGAGCGATGGTGTTAATCACCGATGCAGGTGGAGTCTCCATTCTCCTTAAGACGTCAGCTGCCATGACAGCGCATCGGCTGCATGGTTGAGCTCACCCAGGATATGAACGGAATGCAGCAAGTTCAACCATGTGTGACTCCAGAGGAACAGATGGCGAACGAGCTGAGACATGCAATGGGAGTGTATACTGCCCATAAGGTTTATTTAGAATGCGTACTGGTTGCACATAGTCCCCCAGCCTGTGCTGGAAGCTTCCGCCGAGACGATGTTTGGACATGTTTGGATATTTGTACTAAGGGCACCCAGGCCCATAGAAAGGCAAGATTCATCCAATAACTGAGGGTGCGATGACAGCGCGGTGATGGTCACCCGGCGCACGCCCACGTCATGCCCATCTAGGATTTTGTTCGTGCATCCAGCACTGAAGTGGTCCCAAATGAAACAATCCAAGCGGCATGATAGCGGCTGCGGATGCCATATGCCCCAGGAGGCTCTCTCAAGTTTTCAGTGCAACCAATGTGTTCCTGTCTAGTACTTTCAGACAAGACAGCACCAGCCTGGCACGCTCTTCTGTGAGGAACTATTCGCTTCTGCGTGAGCATCCTGAATGACATCTTGTGTAAATAGTGGTTCAGTCTGCGCAGATATAGGATCGGTCTTAACCCACCGATCTTTGTAATCACGATAAAGTACGGGCTGTAAAACCTATTTTCTCAAGCCGTGGTCACACTACAGTTTGTGCTTGTGAAATTCTGTTGTAATGTGCTGCGAAAAGGGACGGGATAAAAACAACATTGATGAAGGGAGCAATTGCTCCATATTTAAAATTTCTGTAAAGAGAGGTCACGTTTTAATCTTCTATTGGTCTTATGCAATCATGATATGCGATTTCACAGGTCAGAGTTCACCAAGCTTGAACCTTCAAACGCAGCAAAATGCGAAACTTGTAGCACAAGCTAGCGTTTCCGGTCTGCCACATTTCCATGCATATGAATGGAAGTCTATGGGGCGAAAAGTGCAGTGTGATCGCGGCTTTACTCTTCAGAAAGATTGGTCATCTAGCAAACTCCCAAAGTGTTGGTAGACACACATCACATTTCCTATTTAAAGTGAACAGAAGATTATTTTTTATGAGAATAATTTCTAAATAATCATATCACAAAATCATACTCAGGACAGCACTAAATACAAAATGACATGCATTTCGTATTATCTCTCTTATTCTTATTTTGTTAATATTGTTTGTGTGTATTTATGTATGTATAGTTTTATGTATATGTGTATTCCACCATTTTTGTTTTCTTTTTTCTGTGCTTCTATGATTGATATGACTTTCTTTGACTTTTTTTTTATTCATTATACATTGTAGACACAGAACATGCTACTGAGGTGTTAACCTTTTTGTTAACGCTTCTGTTTACAGGGTAGCAAGTTGGGATCACAATGGCAAAATGGCAGAACCACTCCTGAATGCTGCTGTTTTATGTTTTCATACACAAAGAGGCGTTCTTTGCCTATTGCTTCTCAGTTATTGTAGTGCTGTGGTTTTTTTTGTATGTTACAGTCACTGCACATCTGGGTTGACTGTATTTGTCATGGAACCATGTGGACTGAACTGCCACCCTCGTACTATGATGGTTTGGGATGAATATATGTACCATTATACACCCCTAATATATATGCTTCAGAAATTTGGCACAGATGATGGTGGCAAACCGTTTAATCTAATAACTGGGTAATACAATTCATCTTGACTACATCTTGGCATGTAGTGAATATCCATATCCATATTTATAGGCTTATCTTCACACTTTCTTTTTGCACCATCTTGTCACTGAAACAATAATAGCTTAAAGATGCCATGCTCTGCATTGGTTCAATAAGTATTCTCCGAAATCTACATATTAGGTATATGGCTTAGGTAAGTTAAAACAAATCTCCAGAAATGGTTTTATATGCTCATTTATTACTCTATAAAATGCCCCTACAATCTTGTGAATATTAATGAGCTCTGCTTTGATGTGCAGCTGACACAGTCACACTCACAGCATGATGAACAATGATCATGGCAATATAATATTACTTTGTCAAAAACCATTTTAGCAAACAAAGTAGATACCTAGTTAAATCTTTTTAACTTAATGGGTGATGGTTTATTTTAACTACATGGAGAGAATGAGCTCAATCAGAGTAATGTTAACCTATTTTGCTGGAGCTGAATTAATTTATGATATGTAAATCCTCCATTTTGCATCCTGCCACAAGCTTGAACATGTGGTGCACAGTATTGCTCAGTAACGCATAGTAAACAATCTGTGCCTCCCGTTTTCAAAACTAAAGCCCCATAGTAAGTTATTCATTCATTCATTTTCTTTTCGGCTTAGTCCCTTTATTAATCCAGGGTCGACACAGTGGAATGAACCGCCAATTTATCCAGCAAGTTTTTACGCAGCGGATGCCCTTCCAGCCACAACCTATCTCTGGGAAAATAGTAAGTTATATGTAAACGTAACTAAGGGAGAAAAATTATTATTCTTGTCTCTCCAGGAAATGTTGTGGCTTATCAAGTTAATGATCTCAGAGCTACATGTCAGTTTACTTGATGCTGCTCATCAGGTCGAGATGAATGACCTAAAGTACATGCAAATGGTGAGGTAAGTGAGTGTCCCATGAATCACGCAACAGTCTGCTTTGTGTTTTGATTGGCCTGTTGTCCACCAGGGTTTTACACTTATGGAAGTTAGATGAGAATGAGGAAACAGTGGTATCAGAGGCTCACGGTATGATCATTTTCATATACTGATCTCTTATTATTCGACTAAGTATATAGATTTTGTTTATAGGGCACCTTTGATGATATTAAGTAGGTTAGTGTAGGCTGAGTCAGCCATTTTTATTTCTGTCTATTTTAGGTTTGAAGGTGCCCTATAAAGAAGAAAAGCATATTCGAATAATAGGAGTTTGTTAGAAATGGCCATACTGTGAGCTTCAAGCACCACTGTTTCGTCATTCTCCTGCAAATTAAGTGTAAAACATCTGTTAAAAACAGGTCAATCACTCCTCTTCCCTTTTAATAAACAGATATTTTTAAAGA
Organism: Danio kyathit; assembly: GCA_903798195.1. Lineage (NCBI taxonomy): Eukaryota > Metazoa > Chordata > Actinopteri > Cypriniformes > Danionidae > Danio > Danio kyathit. The sequence goes on from LR812534.1 coordinate 27,953,264, forward strand.
AAAACAGATTCACCAGACATCTAAATTAACACTAAAAACAGCAAACAGTCTTCCTTTTTTGACAGCGGGCATGGCGGCCCGAGTGGTTAGCACTGTTACCCCACAGCAAAAATGTCACTGGACCAAGTCTTTACTAGGCCAGCTGACATTTCTGTGTGGAGTTTACATGTTCTCCCCGTGCTCGTGTGAGTTTCCACTGGTTCCCTGGTTTGCTTCCAAAGACATGCGACACAAGTGAATTGACTAAATCAAATTGGCACTATAGATGAGCTCTTAGTCAGTATTTTTCTCTCCATAAGCAATCTATATCTGTCACAAATTAGGGCAGTTCTCGAGACCCACCTGAGCTCAAATTCCCCTCTCGCCCTTTAAACGGGAGGGAGCCTCAGGCTTGAGGATCTTCTGAGCTCAATGTAACTTACATATGTCACTAACAATGTAACTAATACATGTTTACTACAAAATAAAGAACAGAAGTAAAGTTAATGTCTTGTGTGTTTACTGCACTAATATCAAATGAATACAGGAAATGAAAATTATAGTTGCATGTTAGGGTATGTGTATACAGTATGTGTGTATGCATGTGTGTGTCAAGCCCTGCACCCCTGGGGTATGAATAATGTTGGGCTTGACTGTATATGATGCGGCAACCTTTCAGGCTATCACACACATTTTACAAAAAAATAAAGATCATACAAAATGCCAATAAACAATCAAATTTATACATTTCTATATTTTTATATTTAATACGGTCCTGGGTAAAATATTTCACGTCATGTCTTTGGACTTGGACACCTGGAGGAAACAGACAAATACCTTAAAATAATGGAGATTAAATTACAGAAACTTCCTTAAATTTGAATTTTCAGTAAATTTCTGTAATTTACCGTCGCGTCTGCACACCAACACAAGGAGAACATCCAAACTCCACACAGAAATGCCAACTGACTCAGAAAGGCTCGAACCAGTGACCTTCTTGCTACCCACTGCACCACCACAACACTAAATACTAAATACAAAATAACATGCATATTCTTGCTCCTATTCTTATTTTGTTAGTATTGTTTTTGTGTATTTACGTTCGTATAGCTGTATGTATGTGTATTCCACATTTTTTCAGCTATAAATTTCTAAAAATATTCTGAGAATGTTCTTCTATGACCGATATGACTTTCTGTGACATTATTTTCATTATACATGTTAGACACAGACAGAGAACTCTCTCTTAACACTCACTTTGCGCTCTTTAACATCCTACAGAGGTGTTAACCTTTTTGTTAACACTTTTTTTATAGTTTTTAAGTAACACATGACTAGGTCCTAAATTAAAATCTGCTTGTTTTTATATTTTAAGCAGAGTTAATTTTGAGGAATTGTTACTGTTAACTGTTCTTCATAAAACAAAACAAGAACAAAAAAAAAAGAAAAAACAGTTCAGTATGCAAAATTTTTGTAGGAAATTTAAGAGCTTGCAAGTGCTCTCTAAAGGACGAGGGGTTGAAGATAAAATGTGACATTTCCTGTCTGCAGTCACACTTTTTTTTTCAGACAGCACAGGAAACCACAGAGGTGTAGCAAGTATGGAGACTCAAGCATGTATTTTTTATGTAACTTTTTGTCACAGTAACAGTCACCTTTTGAGCTCTGCTGAGAAAAAAACACACGCACATCTCTTGAACATACAGGTCACAATGTGGAGGAATTTTTTTTTGTGCGGTCATACTCAATGCCACAGTTCCTCCATCCTACCTTTAAAAATGGGTGGCAACTTGGTAATGTGGTTATAGTATCGCGACACTTTTTATCGTGTAGATCAAGGAAGCGGAGGACCTCTGAAACAATGTGGCAGAGTTGTTGCACTTTTCTAAGTTTTTATTTATTGTTATTTATCTATTGTATTTCATGACAGTCATACACATTCATACAAAAATAGATGGATTAAATTACTTGATAACAAAACACATCCCCTACAGGGAGCACATACTGTATATAGCAGTTTTTCCTTAGCTTCAGCAACTCCACTTCTTTCCACTTCTCTAATTTGAAAAGTATTTTTGATTTGTCAGTGGTCTAGTGCCCAGCCTCATCTGATTTTCTAAAAATACTCACATTTAGAGCCTTTTCATGGCAAGGAGGATAACTATAATAAAGCTATAGCTCTAAAATCATTACAACTAGCATGTCTACACCATAACTGAAACAATAAGAGCACACAAGAAGGGTATTGTCATTGTTTTCAGAACACATTTTGTACATGCGATCACCAATAAAAACATTGTGAGCCAATCAGGATCAATCCTGCTTTGAAGAGTTTAGATATGACTATGCTTTAAATATGATTTATTTATAGATATATTTATCTTTATAGTTATCATTGTTAGTATAGTAATGTGTATTTTCTGCAGGGTATTACCATGACAATATCAATACACAAGAGTAAGTAACATTTACATGATAGTCTTGTTTTGGAAGTAGTGCAGTGTCATTACAAAGTTACTTAACCTCATAGTCTCAGTTCCTCAAATGAAACAAAGCCATGGCAACAACACCTGCTTTTAATATGACTTTGTTTTACATATTCACAGATGTTTGAACAAACCCAAACTGATATGAAATAGAAACGTCAAAACTGAAGACTATCTATCTATCTATCTATCTATCTATCTATCTATCTATCTATCTATCTATCTATCTATCTATCTATCTATCTATCTATCTATCTATCTATCTATCTATCAGATATGCATATACTGTATATATGTAGACTCCCTTCTACAATGGATTCAATCACATCCACTAATTACCATTTATTTGTTTTTATAGTCAACATAGTTCAAAATTATTCAGTCAAGGTAACGTGGATCTATTTTAAGTAAAACAAATGGGGGTTATTTATATTGTTTCCTATATTCTTATTCTTAATTTAAACACTCTGGAAATATTTACATGTCAGTGTTTGACACACACATAAAGCAACTTGGCTCACCAGTGACACTTTCCAGAAACATCAACACTTTTAGTTTACTGGCAAAAGATCGTCAACCACTAAGCTGAAATCATGTTTCTATGACTGCAATGTAATTTTTGACATACTGGCAATAGTTCAACAGCTGAACTTAGTTTTTAAACTACATTAAAAATAGCAACGTTTAACAGTGGTTGATTTAATTAAGAGAATTTCTCATTGCTCATTTAGCTAGATAACTAGGTCAGACTTCCTCTTAAATGCTAGTGATTTTTTACGTAGTAAACATTGTCTGAATCTTGTAATGCTGTGCCATCCTTCATTTCCATTTAATTAGTAGACTATTGATGATATAAACGGCCAAAATGAAATCCGATAGGAATGTTACTGAAAAAAATAACGTGACAAGCAGTGAAGGAAAGAGTACTGAAAATTATACTCAAGTAAAAGAACCATAACTTGCCCCAAAATGTAGTGAAAGTAGAGTAAAAGTATCTGTTGTAAATATTACTCAAAATAGGAGTAAAAAGTATATCTTTTAAAAATACTCAAGAGTAGTGAGTAGTGAGTATTACACTGTGTAAAGTTGATGCATTTACATGCTGTTTCTGCAGGGATGTGTAAACGTAACATTCTGTAGTGCATTTAGTGATCTTCCTATATTTGTTCCTTTCTTCCTTTCATTGTTTGTTTCTTCTGTCCTTCCTTTATTCATTTGTTCCTTCCTTCGTTCCCCCCTTCATTCGTTCACTCATTCATTTATTCGTTCATTCTTTTGTTTCTCCTTCATTTGGTCTTTTGTTCATTCATTCATTTGCTCATTCCTTCCTTCCTTAGTTTGTTCAGACCTTCCTTGAATCCTTCATTCATTTGGTCCTTCCTTCCTTTATTAGTTCAGTCCTCCTTTCCTTCAATCGGTCCTTCCTTCCGTTCCTTGTTTGGCCCTCCCTTCCATTCTTCATTCGTTTTATTTAGTGATTGTTTGGTGATTTCAGACAGTCGACATCTTTCATTTTCTCATCAGTGACATGCAGTCTAAATAGTCTCTGGGTCATTGCTGGTAAAGATTTTGGACATCTTCTTGGACACTTTTAATGCTTCCAAAAGGTTTGCTGCATTTATAAAGCGCTCATATGTTGAGGTTGTTCAGTATGATGCTATTTACTTTCTATGAGCGATTTGATTGGACAGGAATCGAAGGACTGTTTTTTCTACTTTAGCCAATCACCATAGACAAGAAAGAAATAAAGTAGTGACTACAGGTTGAAGGAAAGTAGTGGAGTAAAGGTACCGATACAGCACAAAAAATGTACTCAAGTGAAAGTAAAAGTACACATTTTTAAAACTACTGAGTAAATTACAGTTCCTGAAAAAAACTACTCAATTACAGAAATTGGAGTATTTGTAATTTGTTACTTTACACCACTGGTGACTAGTGACATATGTCTGCATACAGCAGGCTTAAACATCACATCTGGGTACCACCTTTTTAAAGGGATAGTTCACCCAATTGTTTGTAGTCATTTACTGTCCTTACTTTCATTCTAACCATCTATGACGTTTTGAAGTTCTATGATGTTTAGGTTTTATGTCTAGAAAAGTAACTCTGTAACGCTCAGGTTACTAAAGTAACCCTCGTTCCCCGAGGGGGGGAACGGAAATGCTATGTGGAAAAACTTCCACTATGGGGATTTCGTCAGAATCCAATCATCTGAAAGAGTATAAAAACGGGCCAATGAAATGCCAATGAGTTGGCAGCGTCAGCGTGCACAGCTGTCTTGAATGACAATCAGTGTGGCATAAAAGGCTAGCATGTGCTCAGCAACGCTATCCTTTTCTAGCTGAAGAGGCTTTCACACTCAACAGCTAAGGGACAATCATTGTGGCGAAGGAACATAGCATTTCCGTTCCCCCCCTCGGGGAACGAGGGTTACTTTAGTAACCTGAGCGTTCCCCTTCGGGAGGGGAACTTCAATGCTATGTGGAAAAACTTCCACTATGGGGAAATTTATGGAAAGCGCCACAACGAAAGAACCTTACCATGTCTCCAGTGAGGGGCGCGCCACGCAGTAGTACGAGCGCACCTGCATCGCTGGAGACACAGTCCTCCAACGTGTCCCCTGGCCCTTACTTACCCTACTTACCTTTTCTGGTTTAGATATACTTTTCGGGGAGTCGTAAGATACACCTAGTTAATTTCTAGGAATTTTAGATACGACAGTATGTTGGGAAAGCGTTCAGTCCCGATAGGGAGGACGCTGCGGAGGCCACCTGCTGCCCGGGGAGGGGAGACCTGGTGGCAAGTAGTATATGGACTAGCCCTGAGAAGGGGGAGTGCACATATGAAGATGGTTAGCGGGGAGGGAAGACACGAGTCCGCCCCGGAGGGGGGAACTACATCGTGGCTGAGTGAGCATATGGGATCGCCAGCGGGGATCACACATAGCAGGCACCTATACCCAGAACGCGGGATGACCAGCGGGCATACCTACAACGTAACGGGCCATCGCCTGACTCCTCCGCTGAGTCAGGTGGTGGGGGCCTCGGAGGAACTCTGCAGGGTTCGCCAAGCGGGGAACTCGACTGACAAAGCGAGAAAAGCGCACGTATCTCTGTGTTAGAGAGAAAGGCGCAGCAAGCGTTTTACAACACCTAACCGAATTTCCTCATTCACCGCTCGTGAGGAAATCAGTTCACTCGAAGATAAATCTCACAAATGCTCAGGTGTCGCCCAGCCCGCAGCTCTACAATGTCTGTTAGAGAGGCGCCGCGTGCTAACGCCCAAAAGGATGCGCGCTCCGAGTGGAGCGCGCTCCGAGTGGGGGACACGGCTCGCCCTAGCTCGATGAGCGAGGGAGATGGCATTCACTGTTCAGTGGGCCAACCTCTGTTTAGATATGGCACTTCCCATCTGCCAATCACCGTAACAGATAAAGAGCTGCTCAGAGGATCTAAGCTCTGAGTACGGTCCGTTATAATACGCAAGCGCGAACAGGACACCGCAATAAAGGGGCTGGGTCTGCCCTCCTCCGTGGCAGCGCTTGCAGGTTCACTACATAGTCTAAACGAGCGCTGTAGGAACCTAGGGCACCTAGGTGGGCCGGGGTCTCAGGTAAACGTGAGAGTGGGCCGGCCCAAAACGCTGGCACATTTCGCTGACCGAAAATGCCTCCAGATACCCGCCCATTTGACCGATGCCAACGCGACCAGCAGAGCTGTCTACCTGGACAGAAATCATATAGATACTGAGTCGAGTGATCGAGCAGACCTCTCCTAAGAGAGATCTTCAAATGGGTAAGAGAGGGGACAGGATATATATCTACGTCTCGCGCCTCTGGGGACTGGATGATGAGGCGATGCTTTCCCAGCGCGCCGCCATCGCCGCATCCTCAGAGCGGGGATGATCGCCACGCCAACCCCTCAGTGCGGAGGGGACAGCCTTGGCTCCAGCCAACTGAAGGAGGACAGCATCACACTGATCTGGCATGTTTGGGGTTTCCTTCTCGGAGAGAAGTACACCACACAGCGAATAGACTCCACATCAGGGCATAGGCATGCCTCATAGAGGGTGCTCTAGGCCTGAGTGATGGTGTTAACCACCTAACGGTAGGTCACCTAAGTCCTCCGAGCTCCATCTATGGGCCACACGTGATGTCCATAGAACTGGGCGCGGGTGCCAAACGGTGCCTGTCCCTAAAGAAGAAGTTTCTTCCATGGGACATGCCAGGGAGGGGCCATCACGAGGAGAGAGCTAGAATACAGGTTTGATTGGGCCTGAGAGGCGCAATGCATAGACCTGTTCCTCGTCCTCCCTGACTTTACACAGCATCTGTGCGAGTAGGCTCATTGGAGAAATGCGTATTACGCACGCCCCGGGGCCAGCTGTGTAGCCAGTGCGCAGAACGCACCCATAACAGCTGGACAGTCGGGGGTGGAGCCTCCATTCTCCCAGGCGAACTGCCGTGAGAGCGCAGCGGCTGCACGGTTGAGCTCGGCGGGGAAAATGGAATGCAGCGATTGCGCCGCGTATGACTCCGGGGGAGCAGACGGCGAGCGAGCTGAGACATGCGGCGACAGCGAATATCTCCCTTGCGGTTGATATACACCATCGCCCCCCGTGCTGTTCGTCCTGACCAGCACGTGTTTCCCTTCTAACACCGGTAAAAAACGGTGCAGCGTGAGATACACTGCCAACAGCTCCAGGCAGTTAAGATGCCAATGCAACCAGTTTCCTACCACGGAACCACAGCTGCATGCCCGCAACACACGGCCCCCCAGCGTGAACTGGAAGCATCCGTCAAACGACGACATGCCTGGACGCTTGTTCTAGAGGCCCGCGGGCCTGTAGAACACAGGGTCCATCCAGAGGCTGAGGGCGCGGCGACACAGCGGAGAGTGACAGTCACCCGGTGCGCGCTCGCGTGCCATGCGCGTCTAGGGACCCGATCGTGAAGCAAATGCTGAAGTGGTCTCATATGGAGCATCCGAGCGGCGAGACCGCGGCTGCGGATGTCATATGCTCCAGGAGCCTCTGAAATAATATCAGTGGGACCACATTTTCCTGTCGAACTCTCTCAGACAGGCCAGCATCAGCCCGGCGCGCTCTCGGGGGAGGCGCGCCGTCATGGTGATCGAGTCCAGCTCCAACCCGAGAAAAGAGTTGCTTTGCACGGGGGCGAGGCTGCTCTTTTCTCGGTTGACCTGAAACCCCAATTGGTCGAAGTGCCGAAACACCCTGTCTCTGTGCGTAATCAATTAATCCCGCGAGCGCGCTGAAATCAGCCAGTCGCTTGAAATAATTGAGTATGCGGATGCCCGCAAGCCGAAGCTGGGGCACCCTCCGTGAGCTTGGTGAAAACCCGCGGAGACAGAGAGAGCCAAAAGGGGAGGACTTGTACCGCCAGACTCGACTTCAGACGCAAACCGCAGGAAACTGACGGTGGCGTGGAAGTATGGAGAAAGTACGCGTCCTTCAGGTCTACTGCTGCAGACCAATCCCGAGGACGAACGCTCCGGAAGGTGCGCTTCTGCGTAAGCTTTCTGAACGGCAGCTTGTGAAGCCAGCGGTTCAAAAAGCGCAGATCAAGGATTGGCCGTAGCCCACCGCTCTTTTTGGGTACGATGAAGTGCGGACTGTAAACCCGCTCTCCATCCCGGCTGGAGGGACCGGTTCGATTGCATCCTTCGCCAGGAGGACAGCAATCTCCTCTCGCAAGACAGGGGCGGACGCAGGGCTGACCCTGGTGAAATACACACCCGTGAACTTGGGAGGCCGTTTCGCGAACTGAATCGCGTAGCCGAGTCTGATCGCGCGGATGAGCCATTGCGATGGGCTGGCCCGCGCTAACCAGGCAGGCAGAGCCCTCGCAAGTGGCTTCGTCCGCACGATCGCTGACGTACCAGCGGTGGGGCAGCGCGGAGTGGGTGGGCTCAACCGGGAAGCACTGGGGTCCCACAGGAGAGCAGGAGGCAAGAGCTTCACTCTTGTCTCGCACCCGTACTCCGGAGGTGGGGCTGGGAGGGGGAGAGAAAGGAGACCGTTCTCTCTCGCTCCGCGAGCCACTGGCGAAGTGCACCGATCCTGCGAGCTGGAAAGCATAGCGTCCCAGACTGGCAGTAGTGTTCGGGCTTGTCACATCGGGGAAGGGAAAAAATGCTCTTTCTCTGAGGTTTTGATAGCGTTTTTTAACCGCTGTTTAGAAGAAGAGCCCCGCCCTCCAGCGGGGAAAGAGCAAATTTCCTCCTCTCCAGATGGTCCGTCTCAGGGACGCTTCGCGGTTCGTTTACCGAACTTAGCGGCGCCCTGGGGCGGGGAGCGCTGGTTGCCTGCGAGATGCTCGGCGCAGCCGCTTGGCCAGAGGCGCAGGCGGGGGCGACCGAGCAAAGCCGCAGGCGGGCGCTCTCGGCGTGAAGCAGTGGATGTGGATGGCTCGGCGGGGAGGAGCGGTTTTACGATCCCGCCGAGAGATGGTATTACCCATCGCCTCCGACTGCTCGCTCACCGGCGTGAATTCCTGGGCGAATTCACTGACGGTGTCGCCGAACAGGCCAGCCTGGGATATGGGTGAGCTAAGAAAGCGAACTTTGTCAGCATCACGCAGATCACCAGGTTTAGCCCGTGGTGGCGTTCCTGGGCCACTAATGTGACCATCGTCCTTCCCTGGGGCACACACAGCCGACTTCAGTCGATAGCTGTGCGGGAGCTCATGCTCAGTCCTGGGTCGGAACCATCCCCGCGCAGCTGGGCCAGCGCCTGCGCTAGGGAGCGCTGGTAGGTGGCCGTAGCATGCATGGTGAGGGCGGAGGCGCACGCAGCGCACTGCGTGGGCTTCCTGTGCACATCCAGGAAGAAGGGGACGTGGAGGCTTAGAAGGTCTTGCCTCCTTTAACTCCTCCACAATCACACCCCTCTAGTCGGTCCGTCCGCGGGGCTGGGGGATAAACCATCTCCAGACCCACGGCCGAAACAGCCTGGGAAGCACGGCTGCAAAGTCTGCTTCTGGATTCGACGCCACGCCCATCATCCGGAGGAAGAGAGCAGGTTCGAATCCTCATCAGACAATGACAACCAACCCTCCAAGGATGGTGAGGATGAAAGCGCACGCAGATCGGGCAGAAAAAAGTGCCCTCCAAGACTGCGTGAGCTTACTGCGCACTTTCCGGGAAGAAGGGGACGGAAGGCTTAGAAGGTCTTGCCTTCTTATATCCTCCACATAACACCCATCTAGTCGGTCCGGCCGCGGGGCTGGGGGATAAACCATCACCAGACCCACGGCCGAAACAGCCCGGGAAAGCACGGCCATCATGTCTGCTTTTTAGATGCCAACACCGTGCTCTCCACCCCGGAGGGAGGGAGCGAGCGGGTTCGCATCCTCATCAGACAATGACAGCCCATCCTCCGATGCAGCGATGGACATCTGATCCTCGGTGTCATCAAGTGAGAGGGCGACCACCCGAGGATGGAGCGCTTCTCTCACCTGAAGCTTGGATGGAGCGCGTGGAGGAGCGAGAGGTCCGCGAGCCCGAGGGCGGCGGATTTACTCCCACTGAAACCCTCAGATCTGCCCGAGTGCCAACCGCAGTGCGGGGGACAACTGGGGTGGGTCGCTCTTTTGCAAGAGCGAGCCGCGATCTTAACTGCGCAGCAGACATGACATCACAATGATGGCATGCACTGCCCGCGAGCACCGCATCAACATGCTGGACCCCCAGACATGAAACGCAGTGCTCGTGCCCATCATCCGGGGACAGGAAACCACCGCAACCAGAAACGCACGGTCGGAGCGACGTCTTGAAAAAGACGCGCTGCACAACCGTGTTGCTCTTTTAGGAACTTGCTTCCTATATACATACCGCTCTTGGAGGACCGGACCCAAAGGACGCCAGGCAAGGGAGAACAACCCAGCTCGACCATCTGCCACTGCGTATACACGCTCTGGACCGGGAGAAGCTGCTTCTCGATCTCTCTCTGTAGACACAGGTTGGAGATACCCTCATAGACTCTCTCAGAAGCTCGTGAAAGGCTCTGAAAGCGAAAAGGATAGCGTTGCTGAGCACATGCTAGCCTTTTATGCCACACTGATTGTCATTCAAGACAGCTGTGCACGCTGACGCTGCCAACTCATTGGCATTTCATTGGCCCGTTTTTATACTCTTTCAGATGATTGGATTCTGACGAAATCCCCATAGTGGAAGTTTTTCCACATAGCATTGAAGTTCCCCTCCCGAAGGGGAACTAACTAACTACGTAGCAACTTTTGGTAGCTTTAAACACAGTTTTAGAAGAAGCACTAGTGTGTGACTAGGAAAATGAAAGTAAATCACAAAAATAGAATGAGGTTATGCTATAAAATGCTTAGTCTTGTTTGATACATTATTCAGAATATTTGAACAATGATTCATTTATTGACTGTGGCACTAATCATACAGAGCTTAACTCAGCATCTGCTCTATTAACCCATTTCCTTTTCAATATCATACAGCTCAGTCAAAAGGAACAAAAATCCAATATTGTACATCCCTACTATATTTAATTAGGTCTGAATAAAAGTAAAAATGTCAAGTCCTTTTCATTTCCGACGTTTTTAAGCTTATTTATTATACCAATTTATGTTAACTTGTTAATTTTCTGAAAGAACTACCTGTTAAAACTACATCATGAAATTTACTGTCACCCATTACTCATTCTGTGAAATAGTTGGTCATACTACCCACCTCTAAAGAAGCCACTAAAGCAGATGTAATAATGAGTGTTTAGTTTCAATAAGCAGTAAATGATTGGTCCGTATAGATTAATTTCTTGAGACTACATTTAAATTGAATTTAAAGTTTAAATGTCCATTATGAGGACATTAGTTTTTCGATCTTAAGTGTAACTAGAACAAATGGTGCAGAGGACATTTGTGGTTGTGCATCTGACATAATGCCAAAATGAGATTACGAGTTTTATAAGATATCAATGCCCATGGTCTGTTGTACTGTTGCACACTATCTCGTCATGGTCTACAGATTTTATCAGTCGCTTTGGTACATTTCTCACATCAGAATTGAAATTCTCAAAATACCTGTTTAATCTTCAGATCATTGTGTCACATGTGCACATCAAAAAAGCAGTTTCTCAATCATTTGAACAAGTTGCAAATGCTTTTGTACATCCATGCAAATGATTATGTGCAATTGTCAGATGTTTCCTATATCATCAATTGCTTATGTCACGTTGATCAAAATGTATTATTTTGGTCTTTACATGCAAAATGCTTGAACAAGTTGTCATAATATTTTGCCATAATGCATTTTTCTGTACACTTCCATTTGATTTTTTTTTCCAAATCTGCCTACAGTTGATAAATTTCTCCCAGGTGAATCTTGACTTTTTCTAATGAAGGTGCATCTCAAAGGAGATTGTCCGACGTTCACATTATTACTTTTGTTTTGTTTTTCTTTGTGCTTTCTTTATGCGGTGCATAGAGCCTCTTTTTCTTTCTGTATCACTGTGTAATGTAGAGGCGGCACGGTGACTCAGTGGTGAGCACTGTCTCCTCACAGCCAGAAGGTGGCTGGTTGGAGTCCTAGCTGTGCCAGTTGGTGTTAGTTTGGAGTTTGCATGTTCTCCCTGTGTTCACGTGGGTTTCCTCCGGTTGCTCCGATTTCCCCCACAGTCCGAAGACATGCGGTGTAGGTGAATTGGGTAAACAAAAATTGGTCAGTATATGAATGTGTTTGTGTGTGTGTGTGAAAGTGAAAGTGTGTGGGTGTTTCCCAGTATTGGTCTGCGCCTGGAAGGGTATCCGCTGCGTACAACATATGCCGGAATAGTTGGCGGTTCATTCCACTGTGGTGACCCCTAATAAACAAGGGACTAAGCCAAAGCAGAATGAATGAATGAAATAGAATATAAAAACATGTATGTACATACTAAGTACATTGTGCCAAATTATTAGTTTAAATGTAAGTACATAGTTAAAGGTAGTTTAAATAAACCCCACACTACAGTGCATCCAGAAAGTATTCATAGCGCTTCACTTTTTCCACATTGTTTTATGTTACAGCCTTATTCCAAAATGGATTATATTAATTTATTTCCTCAAAATTCTACACACAATACTCCATAATGACAATGTGAAAAAAGATTTTTTGAAATTGTTGCAAATTTATTTAAAATAAAAAACCTGAAAAATCACATGTACAGCAGTATTCACAGCCTTTGCCGTAAAGCTCTAAATTGAGCTCAGGTACATTCTGTTTCCACTGATCATTCTTGAGGTGTTTCAGCAGCTTAATTGGAGTTCACCTGTGGTAAATTCAGTGGATTGGACATGATTGGAAAAGGCATACACCTGTCTATATAAGGTTGACAGTGCATGTCAAAGCACAAACCAAGCATGAAGACAAAGGAATTGTCAGTAGACCTCCGAGACAGGATTTTCTCGAGGTACAAGACTGGGGAAGGTTACAGAAAAATTTCTGCTGCTCTGAAAGTTCCAATGAGCACATTGGCCTCCATCATCCGTAAGTGGAAGATGTTTGGAACCACCAGGACTATTTCTAGAGCTGGCCAGCCATCAAAGCTGAGTGATCGGGGGAGAAGGGCCTTAGTCAGGGAGGTGATCAATAACCTGATGGTCGCTTTGTCTGAGCTCCAGCGTTCCTCTGTGGAGAGAGGAGAACCTTACAGAAGGACAACCATCTGTCTAGCAACCCAACAATCAGGTCTGTATGGTAGGGTGGCCAGACAGAAGCCACTGCCTGCCTGGAATTTGCCAAAAGGCATCTGAAGGACTCTCAGACCATAAGAAACAAAATTCCCTGGTCTGATGAGACTAAAATTGAACTCTTTGTAGTGAATGCCAGGCGTTACATTTGGAGAAAACCAGTCATCGCTCATCACCAGACTAATACCATCCCTGCAGTGAAGCATGGTGGTTGGAGCATCATGCTGTGGGGATGTTTTTCAGCAGCAGGAACTGGAAGACTAGTCAGGATAGAGGGAAAAAGGAATGCAGCAATGTACAGAGACATCCTGAATGAAAACCTGCTTCAGAGTGCTTATGACCTTAGACTGGGGCGAAGGTTCATCTTCCAGCAGGACAATGACCCAAAGCACACTGCCAAAATATCAATAGAGTGGCTTCACAACAACTCGGTGAATGTCCTTGAGTGGCCCAGCCAGAGCCCAGACCTAAATTCTATTGAACATCTCTGGAGAGATCTGAAAATGGCTGTACACCGTCACTTCCCATTCAACCTGATAGAGCTTGAGAGTTACTGCAAAGAGGAATGGGCAAAAATGCCCAAAGACAGGTGTGCCAAGCTTGTGGCATCATATTCAAAAAGACTTGAGGCTGTAATTGCTGCCAAAGGTGCATCGACAAAGTATTGAGCAAAGGCTGTGAATACTTATGTACATGTGATTCTTCAGCTTTTTTATTTTTAATAAATTTGCAACAAAAAAAATTATTTTTCCACATTGTCATTATGGGGTATTGTGTGTAGAATTTTGAGGAAATAAATGAATTTAATCCATTTTGGAATAAGATTGTAACATAAAAAATGCGTGAAAAAGTGACGCGCTATGAATACTTTCTGGATGCATTGTATATCAAACTCCTTTTTACATACAAGCGAAGAATGAAACAAATTGTCAGTAGGCTACAAGACTACCCAAATCTTTGATAATGGGGTTTCTCTCCTTTTCTTTTTCTTCGCTTTCTTTGTTCTAAGATGTCTCTAAGCAATGTTTAAACCACATATCCTTATTCCTATTGCTTATTTCATACATGTTCAACCCAGCATACCACAAGGGCTACTGTACTTTACTTTTGGGTTGAATGAGTGGCCCTAAGCAGGCTAAATGAGCATAGTGTAATTTTCAGAAATGTATTCTCCACTCTGTATGAAAATCTGCAAGAAAACTAGTTGTTCATCTGTCCCTAACAACCAGCCGTCTCTGCCCTCTCCCTCACCAACTTTACTTAAGCTCCTGTAAGTGACAGTCCAACGCAGAATATCAATGTTTTTTATATGGTGTATCTTGTGGGTTTATACTTTTTTCCCTTTCATGTTTGGTATAATTTTAAACGTCTCATTGTGACAATTTCTGTTCTGTTCTGTTGATCTGAATTTTTGCCTTTCTCAGATGTATTCTTTTACTCAAGAAAAATGGTTTTCACAGAGAAAGTTCCGTGAAGCTTTTATTGTTTTGAAGTTATGGTTGGTTGATCTAACTTGGCTATTTAAGGGAAAGGTGCAAAAGTGTCTCTGCCTCAACACTTTCAGACTGCAGCATACTTCAGTTATCCATCTCCAAATTTGAGTAATTGATGTTGTTCATTTATTATTTCTGGCTTCTTATTCTTTAATTAGGTCATTTGAATCTTACCTAACAAAAGGATATATTTTTATGTTTGATTTATTTTGGATTCTGCTGAAATGATTTATATTTAATAAATAATTTTGGCTGGTGTTACCACAACTTTCCAGGATGGTACACAAGTAAAACCATGCTCACTGTGCAATTCCATTCGTGATTTTGTCTTCTGAGACAATTTTGCAATCCAGGCTCATTCTGAAAACGTACCGCTATGTACATTTCTGAAGAGCGCCAAATACGTCCCAGGTTCTATGTTTTTTTGCAGTTTTTGATTTTGCGAATCCACCAGAGGCCGCTGTGTACGCTTTTTCATACTTCAAATTTGTGAATGGCATTCGTGCCTGCTCTTCTTGCGTAAATCCACCAGAGGCCGCTATCGACTGACTGACTGACCGATCAACTGATCGACCCTCATCCTTCCCTAAACCCAACCGACAGTTTTAAATAGCAATCCAGAAAAAAAGCCCTCGTGTGATTTTTACCATGTTTTCAGATTTTGCCACATTCTCACTCTCATACCGCCTCGTAGCGTTCATTTTAAAGACGATATGCAGCCATACATACTACTAGCTACATAATTCGCGATCTCCAGAAATGTATACAGAGCTACGTTTTCAGAATGAGCCTGTGTTGCAATTTTGGGAAATCTTAAAAGAATCCTGTAATATTAGCCTAAAATCTGAGGTCTTTGATTAGTTTGACATGTTAACAAACAGCCACCTGAAAGCCACTGCAATCAAATTTCTCTTCTGATAAACTAAAGATTTCTTTCCTGCACTTTCCTGCAGTGTGACTTCAGCTGCGACGAGTGTCAAAACAAGAACCAAAAGGACGTGCGACACCTTCAAACCGCCTTGGGGAAATGTCAAAACATATTTTTTCTTGTTATTGAGGCACCCTGTGAGCAAAATAACCATGCTGTGATGTATCAGTTCAGACTTCGGGTTATTGAATTTGTCACAAACGGATGACTTCAAACGTCTTCTTTGTCATTTAGTCTGACATTATGACAACTGAGATCTTACAGTATGAAATGGAAATCATGCTTTCTGTTTGTCACTGAGTTAGCAAGTTTTAACAGTGGCTAAATCAGCTATTTTAAAACTATTTACAAGTTATAACAATGTGGCTAATTTAGCTATTTTCAAAGAATATTAGTTAAGAGAAACTCTGACTAAGACTCAGACTTGTGAAGTTGAGTCTCCTAGCATAGTTGCAGCCTCTAAGTGACTACAGTAACAGAAACAACTGAATGAAGGAATGTTTTAAAATAATCAAATGTGATCAATTGAATGTGATCAATTACTTATTAGAAAATACAGTGTAAATTTAATGATCATTTAAAATGGAGGCCAACTAAACTCAAAGCTAGAATCAAATTAGTTAATTTTGCAAAGCATGTGATCAGACTTCATGTACCACAATGCTTTGTACCTCACACCTGATTCACATGAACTGAACTCTGATTACCAGTCTACACAAACATAAAATCTTGTCACCATTATGTGCATTTCTGAGCATTTCCCCGTGCCGTATTTCTTGTATCTTCCTTGTTAATTGTTTCCAGAGTGTTTGCTGCCTGCCCCTATCTATCGCCTGCATATTGGATTACCTCTTCTACTCTTGTTTGCACCTATCTGACCCCTGCTTGCATGACCATCCTCAATAAAGCTGTATTTGGATCCATACCTCCAGGCAACCATAATGTACACATCAAAATGATGGGACAGCGGAGGACAGACAAGCTCAGGGTCAGACAGGATACGTCAAAGGTAGGTGGCTGGCCGGTATTAATCCAAGAGAAAACAAAGAATAATCACAGGCAAAAACTGGGCAAAAAGAAAAACAATCAAAACATGAAGCAATGAATGACAAATCATATAAGATAACACAGCGAATAGTAAGATAGCCTGAATAGTAACAAGACACACTAGCAACCAGAAAGTGGAAAAAGGAGAGCTTACTCGTCAGTAATAGTGATCAGCTGAGTGAACGCTGCAAGAATGACAAGGAGGGAGAGAAAGAGAAAAAGAGAGATCAAGCCAGTTCCTGACAGTACCCCTCCCCCAGGCACACCACTAGGCGTGCCTGAGGTAGAGAAAGACTGGCAATGATGGAACTCCCCAATCAGCAAGGGGTCCAGGATGTCCCGGGCCGGGACCCAACTCCTCTGCTCAGGACCATACCCCTCCCATTCAACTTAATATTGAAATCCCCGTCCACAGTGTTTGACCTAAAAGATCCTTTTAACCCCAAAGGCAGGGACATTGTCAATAACAAGGGAAGGGGGAGGGGCAGGGGAAGACACATGAGGGGAATGGGGGGAATTCAGGTTTGGTTTTAGAAACATGAAAGAGAGGGTGTACATGACAGAGGTGTAGTGGCAGCCAAAGGCGGACAGTCACCGGGCTGATGATCTTAATAATAGAGTAAGGCCCAATAAATGTAGGTGCCAATATTCTTGTTGAAACCTTAAGAGGCAGATCTTTAGTGGATAACCACACTCGTTGCCCGCAGACATACCTAGTAGCCTGCCTACGGTGACTGTCCGCTGCAGCCTTAGTCTGTCCCTTGGCTCGAAGCAATGCTTCTCTGGCATTCCTTGGCGAGATCCTTATTGGCACGCTTGGTCTGACAATTGGTCTGTGGATGGAAGCCTGATGAGAGACTGGCGGAGGATCCAATCTGCCGACAGAACTCCCTCCAGAAATGGGAAACAAACTGGGAGCCCCTATTAGAGACCACGTCCTCTGGAAGACCATGGATCTGAAAGACGTGGTCCATGACCTCCAGAGCAGTCTCTCTAGCAGAAGGAAGTTTTGGAAGGGGAATGAAGTGAACTGCCTTGGAAAATCGGTCCACCACTGTGAGAACCACCGTATTGCCATTAGATGGAGGGAGGTACCACAAAGTCCATGGCAATATGTGACCAGGGGCAGGATTATCTCCTAGAAAAGAAAACCAGCGAGACAAGGCATCAGGTTTGGTGTTTTTGGAGCCCTGTCTATAAGACAAATTGAAGTTGAAGCACCCAAAACCGCCAACAGCTCCGGATTGCCGACATCATAGTTTTGTTCTGTGGGAGACAAACAGTGTGAAAAATATGTACAAGGATTTAATTTGTTATCATGTGAAGAAGTTTGAGAGAGGACCGCTCCGACATCTACCTCTGAGGCATCAATCTCCACAACAAATTGTTGGGCAGGGTCAGGAGTAATGAGTATCGGTGCAGAGGTGAACAGGAATTTTAAATTGTCAAAGGCAGTTTGAGCAGCCACCGACCAATCAAACCTGACCCTGGTGGAGGTTAGTGCAATCAGGGGAGCCGCCATCTGCCCAAAATTCCTATTAAAAAGCCTATAAAAATTGGCGAAGCCCAGGAACCACTGTAGCACCTTTCAGGAGTCAGGTGCCAGACAGTCGGAGACAGCCCTAACTTTCGCAGGGTCTATGCTGTAAAAGTCCATCTATTAGCCCAATGACGAAACTAACAGCATGGTCGAAGGTTAAATGCATGTAAGCCTTTTCCAGTGGTTCTGAAAAGAATTCTGTTATTTATGAGAGTTTATTTATAACCATTTTCTAGCTCCGAACTTTATCTGACTCCATTTTTAAGTGATCGTAATGTTTAGACTGTATTTCTAATTATAGGAATGGATCACAATAATCATTTATGACTTAATTTAGAGTTTTGATCTATCTGTTCCCATACTCTTCAATTTATACGTTCATTAGGGACCAAACGCCGCTCAGAGTTCCACGCCCCGGGATGCGTCTCAGCTCACGGACAGAATGTCGACACTCTGAAATTAGTCAGAGGATACGGGATGAATTAATATTTAATTAGTCTGGTTGCACAATGCTTACTCATGCTAAAAAAAACATCTCACTTAATCAAGATCCGTAACTTGCTAGTTTCAGTGGTTAAGAAATTAAAAGATCTCTATGATACCGT
Organism: Danio kyathit; assembly: GCA_903798195.1. Lineage (NCBI taxonomy): Eukaryota > Metazoa > Chordata > Actinopteri > Cypriniformes > Danionidae > Danio > Danio kyathit. The sequence goes on from LR812534.1 coordinate 27,972,053, forward strand.
GTGCCATACTACGTGTAATCTATACGTCCAATAATTCCAAAATTATGCCGATCATAAAGGTAGCGAAATGGTTCCACGTAATCTACTGGATATAAAAGATTTCAGGAGAATTCAGAATGAGTCAAAACTTAACATTTTATTCGTCAGGTAAAATTGTATAATGCCAATTATATAATAAAACAATCATCAAGCCAATTCAGAGATGATACTGTAACAATATAACATCCATTAACTCAAAGATAGATTAAAGAATTAAAGATGCATACCTGACCAGAGAAATACATTGCAGCACACGAGTTACTGCAATGGGGGTCTTGGCTACAAGATTCCCCCGAGCCCTATCACACCTTTCCCTTATATATGATCTCAGAACAAACAGTCATAAATTCAAGACAATAGAAACGTCACAGAGACTCTTGCCTGGTTAATTTGAGATGTTAATCATCTCTAGAGGGGGGAGCATCTGGCAGAGATTTTATCAAAGTCAAAAACCAAATCAACATATATAAATGAAATATTATAGTGAAATTAAGACCACTTTACCAATCACACAGAGACATTTAAAATGATACCAAACATGAATACAGTGCTATAACATACATCATATTAAAACCTTGAGCATTTTATGTGGATTGTGCTCTGATGGAGGAAGGTAGCTTAAAGGTCAAGAAGGGGGCTTAAGGTGAAATGAGAGGGGAGAACTTTCTCGCATTACCCCCTGGTAAGGCGTAGCCCTGTGTCTTCAGCCTACGTTTGGATTGTCAACAGTGATTTGAATAGAACAGTTGAACAGCTGGTTTCCTTATCTTCTTAGACCCGAGAGTTTGTTGTTTTATTGCATCTCATGAAATTCCATATCAGCTCTCAGGATCTGACATTCTGGAGAGGTTTAGCCATCTTACAATGCGAAGTCCCTCAACGGAAATTATGTGGCCCAAGAAGGAAACTGACTGGACATGGAATTTGTACTTTTCCGCCTTCACATACAGCTGATTATCCAGCAGCTGTTGGAAGCACTCGCCTGACGTGTTGGACATGTTCCTGCATGGTAGAAGAAAAAATAAGAATATCATCTAAATAAACAAAAACAAATTGATTAATCATGTCTCAGAGCACAGCGTTGACGTGTGCTTGAAAGACTGTTGAACCATTGGTGAGCCCAAATGGCAGAACAAGATATTCAAAGTGTCCAGTAGGCGTATTAAATGCAGACTTCCAATCATCACCCTCCCTCATACGGACGAGATGGTACGCAATTCGTAGGTCCAACTTTGTGAAGACTCTCGCCCCCTGCAAGAGATCGAAGGCCGATGACATAAGCGGTAGGGGGTACTGTTTTTTAATGGTTATGTCATTCAAACCCCAAAAGTCTATGCAGGGGCGCAGAGAGCCATCATTTTTCTTCACAAGGAAGAACCCTGCTAAAGCCGGAGAGGAGGAGTGATGAACGGTACCAGGTGCCAGGGACTTAAATATTTATCCATGGCTGCTCGTTCGGTAGCAGACAAGGAGAAAAGACGACCTGAGGCTGGGAAGTGCCTCGGAGGAGGTCAATGGCACAATCGTATGGTCTATGAGGAGGAAGAGATACAACACAGGACCTATTGAAAACCACCCGCCAATCATGGTAAGTGTCCGGAACACAGGATAAATAAGTCTCCTCCTCCTGTAAAGACAGACAAAGAGAAACAGGAGATGGAGCAGACAACAGACATTGTGCATTGTAATACAGGCTCTATGATGACACAGAATTATCTGATTATTGACTTGTGGCTTTGCGGTGGGCAGGGCAATCACAGATGTGGGTAGATCAGCATCGAGCGCAACGTGACTGAGATGGTGAAGTAGCTCCTTAAGCTCTGCTACCTGGGCATTCAAAGTCTCCACTAACTGTCGAGCATTGAATAACTCCTCTTCATGGTGGCCCAACATAGCTCCTTGAAGCTTCACTGCGGAGCATATCGTGTCATCTGCTGGACCCATAATGGCTAGTGTGTAATGTCACACCCAGAGAGAAGGATCCAAATGCAAATGCTGTCAAAACAAAGAATTTTATTTACTGTTCAAAACAATGACGAGCCGAGGTTTGTGACTCAAAGGTGATAATGATGTGATCGATTGGCAAGAGCGAAAGGCAACCAAGCAACCAGTGTCCAAATCGGCATGTGTGAGAGGAGTCAGGCAGGCGGGCATTGACCGGGTGGCAGATGGGACAACGGAGGACAGACAAGCTCAGGGTCAGACAGGCGAAGTCGAAGGTAGGTCGCTGGCTGGGATGAATCCAAGAGAAAATTCAATTAAATTCAAATCACCTTTATTTGTATAGCGCTTTTACAATGTAGATTTTATCAAAGCAGCTTTACGTAGAAGATTATAGTCAGAGTTGTGGACTCAATACATGTGACTTGGACTCGAGTCATGAATTTGATGACTTTAGACTCGACTTGACAAAATATAAAAAGACTTGCAACTCGACTTGGACTTGAACATAAATGACTCGTGACTTTCACTTGGACTTGCGCCAATTAACTTGTGAAGACTTGCTCCTTCCCATTAAAAGCCCAAAGATAAAAAGTATGTTGACACGGACTGCTCTCTCTCTCTGTTTGTGTGTGTGACAGAGAGCATGCGCGCATTTGGCAGGACCTCCAATCAAAGCACCGTAGATTGTTTTGATTCGACAGCGTCCAACGTGACTACTATAAGGCGCCGGAGTGGACAAAAGTCAAGCGAACGCAGAGAGACCGAGCCTAGTTTATGCAGTCATTGGACCGAGGCAATACTCGCGCACCAATACTCGGTCTCTCTTGCGCGTACATTCGGTCTCTCTCGCGCGTATTCAGTCTTTCTGCGTTTGCTTGACTTTAGTCCAGGGCTTAATTTGTGCCGGAACACGCCAGATCCGGCACCTCTGAAAACTGATCCGGCACCTTATTTTACCGATCCCCCTCCTCAACCGCCCTTCTCCCCGTCCGCTGTTCACTTTCGCTTTCTTCCGCGACTCCCCAAACCTCTTCACTGTCGTCCGCGACACCCCCGGCCCGCTCACTTTCGTTTGCGACACCCCTCTGCTATCCACCTCACCAACACCCCCCCGACTGCTTTTGTTCACTCTGGTGCCTCATACTTTCCTGCATTTGCTCTCCAGAGATCCTCCTGTTAAATTGGTTATCCCAAGAATATTGATATGGTTTCTATATTGCTTCCCTATTTATTAACAATACACGAAAAACTGAAAGGTTAAGGTAAATTATATAATAAGTTCTAGTGTTTTTGTGTGTTAGGTATACTGCCTAATAAGTTTTAGGCTAGTATTATTTACAACTTGTTAATGAATGCTTCAGCATCCTGTAGTATTAAGAATAGTGAACTCATAAAATGAAATACAGAGTGTAGTTTTATTACAGTAAAGTGTGGTGAATGGTAGTATAATATACCCTATAATGAAAAAAAAACAGCACTGGGTAATTTGTTTATATTACACTTGTTGTGTTACCGGCGACACAGTGGCGCAGTAGGTAGTGCTGTCGCCTCACAGCAAGAAGGTCGCTGGTTTAAGCCTCGACTGAGTCAGTTGGCGTTCTGTGTGGAGTTTGTAAGTTCTACCTGTGTTTGCGTGGGTTTCCTCCTGGTGCTCCGGTTTCCCCCACAGTCCAAAGACATGTGGTACAGGTGAATTGGGTAGGCTAAATTGTCTGTAGTGCATTAGTGTGAATGAGTGTGTGTGGATGTTTCCCAGACATGGGTTGCAGCTGGAAGGGCATCCGCTGCGTAAAAATCATTCATTCCGCTGTGTCAACCCCGGATTAATAAAGGGACTAAGCCAAAAAGAAAATGAATAAATAAATGAATGTTGTGTTACCATAGCAACTATAGTATTACCACAACAGATTAATTGAAGTACTTTACTATAGTACACAGTACATGCCAATAAACATGTTCAAGGGCCCTGTGGAACAGCTTCTCCTCAAAATGAAGAGGATGACAGGGAAAATGTCCTCCACAAACTCATCAGCAATATGGAAGACAGCAGACACTAGTTCACTTTATTTTAGTTGCCATGATAAAATGAGATTGATAGTGAGATTTATTTGAAGAGTGAATAGTACAGTAGGCTTTAATACCTTATCAAGTTTTTCCTTATTTTTATCAGTTACATTTCTGCCTGCGTTAGTTATTATTTAAATGTTTTTATTTGATTAGTATGGTGCACCTTTTGGATGTTTAATAAATGTTTTTAAAATAAAATGTATTCTTTACATCCAATGTCTATTCCAGGGGTGCCTTCGAGGGGTGGCCACAGCCACCCCTGTGTAAACTCTAGCTACCCCTGTGGCCACCCCAATATGATTTTGCTGTTGACATTATTAATTTAAATGTACTTATGTAAATGCACAATATTTCAATAAATAAATAGCAGCCACTAAATTATTGTGGATTGATTGGTGCCACTAACGTAGCTGATTCACTTCCCCACCCCCTTCCCCAATCGTCGTTGACAGCATGCACACACCTTCAACATAGACAGCAATGGCAATTTATTATTTACCTTAAGGTATTGTGGCTCAAAAAGGAATATGGGTAAATTATATTATTAGAGTCTGTATAGTGTGTGTGTGTGTGTGTGTGTGTGTATATAGTAATGCTTTTTTTTTCATTTGTTTGTTTTATTAATAAATTCATTATTCTTCATTAATTTTAGACACGGCATATACCGTATGCTGTACAATAAAAGTATGTGAAAATAACTGAAAAGTTATTTATGTATATAAAAAGTGTTTTTAAACTAAATAAGGTTTCTATTTTTTATTTTATGGAATTTGAATTTATAGATTTTTTTTTAGGAATAAATTGCAATGTTTCAAGAGTATTTAATAAAATGAATTAAAACCACATTATTTCATTTACCAGAAACAAAAATATAACATTACACTGAATTCATAATTTTTTTTTTGTGTGCCACCCCAAGATTTGGTGCGGCCTCTTCTGGCCACCCCTAAGAAAATTTTCTGGGGTGCCACTGGTCTATTCTCTGTGTCTTTAAGTGTTTGAAACTGGAAATATCTCATCATATGACACAGCCAAAAATGTTATGGTTTATTAGATAAAAAATTTAATATGCAAGTCTATTTTAGTATTTTGGTTATTGTTAATAAACAGTGCACCAATATAAATCATATTAAAAAGCACGAAAGGAAGAGGAGAACACAAGACACAAATTGTGAGTCTGCATATAATCTCTCAGAGCGCACAAGAAAATGTATGTGTGAGCGGTGCATATTTGAGAGTGTGAGAAAATTTGTGCGCAAGCAGCGTATATTTGAGAGCTCGCAAGCAGTTCAGAGGAAATCCGTGCACAAGCATCACACAAGGTAGAGAGCGTAGAGAAAGTTCTTCAACGTTATGTGAAGAAAACAACGTTATTGTTTGTATGAAGTAGCCTTCTTCATTGAGAATATGTGCTACCATTTTACATTGCTGCTAGACGTATTTGCATCTCAATCTCTTCAGCACACACGAGATTCAATTGACAAAATACCAATTTTACGTTGCAGCATACAGGAGTTGTTGGTCTACTGCTGTCTCATTGACTACGTTTACATGGACACCAATAATTCGATTTTAATGCGATTAAGACAATACTCTGATTAAGAGTCTACCATGTAAACAGCGATTTTTGATTGATTTAATCAGATTAAGGTCATAATCAAACTAAAGAGAAATCGAATTAAGACATGTGGAGTATGCCGATCTTAGTCGCATTATTGAAGTGCAGTACAGGCATGTAAACACCTTAACTCGACATACTCCATACTCGACACCATAACACCATACTCTACTTATTTCCGTCATGTAGGACTTTAAGCCGCTTTTTGCGACAGGGTAGTCCACACACACATTCACACAGACACACACACACACGCATGGCTAGTTGACACTTTTTGTACCTACCGAGTCAGTGCAGACCACAGACACCTGCTTCGTGAAATGCGGAGGTTTTTTTTTTTTTCTTCCATTCAGCATGCGGTATGAACTTCCTTTAAGTATAAAGTATATAGTTGCATCCAATATCTCGTTTGTCAAAGTGGGCATGCATGAAATATTGATGAATTAAAGTGAAAGTGCCAAACTGCAGTTAAAGTCGACAAATTAAAAATGAAACACCCGAAATTACATGAAACTTCGGAGGAAATGCGCATAGCATGGTGACGCAATGATATTAATCAAATTATGTGCTATAACATGTAAACGGGATCATGAAAGTAACACTCATGTAAACACCTTAATCATATTATTGTCTTAATTAGATTAAAGCAAATAATTTGATTACTGATGTCCATGTAAACGTAATCAGTGAGGTCGTTTATGTAATTTTGGTTAATCACAAGTTGATCACCGAAGACATAACATAGCACAACTAAACTTAATGAATTAGACATCAGTAGATTTGCAATTTTGGAGTGATGTGAGGCAAAATGGACTCTATTGTGGTGGAACTCGTTCTTGTGGAATATGCTGTGGAGACGAGACGCAGCACTGTTCAGCACATTTTCAGAAAATTACATTTGTATTTATATGTATCTGAGCAATGTTCTTTCATAAAAAGGTTTGTTTAATAAATACAGATCTTACAACCATACATAATCTGTATACATTTTATTTTTCTGTTAAAAAGACTCGAAAGTCAAACCGTAGGACTTTGGACTTGACTTGAGACTTGTTGACCTTTGACTTGACTCAGGACTTGCCTGTCTTGACGCGAGACTTGACTCGGGACTTGAGGGCAATGAATTGAGACTTACTTGTGACTTACCAAACAATGACTTGGTCCCACCTCTGATTATAGTACATTGAAACAGTGTCAGTCCAGTTTTCAGTGTTTACGTTCAGTTTAGCTCAGTTTAGTGTGGTTTATTCACTACTGAGAGTCCAAACACTGAAATCAAATCCATCGATGCGCAGCTCTACAGATCCCAAACCATGCAAGCCAGTGGTGACAGCGGCAAGGAAAAAACTTCACCAATTGGCGAAAGTGAAGATTTAAAAAACCTCGAGAGAAACCAGGCACAGTTGGGCACGACCATTTCTCCTATGGCCAAACGTCTTGTGCAGAGCTGCAGTCTAGGCGCCGGAGGCGGAGAATGCTGCACCTCAGCAAAGACTCATCTGTCCCTGGAGCGTCACCGGAATCAGTCTCATGCTCTCCACTCCTCCATGATCACAGCAGCTGCTCAGGATACGGCCTGGTCCAGAATTATGAAAACCTTGGGATGATCTCGTCGCTGGTCTTGGATCGAATCAGTGGTGCTGCATAGTCTCTAAAGGGCCTCGGGATAAGTACCCCCAGGTGGAAATAGAGAATAAAGAAAAAATCACAGGCAACCAAGCAAAAACTGGGCAGAGAGAAAAACAGAAACAAGGCAACCACGAGGCAATGAATGACAACAACAAGATAACGCAGCGAATAGCAAGATAGTCTAAATAGCAACAGGATACACTAGCAACTAGAAAGTGGAAAAAGGAGAGCAGGCATGAGCGCGCTGATCAGTAATAGCAATCAGCTGAGTGAACTCTGCAAGAATGACAAGGAGGCAGAGAGAAAGAGAAAAAGAGAGAGAGGCTTCCTTGATTCTCAGGCACTGATCACACTGTAGGACAATATTAAAGTCATTGTTTTCATGATAATAATTCAAGCTTAAGTAATAATGAAACATTTGAATACACTTGATGATCAGGATGAACCTCCATTTCAAATACTACTTAATAACGAAAATAACGAATCACACCTATTTTTATAGAGCTTATAAACATAATTAGCAATTAAATGCATTAAGATTAGTCAGCAAACTACATGTTTTCACTGGCTACATTCTGCATTTCACTGAGATGTGAAAATGAAGATTGGAAATAGATCTGTGAATCACAACTGATTGTTATCATATTTCTTCTTTTGAACTCTGTCGCTGTCTAACCTGACTAAGATTCAGACTGGTGAGTTTGTGTTATTGAGCATGTGCAACCAGCTGGCACAAGACTCTAAGCAATATCAGATCCTTAATGAACATATAATTGAAAATATGGGTTAGGGCTGGGTGATATGACCTAAAATCAAAACCAATTACAATTATCAAGATTAATTTAACATTTTACAGCTTTATTATTAATGAACAATATAGTTTTTGTCTTTATAGATCAGTGACTGTGTACTTTAAATACTGCAGTACTGTTGTCAACTGTGGGATATTTGTTTTATGATAGAGTGCATTGATTTGAAAATAACTGTCAGTATATTTCAGGTTTTTGCGTGAGAGGTTTTTTGGTCCAATAAGCAAGACCTCAGTTTTATCTGAATTTAGTTAGAGAAAGTTATTAGTCATCCAATTTCTTATATCATGTGAGCAGATGTAGAGTAATGTATCATCGACCAAACAGTGGAACCTAACTATCATCAGCGGTAACACATACTGTATAATGTAAAAAAGCAAGAGACAAGGAACATGGACTCGTGGTACCCTATGGTGTATTTAATTAGTATGATGCCTCTGCATTGAAGACTGACACAAATTTATAAGTTTTCAGATACAGTAGGTAAGATCTGAACCATGCCAATGCAGTTCCAATAATACCAACCAAATTTTGAAGCCTATCTCGACTAATTTTATGAACTATATTATTAAATGCACCACTGAGGTTCAACAACACTGACAGGTAACTCTGTATGAGTGTTTCAGTGCTATGAAATGTTCTAAAGCCAGATTGGAACTCACAAGTATTGTTTCTCTCTAAGAATGAACATAACTGGCTAGACACAATGTTTTCTTTGATAGAATAGTTAGGTTTGAAATGGGTCTATCATTTTATTCATTCTTTCTGATCTTTTTATTTTTTTATTTTTTAAAGAGGCTTAATGGCAGCCAACGTAGAAGTTTTAGACATATATCCTAAAAGTAAGGATGAATTTCTAATGTTAAGACCAGCTTCTGCAACTTCTGAGAACAACTGATTTAATAGTTTGGTTGGCATAGGATCTAATATGGAATGTTGTTGATTTGTAGGAGTTTCCAAAGAATTAAACCTTTAGCTGTAGCCAGAAGTACTTCAGATTAGATTTCAGCAAATTCTTTACATCAATTTTACCTCCTGAAATTAAAATTCATTCTGATGGCTGACACCCAGAGATACGTTTTTACCACCATACTTTGAGTAGAAAAGTTGTCATGTTTGCGTTCTTATGGATTGCTTGTTTTTACACACAGAACGAGTTACTTAAACTCACAGATAAAGCTGTAGGTTGTACTAATCTGTTACCCCAGTAAGCTTATTTTTCCTTTGAATTAATACACAGTTAAACTGTCATCTCAACAGACCGGCAGAACAGGTTATGGTTATATTAATTCTGCTACATTTAACAATAGTCAACCTAAATATTCATAACTTGTTATTATCTATTAATACAATTCATAATTATTTGAGCTAATTCCATCCACAGGCGTTTAAGTCCATTGCAACTATATATAGTGAAGTGAAGTGATTATTGTCAAGTGTGATTACCCTGATTGCTGAAGGTCTGAGAACTTTGCCGACATTGAATGGTCAAGGAGGGCCCACTATGTTATTTGATTGTAGGTGTGGAAAACCCAGGATTGTGGGTGTGAAAATGTACGTCTGTAGTTTACAACAATGACACATCAATATTCTAAATGATCTGTCGGTAAAACATACAGGAAATCAGTAGGACATATACGTAGACTTTGTTCTGAGATTCATTAATTCATTATTTTGGTGATGCATTTCTACATAAAGATCACTGGCTGATAAGATTGCTGCACACTTGACTGATGGAAAATCTGTATACCAATCAGAGGATGACTGTAGATCTGCTAAAGCGTTTCCAGAAAAGGTGCTTGGGCTGTGCTTGGTGTGACATCTGAGGCTGAGACTATCTTTAGTGTAGCCAAAATGTGTCTAAACAACAAACACTGCATTACACTTTAAAACAAGCTTCTTCTGTTGATCAGTTGACTGTTTCAGCTCTCCGCCAGTACCACTAAGAGATCTATGAGGAGTCATGTGGCCTTGCACATGGTAAAACGTTTTAAAGGGAAAGGATTGAAAAAAATAACATCAGTTAGATGTTCTAAATTCAGCTTTTTGGTTAATTTTTGAATAATCGTCAAGCCCTATTAGGAATATATATTTCTATTTGATAAAACTGGAATCAGATTATACATGGAGCTAAAATCAAATTATAATTCCACTGGAGTCTATTCTTTCATTTTTGTGTGCAGATGCCTATTGGAGATTAAGCACTGTAAATTATTTTGTATAGGCAACATTAAATAATTCATATTTTACTTTGATATAGTTTTTCAAGGGTGATGCGGTGGCACAATGGGTAGCACGATCGCCTCACAGCAAAAAGGTTGCTGGTTCAAGCCTTGGCTGGGTCAGTTGGCATTTCTGTGTGGAGTTAACATGTTCTGCCCGTGTTCGCGTGGGTTTCCTCCGAGTGCTCCAGTTTCCCCAACATGTCCAAAGACTTCCATTTCCAGTCTATTGCTCACTGTTGAATACGTAATGATTTAGTTATTTTTGGGTTGGGTAGAGATTTTAGGACACAGGAAGACCTGTAGTTTATTGTTCACTGCAAACAACTTCTCAGGACTTCGCAGGACTCAGCAGCAGCAGAAAAATAAGAATTTATTGATAATAGATAGCCTGATAATGTTACTAACAGTTCTTCTAAAACGTTAGCTGAATGTTGATCTGTTGAAAACACAGGTAAAATGGAACAGTAATACTGCTGCAATTAGGTCACAGATGTGTATCTGTTGTTTTTAAAAAGCTGTTTGCATGTGTGTGTAGTGCAAGTTTTGCTAATAATGGCAATTTGGCAGCTCTGTTCTGGTGTTTACCTCAAACAGAGAGAAGGCTTTTTGAAATATGTGTTCATTTAAAAAACAGCACACAAGCACAGAAGGATAATTTTGTGAAAAATGTTTGGGTGTTGTTTTAGCAGGAGTTTAGACATTCTGAAAACATTTTAGTTTCAGCTGTGAGCAAACTGACCGTCAACCAAAGCGTCAGCCAATCAGTTCGCTGTATGCAAATACAACAGCTCAGACAGTAGCTGATTGCTGACTAATTTCATTAGCTGACGCTGCTATGACGATGCTATAACTTCAGACATGCCCTCTGTCAAGCATTGACGCTGAAGCCACGTGTGAATCGGGCATTAGGTTAGACTACATGACTGTTCTCGTGTTACTATTAAGAGCTCACAACATTTGCAGAAATGATAGAAATTATGCTCAATACCTGCAATCCTGCGAACACACTGTCAGACAGGACAAAGATGTGGCTGTGTATAAATATATGAAGAACCATGTCAGATATATTAGTGTTAATATGTATCAAAATATGGGTGTTTGGTTAATACTATCATGTACAGTTGAAGTCAGAATTATTAGCCCCCCCTTTGATTTTTTTCTTTTTTAAATATTTCCCAAATGATTTTTAACAGAACAAGGAAATGTTCACAGTATGTCTGATAATATTTTTCTTCTGGAGAAAGTCTTATTTGTTTTATTTTGGCTAGAATGAAAGCAGTTTTTAAATTTTTTAAAACCATTTTAAGGTCAAAATTATTAGCCTCTTTAAGCTATATATTTTTTTCCGATAGTCTACAAAACAAACCATCATTATACAATAACTTGCCTAATTACCCTAACCTGCCTAGTTAACCTAATTAACCTAGTTAAGCCTTTAAATGTCACTTTAAGCTGTATAGAAGTGTCTTGAAAAATATCTAGTAAAATATTATTTACTGTCATCATGGCAAAGATAAAATAAATCAGTTATGAGAAATGAGTTATTAAAACTATTTTGTTTAGAAATGTGTTTAAAAAATCTTCTCTCCATTAAACAGAAATTGGAGAAAAAATAAACAGGGGAGCTAATAATTCAGAGGGGCTAATAATTCTGACTTCAGCTGTAGTTCCCCCAGTAGACACATCTCCGTTTCCTCTTCGAGGAATGTGGGTTACGTTTGTAACCGGAACGTTTTTCATCTTCAATCTGAGTGCATTATCATTGTTTGTATAATGAGTTCTTCAAAGCTGCTGAAGCAGCAGTTTTTCCCTGTTCAGATATCAGGGATTTTATTGGTTTACTTTGGATATCTTTGTTGGCTAAAGGTTTTAATATCAATTCAAATTGTAGCTGTACTAAGTATCTGAGCTATGATTTTATTAACTGAAATACTTTGCTTGATTTGTAAATAAGTAAAATAAAAAATACAGATTTAAAAACGTCCTCAAAGTGTGGAAATAGCTATACACAATCTCTGCAAGGGGAGTCGTTCATGCGCACCCCTGATCCTGTTCTAACAGTTAGTCCAAATCACTTATTTATCAAGTGACCAAACATAATTGGTTCATTTAATTGTGTTCAAGAGATTCATTCTAAAAGTTGATTCATCCAGTTCTGAAATAATCTGGGCGACTGAATCCATTAACAAGTAAACTAAAGCACATGCTGAGTTTACAGTCTTTAACAAAAGTGACAGTGCTTTTGCCCTGCTTTGTCCAGTGAAATGTTTTTAGTTTATGTGGCTGGAAAAAAAAAAGTAAAAAGCAAAATAGACAAGTGTTACTGCCTGACCTCAGGTGCAGTTTCAAAAAGGTTTGACATATGCTAGTCAGTGATGCATGTGAATTTCATTTTTAGATTTAGATTACGAGTGTTTATGTTAAATGAGCACCATTTGGGCTAAAGCTGTAAAGATCACAGTTCCTCTTTCTTTTGCTTCAAAGATTTCTATTCTCTATTCTTTTAAACATTTTCATGTAGCTTTCAGCTGGTCTTTAACAGTAAGGCACTTTTGCCTTAGGTTTTATACAACCTGACACTAAAATAAAATCTCTGCACATGTGATAGAAAACCAAAACCAGACAACAAAAAGCACTAGAGTATTTGTGAGCAGCAATGTGTGCAAGTGAGGATGACGAGAAAATTATAGAACAGGACGTGGTGCAAAGGTGTGAAAAAAACATCCCGTTGAATGAGCGTCATTAGGATGAGACAAGTAAATGTTACCGAAAGGTTTGACTTTGCAGCAATTATGTGTCACAAAATGGAGAATTTCAAAGTCATACTCATGGAAGATAAACACATTTGAACTATTTGTGATATGAAAACACTATATTATATTACAAAACAGGCGATAAATAACAAAGTTGGTGTGACTTTATTATTATGAAAATGTTGAAAATAGGGAAAACAGTGAAATGTTGAAAAAAGACTTGTGAATAGCAGAAACTATCCAGTACTGGATAATATCAATTAGAATACAGAACTGCCATTACAATCTCTTTGCATTTATCAACAGAATTGTTTAAATTGGATAAACCACAACCAGTGAGCAAAAGTGGTTTCAGTCTGTAATCTGCATCATATTTCTGTTTCACAGAGCATAACATTTCATTCAGAAATCAAAATGATTTAAAATAGAACTGTGAATGACAGACAACTGATCGTTATCATATTTCCTCTTTTTTTGAACCCTGATGCTCCCTGCCACTGTCTCCTCCTCCTTTCTCTCTTTTGCACATCTGCATGCTGTGACCTTTAGGTTTATTAATGACTAGTTCTCAATGTGCCACCCATTTTAGCACCTCTCAACCTCTGCGAGATCACTTACGAAGGTATGTCGTCTTATTTTTTTGTTCCTCGTCCCCATTTCCTATGTAACTATCCTACAAACCTTTATATCAATTCATTCATAACATTTCACTTTCTATCAATGTTCAAATGAATGTTTCATTTTTGTATTTTATATTTAAAGATTATCAGTAAAGGTTTTATTTTGTGTTATGAAGTTTAGTGGATTTTGTGGATTCTGTTGTGCTAAGAAAGTTTCGAGAAAAAAAAAACAACAACTTTCAATTATGATTTTAAAGTTTTAAAAATGTTGATGTATTTTACCAGCACAAATAGATACTTGTGTTGAAGGGAAATACCAGGGGGTGACAGATATCACCTCCATAACTTTCAGGTTTCAATCACAGAACTTCTTTTAAACAGGATTTCCCATAATGAGTAGGGTTCATAACACTTAGAGGTGCTAGGCTCATTTTCAATGAAATGGTACTTTTTCCAGTAATGTCCACTGACATACTGCCATCTCAGCAACAAATACAAAGATCACAGCAGATTTAAAGCGCTCTCTTCTAATGAGGAGATTAATTGCATTATGACTGATAGACAGCAGGGATGAATGTTCTTTTGTGGCCAGTGTGGTTTTACATTTTTGATTATTTGTTCAATGGCGTGATTCTGTGAATATGAATCACTTGATTTTGGGCCAAAGCTGATGAATAACTATACTAATAAAATCACATATTTCACTCTGGGATTAAACCATATAAATGAAAAGGGGTTTGGATGAACACTAAAATACGCAGCAATATAATACATCATTTTCATGTTGAAACCTGTAAAAGAAATCAACACAAATATCGTTATTAAGATAATAAAATAAGATTATTTTATAAGATTATAAGATATTTTGATGATTTCCCAGAGATGGGTTGCAGCTGGAAGGTTCATTTCGCTGTGGCAACCCCAGATTAATAAAGGGACTAAGCCGAAAAAAAATGAACAAATGAATGATATTTTGATGAAACATTGGAACCTATTGACTTGCATTATATAAAGATTATGGACCAAAAGAAGAAAAAAAAGGCATTACGTGTTTGAAACTAAACACAGTAATGCTGAGTAAATAATGATATATTTATAAAAGTCACTTTAAAACTTGGATAACTGCTGTCATGTCTCATCTCATTTTTGCCCCCTTCTGGTCATGTTTGTTAGTCTAGCAAAAAGCTTTGCTTTAATTTGTTATCATTCTACTAAGAGTACAAATTAGAGTAAAAGACTAAACTGAAACTTTAACAATCATTGCATTCACAAGAAATGACTGCATAGGAAATAATGAAAAAAAATGATACTGTTAGTAAAATGGATGAAATAATGATTTTTCTTTTCTTTTCTCCAGAATATGAATGTTGACAGAAAAACAACATTCAATATGATTGATCTGAGCAATATCAGTGACTTCACAGACTTATATAATTACAGTGACTACAATTACAGCGACAACTATGGCGCAGGAGCTGTGTGCACTCAAGACACCAGCATGTACTTTGATGGCATTTTTAAGCCGATTCTTTACACACTGGCAGTGGTCGTGGGGCTGCTGGGAAACGGCCTGGTTCTGATTGTACTGTGGAAGAAGAGGGCCGGCTTGAATGTTACAGACATCTTCATCCTTCACCTGAGCCTGGCAGACATTTTGCTGCTGTTAACACTGCCCTTCTGGGCTGTAGAGGCGGTGAAGGGATGGATCTTTGACACACCACTCTGCAAACTGACTGGAGCTTTGTTCAAGGTGAGGAAAAGAATGTTTTGGGATAGGGGCAGTGTTGATTTTTTGAATGAATGTATAACTTTTAGTTCTCTTTGCTGTTTCATGCAAACAGTACATTTAAAGTTATTGGGAGACCAATCAGTTTCATCAAATCAAATTTCAAATCATTTTGCTTTAGACCTCAATGATTTTTATTCTATGGACAAAAGTATTCAGTTTGTGGTCTGTAAAAAATACTTGACATCTTTAAAAAACAATCTCAGTGATGTTGTAAGTGTAAAGGCCCTGATATACTTACAGCAAAGTGCTTTTTTGTTCTTTTTTATGGGTAAACCATTGTAAATACCTGAGCAGCAATATACTGTTAACAATCATTCAGCCACTCACATTAATGACAGGTACCCTTAAATAAATATGTGAATATGAGCTGTGCACTTTCCTCTCAGCAACCAAAATGACAGCAGGAAGAAAACAGCAAATAAATAAACCATCTGATAATAGCAATGTAGATGTTTGCATAAGTTCTTCAATTCTGTAAAGTTACATCATGTTTATTTGTATAGCATTTTTGAATAGATCATTGCTTTTAGAATAGAATTACACTTATTTGAGCCTGTTTTTACTGTAGAAACTCTTTGGTGTTTGTTTTTACTGTCACCTTGGAATTATAAGGTTCTATCTGCGTTCTGAATGATTTTGAGATATTGAGCTTCAAAGTTTTTGCATTCCATAGCAAACAGTATGTGTATAACACTTGTTTTTTTGAATAAAAAGTATTAAAATGTAAACAACCTATAAAAAAACTCCCATAATGTATATAAATTGTCATTTAGTAAGAATATGTGTAACGTCAGCATCCCAGCGCCTACACAGTCACATGTCAATAACTCAATTTTGACAAAAAATGTCAGATAGAGCCTTATAATTCTAAGGTGACTACTTTCTACTTCAAAGTAGGCAGAGCACTAAGACACACCTGCCTGTTGCATTGTTGTTGTAGAATGGTATTTTTAGTGTGTTTATGATCAGCAACAACCTTTTTCAGGATAACCTCCTTCTGTATTATCAGAATTGTTTTGTGTGAACGTCTTCTTTAAAAATGTACTTTAGGTTTACAATCACATCTCTTCATTTGCATCTTTCTTCATCAGATCAATTTCTACTGTGGCATTTACATGCTTTCCTGCATCAGTCTCGACCGCTACCTATCCATCGTCCATGCAGTGCAGATGTACTCTCGTAAAAAGCCCATGGCGGTTCACTGCTGCTGCCTGATGGTCTGGTTCTTCTGCTTTCTGCTCTCCATTCCCGAATGGATATTACTTGGTGCCAGCATGGACTCCAGACGTCAGGATAGAACAGAATGTGTTAAATTACAAGCTTCTTCTAATTTTTGGCTTTGGGTCGATCGTCTGGTCTTTCATTTTTTGGGTTTCATTATTCCAGCAATAATGATGGTCTTCTGCTACACTTGCATTCTGCGTCGCTTGCTGCTCGGCTCCCAGTGCATGCAGAAGAAGAGGGCCATCCATGTCATTGTAGCCCTGGTACTGGCCTTCTTCATCAGCTGGACGCCTTTAAACATCGCCCTCATGGCTGACACCATCCATAACAACAGGACTGACTATAACCAAACGTCCTGCGAGACCAGAACCACGTTGGATGTTGCGATCACGGCCACCTCAACATTTGCCTACATGCACTGCTGTGTCAACCCAATTCTTTATGCTTTTGTGGGGGTGAAATTTCGTCAGCACCTGCTGGACATGCTACGACCTCTGGGCTTCAAGCTGAAGGGCCGCGCAGGCCTGGTATCACGGAGGAGCTCGGGATGGTCAGAGTCAGTGGACACGTCCCACACGTCTGCTTTCTGAAACATCAAATGCCATCAGACCGTTATACAGCCAGCATCTTTTCCTGTAATTTGTACCCAACATTGTTGTAATATGTGCCGTTCACACCAATGACGATAACTATAACAAAGGAAAGAAGTCAGAAAAAAGTAGTAGTACTATTGGCATAAGTGCTCTATATTTGGTGTGTTCACCCAGCAGGAATTGGGAATGATTTTAGTTATAGAAATCACCATTGAGGGAAGTTAAAAAAAAATCCCCTACTTCAAAGAATGGTCTAATCCAGCACAACTGGAACTACAAGTGACATTAGTGTACACTGATTGGGTAAATGGCATGCCATACAAAATACACAGTATTTTAAAGTGTTACAAGACACACTTGGTCTCGATGATACAGTATGTACCATTTCAAGTTGTCATATTTTGTCTCTCATTCTAATTTTGTTCTTTCAGTCACATATCTTATACGTGTATGTTCCATTTCTATTATTATGACATACACAAAATTCAAATTAAGTCCTCTGTGATTAAAAAACGACCCTGATGATACAACTAGGAAAACGGTCTGAGAAGAAAATTTAGTTATCTAGAGACTTTATCTTTTTGTTTTTGTTTTTTTCTGTCACACTCATGTGATCGAAGTGTTGTGAATGTTTTGTTGAGGTGTTTTTGGTTAAATTGTGTGTAATATTGATTATTTCGAAGTTTTTGCAAGAAAAAAATTCAGACCCATATAGATAGACGATCTATCTATTTCACTCTGAGACTCCAAACACAGCTGTCCTCTGACAACAGAGGAATAAAATCAAAGGCTAAAACAATCAAACAACATCGTCATCTTCTGTTTTGGAGGTTAATGTTACTTCAGTTTTAATAAACATAGTTATCATACGTGGTTTAAACCAGTTTTTAACATCAAGACTGCTGATTGAGACACAGAATGTTTTAAAACATGAATATAGATGTTTAAGCTCTTCACATGTGGCAGCTACTGTAGGTTTTCAACTGTCTAGCCTTTCTCAAGCATATTGATTGCCTGCGGCTCACATTTTGGACAGAGAAAAAAGTTTCTATTTTGTCAAAATAGATCACTTTCAATTACTCATTAACTTGATCACGCTTTTGAAAAATTGTGAGAAGCTGAAATTTATATATTTTTAACATTTACTTTTATATATATATACTTCTATACTATATATAAACTTTTTTATACATATTATTCATTATGTTTTGGAGTTATTTTTATGTAGTGTTTAGTAATGCTTTCTTGATATTTACTGTGTGATGTTCTATTTTTTCGGTAGTTTTCTTTGCTGTAAATACATTTTTTTAAATCTCTTAGATAATAATGTGAAACAGTACCACCAGATATATATTTTGGTTTTTAATATCTGTTTTTACATTGATATATAACCATGTTGAACCTTCATATAACATTTTATTTGTGCTTGCATTAATCTTGTATCTATGAGGTCTGTCTCAATTATGCTGTAAAACTGCAGTACAATAAAACAGAAGCAAAATGGCTACAGTTGATGATTATTTACTTTTACTTTTGAGTCCACCTTTGTCCACAATGTGAATTACATGGGGAAAACATAATTAAAAATACAACTAGCCTTCTGTTTATTGAATTTAAACTCAAAACTGAACCTTTCAGTTAGTACGTTTTTATGAACCAATGGCATTACAAAAAGCTCAATGCTTTATTATTTTTAAAGTATTATTCCTATTAAAACACAAGGCAAATGGACAGTGGCACTTGCCTAAAATGTTGCCTAATTTTTAAAATGCTTTTGTATATTCTACCTAACGAATCACTGCAATTCAGAACTTGCTGATAAGAGTAGAACACATAACATTTTCAATTTAAAAAGACCATAATCTCAATGGGTATTTATATACTGTATTTCTGTCCTGTAATGTTTCAAGATTGGCATTGGGCAATATTATGAAGAATATTGAACAATAATTTTTACAATCAGGTTTTTCAAAATTAAATTTAAAATGAAAAGACTTATGAAATATTTTTTAAAAATGTGATCCTTCAAAAGATAAAATAAACTGCCAGTAGGTGGCAGCAGATGACTTATAAATATCTTAAGTGAATCATTGAGCTAGTCATTTCATTCACTGAGATGCATGATTTGTTTAAGAATGAAGCAAGCAGGGCTGCTGCTGGCCAAAAGGGAATTTTGCGAAATTTTACTGTGGTGCCCCCACAGAGCAACAAAAACACACAAACATATACATTTAAACATGTATGTATTTATTTATATGGATAAATGTGCATTTAAACACTCAAAATATACTTAAACGTTCAAATATTTACATTACAAAATAATAGTTTACATCAAAGTAAACACTGACATGTCTTCTGCAGAAGCATTCCCAATTTCAAACTTTACAAAAGGTAAGGAATAAAACCCTCTCTGTACCTGTAGAGATGGACGGTCCTCAGGGCTGCATCCTGTCTCTGTACCTGTGCAGCTGCTGGTGCCTCTGGAGCAGTGCTGGATCAGGCAACCTCATCTACTTTTGTGACAATTTTCAGCATTGAACCTCCATATACAATACAGAAGAAATTAGTCATTTAGAGAAAAACTCATGAAATACTATTAAAATAATGAGCTAGTCAAGCACTCTTCATAATGTGTCTAAACTACAACCAAAATGTGGATTTAACTTGCACTATAATCTATGGTGACAAACACTGAGCTTTGCTGTCAGTATAAATCAAAGATATTAGTGGTTTTTAAGAATTAAAAAGTGTATTAAAATTAATGTATTTTTAAACAAAAACTTTAACATTCAGAAAAAAAATCATTAATGAATTCATGCTTTTATATTATATTAGATTAGCATGCTTTTATATAATATTAGATTTTCTATCATTGATCTTTCAGAAATCACAGAATGAGTCAGTTTTGTTATTTCATATATTAATGTACAAAAATGAAAAACTGGCCTAAAACACACCAATCCACCGACGTAAAGACTAAAGAGACTTTATTGTCTATGCAGTGATACAAGCAATAACAACAGCAGCAATAAGAAATGTATAGAAATAGACAAAACAATAAACAACTGCAAAAAAATTGTATAATATATAATTATATAATATGATATAATAACTATATAATAATAATACATACAGTGAAATAATTGTGCAGAGCGTGTGTATGTAGCTGGTGTGCAAACAGAATTGTAAAGTATAATTGAGCTTGTGTATTTATCAGCAACATGGGGAAGAGGGGCAAAGTCATAAAACATGTCCTGTCATAGTTTAAAGCACAATGCAGAGCCGCAAAGCAAAAAAAAAACTGAACGTAAACAACAACAAATAAGGCAGATTTGGTGCAGTTGTGGCGAAGTTTAAACGTTAGCCTCACTAGTGAACAAGCAAAATGCTTTCCAGATTCATGGAAGTTACCTGAAAATGATGCACGCGATTCATCTTGCACTTTTTTCCTTTTCTCAGCTCCAGACTGCTGTTGTCTTCCCGGGGATAGAGCTGCAACTTGCATAAATTATAAATATTTGCTGCTAGCAGCCGCGCAAATAAGTGGACCGGACCGCGCCGCGCGTACGTGTCTATGCACGTACATGGAAAAAATTACATCACATGTTTGTTTTTGCGTTCGTCATAAGATGAATTTTTTTTTAATGTATTTAACAACATATTATCAATATACATTTTATTTACACTCAGTTTATGTTAATATTATTAAATAAATGTTAGTTTTTTTGAGCAACCGTCCAAGATAGTGCCCCCCTCCGGAGCTGAGGCCCTACTCAGCCTGCGTACTCTGCATATAGGGAGCGGCGGTACTGGAAGCAAGTGTTTGTCTTACCTGCCAACATTTGGTTCGTAAATTCCGGGAGACCCCCCCCCCCCCCCCCCCCCCCCCCCCCCGGGGGGTAATTACGTCATACGCTAATTTGCATATTACTGACGTCATTGCGTTCTACCATTTCTGTTTGTTTAACAGCCTATGGTAAATAAATGGGGTATTTTATATTCGCACTACGCTTTATGTAAGCTTGTCAATTTAACTAAATTTATTGCTGTTTGAATACAGTATATCATTATAGATGAGTAGGGAATTTGCAGTAATCTCTCAGACGTAATATACTCAGACAAGTTCTGAAACTCACACTTAAAACATCTCTGATTGTGCAACAAGAATAAATGGTCAAATTAAATTGTTAAAATAAAGGAGAAGCAGATCGGGTTGACTGTACAAGGGAAATACCTTCAAACTGCCACCTGTTCTAAATCATTTGCCGTCGGTACGCTGAGAGGTGCTCTGCTCTCAGGCTGCAGGGGAGGCTCATTGAGAAGAGTAGGGACGGCACAGTAATGGACAAACGACAGTCTATAAAAATCGCCAGTAACACACAAAAAAGTCGGCAACTAAGTTGGCAACACTGGCGCAAACTGAAGAGCGGGGAGCGGGAGGAGTAAGAGGTTTGGGGAGATGGGGGCGCGCGAACTGTAGCGCGCGACCGGAAGAGCACAAGCGCCAAGTAAGTTTCAGCCCGGACTGTACCAAAATGTTGAGGAGCGGGGGGCGGGGGAATTCCGGGAGTTTACCGGGAGACAGAACAATACGGGAGACGGGTCTGAAATACGGGAGACTCCCGGGAAAAACGGGAGTGTTGGCAGGTATGCTTACCAAATGGATCATTGAATCATCATATTGTTAGGTTTGTAGCACAATGAATACTGATAAAATGATGCAATGAATATGAGCTAACACTGCCAGTAGGTGGCGACAATGACTACAACATTGAGCCACGGAGTTTAGTAACAGCATTAAAAAAATCTGAATGTTTTGGCTAATAACTGACAATTAGTAATATATATTTATCATGTCATAATATACAATCATACAACCATCTATTGTACAGTCATCATCAGCTAGTATTTCAAACATTTAGTAAAGGGTGACACTAAGAAAAAGAATAGCCATTCAGTGTTTATTCCCAAAAATCCCAAATAGCGGTCAGATCCCTCGCTTCTGTTGTAAACTAAAGGGTAATTTTTTTCTAAGGGTATAAGAAAAATAAATCTGATTCAGCCACATATTTACGAAAGAAATTTATTACGGAAGAATCTTGCAAAATAATGCAAAAATGTAACAGATTCTAGGCCATGACTGAGGTGTAATTCAGCTTTACAGTTAAAGTTAAATACTTGTGGATAGGACAAAAGATTTTCCAACAATCTCCTGAACCATTTTATGGATCTCTATCCAATCTGCCTTAACCATGTCCCAGTCCTAAAATAAATGCATCACAGTACCAATATTAGATTTGCACTTAAAACAGCAATGCAGAAATCTTATTGAGGCAGGCTGGTGTTAAATAAGTCCTATAAATTAACTTTTCATGATATTTTGATCATGGCTTGATATTATGGCACCTCTAACAAAGATGCCAGAGCAGGCCAAGTATTACAGTATATATAATTAGCTCACACAACTTATTATATTGTACAGTTATTTACCTTCTTTCAGTTCAACGGAACTAAAATGGTTTAGCACATTGTGGTCATAGTGTACCCTTGCTTACCCTTGTGTGCACATACTAAAAACAAGTTTCCATCGCCCTCTGGTGGCTGGCTGCAGAACAGCTTAAAAAATAGCCCTCTCCTGTATAGGTCTCAAACTCAATTCTTAGAGGGCCTCAGCTCTGCACTGTTTTGCACCAACTCTAATTAAACACATCTGATCCAACTAATCAAGGTGTTCAAGACTACTAGACACTTGTGTGTGTCCTAATTCACATATACTACGCCCTAAAAGTTGTACTTTTTTGTGAAGGAAAAATACTTTTGAGTGTATAACAGAAGAGTATGCAGGCTTTGGGACACACTAACAGATTGTTGTGTTGCTTATTATGAGCCCTGTCAATCATCCACACATCATCCACATCTCTGTCATATTTAATTTCCTACTTTATTGGAGAAGCAGCAGCAAGTTATTCTCCCATTCATGAGTTTAATGCAGAGAAATCTCCTCAGGTCTTTGGATAATTATGCATTCAGAATGTCCAAACACATCTTTATAAGTTCAGTATTGTTGATGCAGATGAAATATAACACAAAAAATGTTTCAACGTTCCAGTAGGCTAGATATTAATTAACAGTCATACAAGCATCTTTACCAAAGCATCTCTACGGTTGATCTTGCATGTCCATCTTGTTTGTAGTTTATTTACACTTTTCACCCGCACTTAATTAGTTCTAATCGAATTTACGTCCAACTCGCAATGTTGTGACTGTGAGCAATAACAGCGGTTAGAGTATCGGTTCTACACTTTTTACAATTTTTACCGGAAATAGTAAACCATCCGGGAACCTTTGGCCTACTCTTTTCAACTACAATTTGGGACATACTAATTCTATTTTCAAATACTCTTTAGGATGGGTATGCGAATTGGGACGCAGCATAGTAGTCTTGAACACCTTGTTGCGATTCTCTATTGAGATTGAGACCGGATGGCGTTCAGCAAATGGCATTCAGCAGACTTTAGCTCAAGCTCTAATTAAGCTCGTCTGAACAGTTAATTAAGGTCTTCAGACTTACCTGAAACAATCTGAAGCTTAAGGATGGTGTTCACCAGACCAATATTTAGATTTATAATATTTTCTCTCCCGCATTGGTGCTACTAATACTATACTGTTTAAAGGTTTCAAGATTGTGATACTGTAGGACGTTTACAGTGTTTTTAATCGGATTCTAAGCTAAATGTTTTAAGCTAACTAAAAGACTCCAGACTTGACAGCCAAAGTGTAGCAGGCAGATATGTTGACTTACTGCATATGATTCAGACAAATAATGAATTCTTTTAAGAAGTAAAACAGTTTTTGGAGCCATTAGCTTCACCTTGGCCCGATCACCAGTATTACCCTGGCTCTCCCTCTCATCATCCCCGACCTGGTGTGTTTTTAAAACATGGCAAAAGAAAAATCTAAATAAAAATGGAAAAAGTTTAAATAGCTCACACGCACACGCACACGCACATGCACATGCACATGCACACACAAATTATCAACAAAAGTGGCAATTAAAGTTGCTCAGTTTGGCAAAACTGTTAATATCGAAACCAGTTCTGTTTGTAACGTAATCAGCATCATAATTTAAAGATGTCAGCTGCTGTACCTGCAATGTTTTGGCTTCACTTTCCTCCAGTAACAAAAGGCTGGTGGTAATCCTTCTTTTACAGCACCTACCGTAATCGACAGTATACAAATGAATATGGTCATGATTTTAACTAAAATGACAAACGCGGTAAATTTCAGTTTTTTAGGCCAAAATGTCTATTTTTTCAGTGTTACACTTTTTTTTTAGCTCCTTACCATAGATTAGCAGCCATTCTAAAACGATCGAATGTTGAGTGCACCAAATGCACCACGGGGGAAGGAAAATAAGCTGCTGTATCAAAATAACCACAAGGTGTCGTTATTGTGGTAATAGTGTCATGGCATTGCTATGTCAACCATATTACTTTAGCATCTGATAAGTATTCAAACTCAGTCCTCACATTTACTTATATTGCAGCCTTACTGCTGTTACTGTTTGCACAAAACACACACTTGTGATATGTGCTAACTATAACTATGTGATAACGATAAAGCAAACATCAAGGCCCAGTTTCACAAACAGGGCTTAGCTTAAGCCAGGACTAGACCTTAGTTAAATTAGGCTATTTAAGCCAAATTTATAAAAATGGCCTTAGAAAAATATATTACCGGTGTGCACCTGGAGAAAAAAAAATGACACTGATGTATTTTAAGACCTCTCACTGCAAGTTATTTTGAGTTGAGACAGCTCAAACATGCAATTTAATCTTGACTAGCCTTAAACCTTGTTTGTGAAACCGGGGGCATGTGTTTTATAATTAAACATGAAATACACTGAAATATTATACCATGAAATATTTATCACCAGCACTCATTCTCATAAGCACAGTATTTGTACAGCAGGCTGACTGCAGTGCTAAATTGGCCATGATTAATGTCTGTTTTGGGACTAACAGCTGAAATTGTATATCAGAATAACAAATATTGTGTAAAATGTGTGTACCCATGTTTATTGTTAAAAGAAAAAAGATTCTTTCATTACATTGGCAAAATAGTCACCTAGTTTACTGCCTTTCACATTCCACAATCTGGTGGTTTGATTCAGCGAGATGCTGTTGGTTTAAATGCTGATAATTGTTTTTACTTTTGATGACACCCAGGGAGCAAAAACACTCTTGCTTTCATTGCTTCTCTGTTAGATCACAGCAGGCTTTAATACAGACAGTGACTACAGAAAGCAATTATGGCCACAAGTCTTTAAATGTGACACATCAAATTTAACTGTGTGTGTCAGTGCATAAACAAGCACAACAGCCAATGAAATTGCTGTATTTGAGAGAAGGGTAAAAACGTAGGTCGGAGCCAGCTCCAAGTGGGTGGGACTTGAGCTCCAAGTGGGCTGTACAAACCTGGAGTTTTTATTTATTGAATGTCCTGTACATGACACGGAGTCCAATATTCTGCTTTATAAATGTCTACACCTATCCCAACCCTAAACACAACCTCACAGTAACCTAATGTGTTTTATTAACGTTTACACCTATCCCAACCCTAAACACAACCTCACAGTAACCTAATGTGTTTTATTAACGTTACACCTACCCCAAGTCTAAACCCAACCTCACAGTAACATGATGTGTTTGATTTATATCTACTCCACCTACACTCCAAAAAAAATTTTTTTTTTTGCTTGTTTAAACTACCCCAGCTAGCAAAATTCATGTGGCTCAAATCTGGCCCACACCAGACACTTACATCCGGCCCACGCACTGTATGAAATGATGTTACTTGGGCGGTCCGCTCCTGTTTGCCAGATCTGGGCCACAATTAGGCCATAGCAATGTCACATATGAGCAAGAATTCAACCAAATGAACCAGAACTGACTCAATTCTGGGCCACAGTTTGCTTTTATTCTGGCCCAGATCAGGCCCACACCAGACACTTACATCTGGAGCCCATACTGAATATAATGATGGCTCTAGGGCAGTCCGCTCCTGTTTGTCAGATCTGGGCCACAAATAAGCCAAAGCAATACCACATATTAGCCAGAATTCAACCAAATGAACCAGAACTGACCCTATTCTGGGCCACAATTTGCTTTTATTCTGACCCAGATCTGGCCTACACCCTACACTTGCTGGGTGTGGCGAACTACAAAAATCCCAGCATGCATTGCAGTATGAACACATTACTGATGCTACAGTTTTCATTATTTGCTTTTGATTCTGCTGTTTATGTTGACGTTGTTGATTTTGTCTCTTTTAGTATGCTTTTTGTTATGTTTGCGAGTTTTGTTCAGTTTGTTAATTGTCACCGTTATTGAGGTTCATACGCTGATTATTGATGTCTCTGTGAGCAGAAGTTGAACTATAGAATTTTCTTAGCTTATAAACCTTGATAATTCTGCGGCATGTGCAAGCATGTTATTTCATTACATTTAATAATGGATTAAACATTGGTTAATATCAGTGAATTATATCATTTCATCACAGGCATCACTTAAATTTGTTGTTTGCTGTAGTGAGTAAATTTTTTAAGCAAAGTTCTTAAATATCACAGCAGCCCAAATTAAAATTTATATTAAGAGGTTCAGGGCTATGAGTCCAACTAAAGCAAACACTTTTCTCCATGATGGTGACTTTAGTCTATGGGGTCCACATATGTCCACATAAGATAACTGGGCCACATTTGCCATATCTTCTCTGGGCCGCTTTAGGCTCACAGCCACATTAGCCAGAGCTAACTGTGCCAAATATTTGCAAAAAGTGGCCCACATTTGTTTTAGGATAACTGGGCCACATTTGCCATATTTTCTCTGGGCCACTATAGGCTCAAATCCACATTAGCCAAAGCTTACTGTGCCGAATATTCGCCAAAAGTGGCCCTCAGATGTTTTAAGATAACTGGGCCACATTTTCCATATCTTCTCTGGGCCACTATAGGCTAACGGCTGCATTACCCAGAGTTTACTGTGCCGAATATTTGCCAAAAGTGGCCCACATATGTTTTAATATAACTGGGCCACATTTGCATTGAGCAAGCAATAATTTCATAGGAAATTTCATAGGTTTCATAGGAATTTTCCAGTTCATACACTCTCAGAAATAAAGGTTTATTTTTTTACCCTTTATTTCTGAGAGTGTAGGAAAGTTTCAGTTTGAGTCTATCAGTTCAATGACGATTAAGCTTGATTTAATACACAATGAATGTCAGAGCTGAAGGATTCTATCATTAAAATAAAATGCATGTACTGTGCATGCACCCCCGATTTTAACCAGCAGGTGTCAGATTAACACCAGTGACTGGAGGTATCACAAAGTCTTCTATAATATTGATGTGCTCTTTTCAAATATTGTATAATATTAGAACAATTCTAATAGAGACAATTTCTAAACATTTGATCTTTTGTTCATACATAATGTAATCAACGTTCAACATTTGAAGTAATTTGTTGAATTTTTGTTTAGCTGATAGAAAAACTGTGTTGTACAAAATAATCAAGGTTTTTTGTTAAAAAACAGAGTTATCAATATTAGAGAACAGCAATGATTGTAACACAAAGAGTACTAGTACTGCTTTAAATGACTTCTGGACATCTGTGCACACAGGACATCACTAGTCTATTTCTATTCTGTCACTCTCTTCTGATCATTATCAGCTCTTTTGCAGTCTAATTAATTTTGTCACTATGTTGCAAAGGGCTTTTGATCAGGTTTATGTCAGGACTCTTGGCTAGCCATTTTATTTTTCAGTATTTCCATCTGCGTTGTGTTTTCAGCATGGAATTTTCTAATCTGTTTTGCTGTGTGACAGAGCTCATTATCTTTTATGAATTTTGCATGAATAGAGCATGTTGCTGAAAGAGATTCTGATGAACATTGCATTCACTCTGCCATGTATCTGTGTAACAGATCAAACTCCTGCTTTAGAAAACATCACCCAAACCACGCCTCTTCATTCACCTTGCACTTACCTTTGCACATTCTTTGGATTCTGTCTGTCCCAGTCAAACAATATTTTCCAACAAACACAAATAAAATAAAATCGATCATTTTCCCATTCCACCCTGCACTGCTGATCAATCCCAGCTGTTGTGTTGACCGTTGGGATTCTTTGCATTATTGTGTCCTCTCTTGCATTTCGTCACCTTATAATTATAAGGTTCTATCTGACATTTTTGACAAAATTGAGTTATTGACATACAGTATTCTTATTAAATGACAACTACTTTACATTATGGGATTTTTTTTACAAGTTGTTTACATTTTAAAACTTTTTATTTAAAAAACAAATGTTACACACATACTGTTTGCTATGGAATGCAAAAACTTTGAAGCTCAATATCTCAAAATCATTCGGAATGCAGATAGAACCTTATAATTCCAAGGTGACGATTTGTATTGCATTAATCTTTTTGGGGACTTGATTGAGTTGGTGGTATTGTCAGGGGCAGATTTAGTGATTTGAGGGCCCTAAGCAACTCCATACACTCTTATTATCCAATACACTCTTATTTAATTAAATTTTATTTAATTTGAATTTATTTTGCTGTTTTTATCTCACTCAATCTACTTTTCTACATTTTATCCTAATGCAAGCTCTACACTTTAAAGGATTAGTTTTCTTAAAATGAATTTACAAATAAAAATAATACATATATATATTTTTTATAAATTTGACCGCTGAACTATTCCATGATTGGGGTGGTTGATATTTTATTTTATAATATTATAATTACATAACATTACATTATTATGATAATATTATATTTTACTGTATACTAATTAATATTTAATGATGTAAAAATCTTATTTGCTTGACTCTCACTATACAAAACATGATAGAAAACGGTGTTATATATAGTTTAGGTATAATTAACACTTATATTTATTGGGGGTCCTCAGATGTCCTGGGGCTGCTTAACTTGCTTATTGGTTAAATCCACCTCTGGGTATTGTAAAAATGCAATATTGTAGAAATTTCATGTGGAACTATCAGGTTCTCTTTCTGTGGCTAAAAAGTTAGTCACTTTGATCTTCGTCTGGATGACTTGCTGTCTGAGATTTTCAGTCACTTTAAAACAGTTCCCCATCTTGCAAAGTCAGTGAAAACAGTAAGGTTTGAATGTCAGGAACCAGAAGTTTTAATAGTGTGTTTTATAATACAGCTAATACTCATGAAATATATTCAATGTCTTGCTGTTCATTAAAGAAGTGGATATTTGCTAATTTATACTTTTGTCTATTATACGTCTTATACAGTATATTATAATTATATTTATTTCTTTTTGCGTCACAGTATGTGGCTGGAAAAACATATTCCAGAGTAATTGGTGGTTCATTCCGCTGTGGTGACCCCTGATAAATGTTTATACCATATAACAATATACATATACAAAATAGACAGCAAGCAAATATAAACAATTTTGTTTGCTCATATAAAATAAATGTGAACAAATGATATACAGTTGAAGTCAGAATTATTAACCCCCATTTCAATTTTTTGCTTCTTTTTTTAAATATTTCTCAAATGATTTTTAACAGACTAACAGAGCAAGGATATTTTCACAGTATGTCTGATAATATTTTTATTTCTTCTGGAGAAAGTCTTATTTGTTTTATTTCGGCTAGAATAAAAGCAGTTTTTAATTTTTTAAACACCATTTTAAGGTCAAAATTATTAGACCCTTTAAGCTATATATTTTTTGTTAGTCTACAGAACAAACTATTGTTATACAATAACTTGTCTAATTATCCCAACCTGCCTAGTTAACCTAGTTAAGCCTTTAAATGTCACTTTAGGCTGTATAGAAGTGTCTTGAAAAATATCTAGTCAAATATTATGTACTGTCATCATGGCAAAGATAAAATAAATCAGTTATTAGAAATGAGTTATTAAAACTATTATGTTTAGAAATGTGTTGAAAAAAAAATCTGCTCTCCGTTAAACAGAAATTGGGGAAAAAATAAACAGGGGGGGCGAATAATTCAGGGGGTCTAATAATTCTGACTTCAACTGTATAGTCATGTATTGTCAGCTTCTCATGAAAGCAGGTTAAGCTCTGTTTATCAGAAAGTATTAGTGTGCTTGGCTAGACATACAGTAGCTCTC
This sequence comes from Danio kyathit, assembly GCA_903798195.1. Lineage (NCBI taxonomy): Eukaryota > Metazoa > Chordata > Actinopteri > Cypriniformes > Danionidae > Danio > Danio kyathit. The sequence goes on from LR812534.1 coordinate 28,002,543, forward strand.
AAAAGTTGACAAACGAGTTTTAGAGACTTGTCAAAACATGTTTGTGTATATATTAGGAATGAAACCAGCGCCTTTCAAATTATTCTATTATTCTCAAGCATCATCTACACTCACTTTTTTCTACTGAAATGATCATGAAAATGAAAATAAACTACACAACACATTTTAAACCATGGATGCTAATCCTGAAGAAAGGGTTAGACCTAGAAAAAAAATAAGATGAACTGAAACAAACTACTTGGCAAATGTTAGTATAAACTGTCAAGCAGTGACAACAGGACAGGAAATTCACACTTCACACTGAATGTAGCTACACCGTACATCTTCATCAACTCTGTATATTTCATTGTCATCATGCAATGATGACTCAAGAGAAATATCAGATGGAATATTGTGTTGCATGACAATGCAGTCATGCAGTCAGTCACACTAATGCTCAGATGTTCTGTTTCAAAACAGGAACTGAGAAGGGTGAAACATGCGTGGTTAATTTTGAACATCAAAATGCTTTATCACAGAAAGCCCAGATGTATCTCTGTTCACAAACCTTTCTAGGAAACTAAATTTTGGTTGGCTTTAGACAGGTTAAAATGGCTTAATGTTTTTCTCACTTTGCACACAGGCCCCTTATGTTGTTCAGGACTTCCTTTACAAAGACACTCCCTTGAAGATCAGTACAAAAACAAGTGCATGTACAAAGCCTTTCTTTCTCTCTGACTACAACACGAACACTGTTATTTCTGTCCATGGGGTTATTCCACTGACGAGAGCACTAAACATTATATCTTAAAAATCCCAAAAGCGGTCTTTCCCCATGTTTAGAAAGTGCTAAGAAGACATGAAGAAAGTACTTCCTCCAAATGGTTGTGTAAAAAGGGAAAAAGAACCTTCATGACCACATTTCATGGGAAACTGCACAAATGCCAAATCATTATTCTCTCATCTTAACTTTGTGAACAGTTAATAACTTTCCAATATATTATTCTCTTTCATAAACAATTTTAAAAAGACAAACATTTGCCTACTTCACAAAATTTGAGTGAGACATACACCTTCGTTTTTCATAACACTTATGTAAGTGACAGAACACACCCTTTCATACAGACCACTGACCTTTAGAAGACTTCTAAAAAAACACTGCCACTTCAAAGAAAATTTACATGACGTCCTTTCATGGAAGCAGAATCTTATGGTATCTTTATTCATCAGCGGATTCAATGACAGTGGCAAAAATTTAACACACATTTCAATATTGTGATGTGTATTTATTTATGTTTAAAATATGAATTATTACTTATCGGGCCTAAATACTGTACACAGCAGATCTCACAACTCGACCTGCAATTAGAGGGATACAAAGTTAGCGTTAGCTCTACTATAAAAGATCTGGGTGTCATATTAGACAGCAATTTACTGTAACTTTTGAAAATCATATATCACATGTCACAAAAACCTGCCTTCTTTCATCTGAGAAATATTGCTAAGTTGCGAAGTATGCTATCTATATCAGATGCAGAAAAGCTAGTTCATGCTTTTATGACTTCTAGTCTGGATTACTGTAATGCTCTGTTTGCTGGCTGCCCAGCATCCTCTATTAACAAACTTCAGCTAGTACAAAATGCAGCTGCCAGAGTTCTTACCAGGTCTAGAAAATATGATCTCACCCCAACTTTATGCCCCTTACACTGGCTGCCTGTTAAGTTTCGTATTGATGATAAAATATTGCTTCGTACCTATAAAGCCTTAAATAATCAAGCTCCTGTTTATCTAACCAACCCCCTGTCTCGCTACAATCCAACTTGCTCTTTAAGATCTCAAAACTCAGGGCTTCTGGTAGTACCTACAATAGCAAAGTCGAGTAAAGGAGGTCGAACCTTCTCATTTATGGCCCCTAAACTCTGGAAAAGCCTTCCTGATAATGTCCGAGGCTCAGACACACTTTCACAGTTCAAAACTAAATTAAAGACCTATCTTTTTAGCAAAGCATCCACTCAGTTCATCACTTAGCGGTATGACGCATGATGTGCCCCACGCAGGTTTTTGCATCTCGTTTATATACACTATGCAGCAAATAAATAAAACTATGCAGCAGCTACGCTAATTATTCTCTTTATTCTCTATTTCCACCTGGGGGTACTCATACCGAGGCCCTCAGACTATGCAGCGCCACTGATGCGATCCAAGACCAGCGACGAGATGATCCCAAGGTTTTCATAATCCTGGACCAGGCCGTATCCTGAGCAGCTGCTGTGGTGGCCATGGTGGAGTTGGAGCATGAGACTGATTCCTGTGACGCTACAAAGACAGACGAGTCTTCGCTGAGGTCCAGCTTCCTGCGCCTAGACTGCAGCTCTGCACAAGACATTTGGCCATAGGAGAAATGGTCGTGCCCAACTGAGCCTGGTTTCTCTCGAGGCTTTGTAAATCTTCACTTTCGCCAATTGGTGAAGTTTTTGCCTCGCCGCTGTCGCCACTGGCTTGCATGGTTCGGGATCTGTAGAGCTGCGCATCGATGGATTTGCTCTTCAGTGTTTGGACTCTTAGTAGTGATTATTAACCCACACTGAACTGAGCTAAACTGAACTTAATCTCTGAAAACTGAACTGACACTGTTTCAATTCACTACAATCTTCTATGTGAAGCTGCTTTGACACAATCTACATTGTATAAGCGCTATACAAATAAAGGTGAATTGAATTTAATTGAATATGTATTTATTTGATTGATTTATTTGAAAATCTTTAAATGTAATTTATTTTGTTAAGTAGTTTTATTAGTATTTTTTTATTTTACAGTGTGTGTAAGAAATTTTTTTTTTTTTTTTTTTTTTTTTTTATCTCCTGTTTGGGTCAACAAACATCCAAATGAACAGAAAAGGGTCCCATGACCTTAAGGTTAAAGTCACACCTTTCTCCAAATTTCAGGAGGTAAAAAATTGACCCTCAAGCATGACCAAATGACCAGAAAAGGGTCTTATGACCTTAAGGTTAACTTTCTCAAAAATTCAGGAGTTAGAATATTGACTATGATAATTATACTGACTCTACAAACCTCAAATTTGTGCTTTGCAATCAGAAATAATTGCAAATTAGCACGCAAATTTTGACTATAAAGGTGAGGATTTCTTGCTGAAACATTGGGTGCTCAGCCGTGGAATAAGTGCACATCGGCCGGCATTCTCAGACCCACGTCTTGGTTTTCCAATGTGACTGCAACGGGCTCCCCAGTCTTTGAAGAGGAAAATTAAGGCACGTCAGGTTGTATGTACTTATATCAAATTGCTTGGGGTTTCATTATCTGTCTTTTATTTATGTAATCCTTATTATTCATCTTTATTTCGCACTATAAGCCTTTTATGTGATTTAGTTGTATTTTGATTAATGATGTTCATGTGTATGATTCATGATTATTGAATATTATTGTGGTAATTGATATCAGAAGTTGGCGGTTCATTCCACTGTGGCGACCCCAGATTAATAAAGGGACTAAGCTGAAAAGAAAATGAATGAATGAATGAATGAATTGATATCAGCTGTGTCCACCAGCAAAAAACAGCTGTGTTGCTTGATTAGTATGGTGTATAGACCGTTATTGGTGCCTTGTCTTGTCGATTAGCACCACACTTGTCTCACTTGCATAAACACAAACAATACTAAAACCTTTTTGGTATGCTGAAACATTTTACATACTAAACTTTGGGGCATACTAAAACAATGTGTACAGTATTTATAGCATTAATCCAGTCTTCAGTGTCACATGATCTTTTAGAAATCATTATGCTGATTTATATTGTAAAACATTTCTTCTTATTATTCATAATTTTATATTGAAAACAGTTGTGCTGCTTCATTTTTTTGTGGTTATTATAATGGCGTATTATGTATATTATAAGATTTAGAACCAGCACAGGCTCATTGGAAATACTGTACTTCGGGCTACATTTGTTCAAAATGTAAAATACGTTGCTCCAGGTACATTTCATTGCACTTTTCAGATGACAAATGAGAAATCCATCTGAGAATCTGAAAACATAAAGGCACGTTTTGTTGTATGTTTAAGATAGATGTCCTCTTTGTACTGATCACCTTGACCAGCAAATCACTGAAATAAAAACCCACTAGTGTTTTCAAAACCAAATGTAAGAGACAAGTGCACTGTGAACGTGTAGTTTTATCTTGAATTTACATTGCTTTTATCTCTTGTGTAACCGTGCTTCACCAGACTCAAACCCACAAAGTACAACACAATACTATAATAGTGAGCTACCAAGCCAGTTGATCGCATCAGAAAAGCTGTCCATATGGAAATATACACCATTAAGAGGTTTTGTGGAGTTGATTTGGTTAAATGAAAATAATCCTTTGTTCGTGGATAAGTCTATAAAAATCAAGTTCACACTTAGCTGATGACTGATTATAAAGCTTATTTGGCATGCTGTCCCAGGGCTCCCTCCCGTTTGCAAGGCGAGAGGGGAGTTTGAGCTCAGGTAGATCTCGAGAACTCCCCTACTGTAGTAGGCAATGAACCGATAGTGATTGCTCTTAGGTAATACTTACTAGGAGTAAGTCTATGGCGCCGATTTGGATTATTCAATTAACTTAAGTTGCATGTTTTTGGATGGTGGGAGGAAACCGGGGAAACCCACGTGAGCACAGGGAGAACGAGTAAACTCTGCACAGAAACGTCGGTTGGCTTGGTAAGGACTAGAACCAGTGACGTTCTTGCTGTGAGGCAACAGTGCTAACCACTGGGCCACCGTGTGAAAAGGAACTAAAGTTAAGGTCACACTGCCTCGAAGTATTCATTTTACCTAAAAAAAAAATGCAGTGAAATGTTTATTTATGTAAATGTTTTGCAGTTTCACAACAATGTTGGCTGAAGCACATTTTCAATGAGTCGGTGTGGTTTATAACCATTCAATTTCACACACACAAGAAAAGTTATACTAAACAGCCCTCAAAGTGGTTTATTGGCTCCTAATCATAGTGGAGACACTTTAAGTCCTATACAGCACCTTTGTCAAATGGTCAAATGTAAGAGTTATTATGTTACTCTACTTTTGTTTAGCTGTGAATGGAAGTTTACTACACTGACAAAAGCTCGTTTTAATCAGTTTTGGGCTTTTCTAAGGCCAAAAAGGCTTGTGAGGGTCCCTGAAATCGGATGCCAATGCTGAGAACCATGTTATCCTCAAGAGATACAATGCATTTTGATGTTGTAGTTTTTTATCCGTTCCACAATAAGCAAATCATCTGGGGTAAGCTGCTCTGTGTAGCAAAAAATTATTATAAACTGAAAAATATTTCACAGTGATATTTATTTTTTATGTTTGTTGGTCAAATGCAGACTTGGTGAGCAGTAGAACCTTCTTTCAAAAACACTGAATTATATGTGGCCACAAACAAACGGAAGTGTGATCATGCATTACACACACAGACAAATGTGAGCACAGCTACATCAACCAAAACAGACAAAAATAATGACATGAATAATATCCATCTGTCACTGCTTAAAGAATACACGTGTATTTTCTTTACAAAACACTTGCAACGCGACAACAATAAAAAATAAAACATTGGACAAGACACCAGTAAATAATAACCAGTATGATAATTTCACTGATGAAATGAAAAGTGCTTTAGTTGGCCGGGGTTCCCACTCCTCCAAATTCCTTAATTATCACTGTCTAAAAAGCTGAATTTCAATTTTCTATAATGATGAGAAAAACCAACTGCTGTTGTGCTGAGCACTGAGCAGACAAAACCAGCCACAGAGAGTATTTTAAATCCAACATTTAATTGTTAATAAGTTTACTTGTTTACAGATGGTTTTGGTACAAAAGTTAAATAACAAAACACAACGGTTAGGATAAATAATAAATTAATGTCACATCGCATCATATTTAGGACTCAGTGCTGAGGCCCAAAACAAAGCTAGACTGCAAAATTGATTGAATTTAATTTCAAGAGCCTTGTCGATCTTTTTAATTAGCCTATAACAGTAATACAACGTTGATTAAAACATTAAACATTGATTAATCCAAGCTTCTGCTATCAAGACTTAACAGTAATTAGCTCACAAACTCTGCTACATTTTCGATTCTTAAAGTGACCTCTTATGCTACCTAATATAGGCTATACTTTAAAAATACATTTTAATTACAACTATCTAGCAAACATTATAGCTACATACAGTACCACTTTTTGAACCTTATAGCCATTGGCACAAGATATCCGCTTTCTGACATCTACTTTAAACAGCCAGCTTTTGATGCAGTCGTTTTGTTGGCAAAGCACTTAAAATTTTCCTTTTTCTGGCATGTTAACAAGTACAGCCTGGTGATTGCAATTAACTTAAATGGCTCTGAAAAGAGCCTAACCATAACAATTTGAATAACCCAAAAAAAAAAACAATAAAGAACATGCTACGGAAATATTACATTTTTGATAAATGAACAGTTCAAGAGTTCCCACTTAGCTGATGATTGATTATAAAGCTTGTTTGGCATGCTGTTTGGCATGGAGAGAGCCCTGAGCTTATAAGATCCTCGAGCCCAGGGCTCCCTCCCAATTGCATGGCGAGAGGGGAGTTTGAGCTCAGGTAGATCTCGAGAACTCCCCTGCTGTTGTTGCTAATGAACAATTAGGGATTGCTATGGAGAGATAACTAATTACTAGAAGCACGTCTATGGTGCCAAATTGGATTAGTCAATTAACGTAAGTCGCATGTTTTTGGATGGTGGGAGGAAACCGGGGAAAAGCCATGCTAGCACATGGAGAACATCTAAACTCCGCACAGAAACGTCGACTAGCTTGGTAAGGACTAGAACCAGTGATGTTCTTGCTGTGAGGCAAAAGTGCTAAGTTAACCACTGGGCTGCTGTGCCACCCATCTAAGAAAGGAGGAGTAGGGGTGGAAGGGGGGATTCTTCAAAACGAAGATGGCTGTAGTATGGCACTTAGGTTATTTATGGTGACTAAGGAATCGTCTGATTGGTGAATCATGAATTGGCTAATTCGGGACCAGCTTTGATCAATCATAAGCACGTGCTCCTCTTGAAATTAGTTTATAAATAAACTTTACTAAAATTTAAAAACAACAAAGAAAAAAATCCCTGATATTGCATGACCCGGACAAACAACATATAATAAAATTCCCCAACTTTCAATGTCTGCAATAGACATTTCCAAATTCCATAATATTCCAGAAATTCCATGACCTGGGGGTCTCCGGCTTTTCCACCCTCCATCACGTGAGGGGGATTTTCCAGTATGACTGTACAAATACCTTTGAGTAAATCCAAACCCAAATGTCAATGACCAAATGCTCATGTCTAAATACAGTATGCTGTAAATACAATGTAGATGATTACAATAAGCATGAAATAAATTACGAGATACAAAGAGTCTATCTGTCAATGATTTATATATTCACGTATCCTGCTGCAGGGTTTGTACTTTTGGTTTAAGTTCATTGACTTGCTAAAGTGGACCTTGCTCCTCCTGGACAGTAACATTAACGTTTACTCCAGTAGAGTCCCAAAGTGAACCGCCATTATTGTTTGATTCACAAGCATTGAACTTTATCACAGCCAGTGCGCGTCTCCTGAACTCTTTGGAGAAACAAAAGTAAATAACAGGGTTAATGGTGCAATGGAGAAGCCCAAAAATGGCTGTTATTTTGCTAGCTGTCCACTGCCTCCATTCACACTCTCCTGTTAAAGAGTCGATGTGCACTGGACGAGCACTGGTGTTCACGATGAAGACAATGCTGTAGGGTGTCCAGCAGATGAGAAAAACCAGCACTAGGACTGCAATGATCACTGTTTTTCTGCCCATTTTCTTCTGCTGGCACATAGAGTCACGTTGAAGCTTCAGTATGATGGAGGAACAACAGAACAGCAGCACAAGTGTTCCCACAACAAAACTGACATGATGCGGAATTCGTGAGGAACGATGGCAGGAATCATCTGGATAAAAGTAAATGCATTCATCTTTAACCTGACCTGTGCTGTCATCACTGGTGGACTTCAGATAGATCCAGTCTGGGATGGAAAGGAGCAGGCAGAGGAGCCAGATAATCACACAACATCCATGAACTACCATGGGCTTTTTACGAGACAACTTCTGAACTCCATGAACGATGGACAGGTAGCAGTCCACACTGATGAAGGCCAACATGAACATACTGCAGTAGAAATTAATCTGAAGAGACAGTGAAAGAGAACAGTTATTACAATACAGTTGACAATAAATGACAATTTTTAGTGTCTGCTAAACATGCGCACACACACACGCAAAAAAAAAAAAAATATGTATGTAGAATTTTTCTATGTATTTTGGTTTCCTTTAGGGCTGCAACAACGAATCGATTAAAATCAATTTTATCCGATTCATAGATTAATCAAAAAAATAAAATAAAATAATCGATGATAAAAATAATCGTTAGTTGCAGCCCTAGTTTCCTTTGGTTTTGAAACTATTTTCAGAAAAAAGTTAGATTTGATTCATTTTAATAATAAAAAAACTAAGAAAAGAAAAAAAAAGTACCACTTTATTTTGATGGTCCCTTTAATGACTTTTGTTAAATTTAAGTTACATTGCATCTACACGCCAACTAATTCTCATTAGATTATAAGTAGACTGTTAGGTTGGGGTTAGGGTAAGTGTAATTTGATTTGTACTTGCAAATTTTCTTACAGTTAGTTGAATGTTGAAGAAGCAGTATCAGCAGATATTAAGCAGACTGTCTACTAATACTCAAATGAGAAGTAATTGGCATGTAGTTGCAATGCAACTTTTAGTCAACAAAATGTGCGATATGGACCATCAAATTAAGTGTTTATAAAATGTAACACAATCTAAATGTGAAGGCTTTCTTGTTGACCTTTTGGCTTTAGAATTATTTGCACTTTAAATGGCAAAAACGCTTGCTGTCGTTGTTTCAACCTTAATGTAGGTTAGTGTCAGTGTTTTACTGCTTTTAAAATAGTTTAGAGAGTGTTTGGATTCTTAAAAGTTTAAGATTTTATATGTAATTAATTTTATTTAAGATACTGTTGTTATTGTCTTAATGTCATGACAACTGACAACTTTATTTTAAAAAATGGCAACAATGTTTAAGAGGTTTTAAATAAACAGTAGCATAGTGTAACATACTTTGTGATTTTGCTTGGTCTTTCTTTGCTGCTGTTAAAACCACCATATTAAACCTGTAGCTTTTTTCTGAATTTGCATTTTAAATCACAAACTCCAATTTTGATCATAAATTAATAGATCACTTGTCACGACCAGGCAGATGCACTATAAAAAGAGATTAGTTGACTTAAAAAAGTGAATAAACACATTGCCTTACATTTTGTCAGTAAATTAATTGTGCCTAATTATAAAAATTTTTTTGTTAAGTCAGCATAAAAGTTCCAAGTTTTAAAGGGTTTACTCTCTCTCTCTTTTTTTTTTAAGTAAAGTCAACTTGTTGCTTTTAAGGCAGTGAATTTACTCACTTTTTAAACTACTTGCTTTTTATAGTATATTCAAAATACGTGACAAAATTATTACACTACTGCTCTGCTTTTCCTATTTAAAACAAATTAAAACAGCGTCTTCACCAGATCCCATTTGAAAACCAGGTTTTATCTAATATCCGGTATTCATATTCATCAACATGACATCACAATTTCATTAAATTCTTCAACCACTATGAACATCCCATTCAACATGAGACCAACACATTAACAAACCTACAGTAACTCACCTTGAACAGAGCTCCAGCCAGTTTGCAGAGCCCTGACCCCATGATCCATCCTTTAACTGCATCCACGGCCCAGAGAGGCAGTGTGAGCAGCAGGAGACTGTCAATTAAGCTCAAATGAAAGATGAAGATGTCCATCACACTGCAATTCAGCCACTTAATCCACAATACTGCCAGCATCAGGCCATGTCCCAGCAGCCCCAATAAGATCCCCAAGGAGTAAAGCAGGGGAATGAAGACCCCCAATGCATCAGAGACTGCTTTTGACTGGCAGTCCAGTTCTTTGTTCTCATAATTATCATAGTCGATGGTGTTGTTATTCTCAAACAATCCGTGCAGCTCTACCTCCATGTTTGACTAAAACAGAAACAGACTTACGGTCAGTGTGAAGCTGGAGATCGGCGTCTGATTTTCTGCTTTATGAACAGTGTTTTTTTCTTTACAAGTAAGCGATCACATGCTGGGTTTTCACATGATGTTGCAACAGTTGTGAAACAGAAAGTAAAGCAGTGGGCGGAACAGCTGACAACTGGCGATAAAATTTACACACAAACCCGAAATCTTCAAGCGCACACGGATGTGCTTGATTAAAATTTCACTCTCTGATGTTTTTTTTATATCAAAAACAAAAGTTATCATGTTTAGGTTGAGCATTTTAGCTGCTGTCAAGCTGTTGTCTTAAAACTGAATGTTAAGCGGGTTTGTTTAGGAGGGTGCGCAAGTAAACGTAAACAATGGTGCATGCTTAAAACAAAAAAATACATAAAACTATCTTCTACAAAAGCTTAAAAGAACTTACAGGTGCTGCCATGCTTTTGAATCTCTTTGTCACTCTTTGTCTTTGTCCTTTATAAGCAGTCGGGTTTCCTTTGGTGTCATGTAACGCTGCTGGGAATCGTACATGCAGCCTACATTAGGTCGTTCGTTGCTCAATGTTTACAGTACGTGCGCAGGGAGAAATAAGAGTAGAAAAAGGTAATGAAGATGTTCTTCTGTCTTTTTTTCCTTAGTCTTAACTCATCCGGGTAGCTCAGAAGGTTTCCTCCTACTCCGCACTTGGTTATGCCTAAATATATTTTACAGTAAAAAAAACTTTGAGATCGACGCTTCTCGAGCGTGGTGATTTCAGCAGGGGTTACGGCGCCATCTAGTGTTACCTTGTCCAAAATGCAGTTGAATTGAAAACGAAACCTCGGTGAAGCCCACTGATGTAATATTACATCAGCTGTAGCATACAAAAATTAGCAGAAATCTTCTTTTTATCTGTAAGACCCCATTTACGCACATGACATCAGTCTATTGTTTATGGCGGACGAAACCTGCAAAAACAATAAATAAATAAATACGCAAGTCAGAAATTGGGGGAAACAGTCCCCCATTTTCTGTTTAAAGGAGAGAAGTTTTTTCAACACATTTCTAATCATAACAGTTTTAATAACTCATTTCTAATAAGTGATTTATTTTATGTTTGTCATTATGACAGTAAATAATATGTTAATACATATTTTTTTAAGACACTTCTTAAAGTGACATTTAAGGGGTTAATTAGGTTAACTAGGTAGGTTAGGGTAATTAGGCAAGTTATTGTATAATGATGGTTAGACTGTCAAAATATAGCTTAAAGGGGCTAATATTTTTGACCTTAAAATTATTTTTAAAAAATTAAAAACTGCTTTTATTCCAGCCGAAATAAACCAAATAAAGTTTTCTCCAGAAGAAAAAATATTATCAGACATACTGTAAAAATTTTCTTGCTCTGTTAAACATCATTTGAGAAATATTTAAAAAAAATTAAATAAATCAAACGGGGCCTAATAATTCTGACTTCAAATGAGTAAACAAATCCATAAATTTCTGCATAAATAAAACAATAAATATGCAAATAAATAAAAAAATGTATAAAAAAAAATCCACAAATTCCTGTTTAAATAAATATGAATAATTAATAGTGCGGGCAGGTAAATAATTAAATAAAGTACTGTTAGAGGAATAAGAAAATGCTAAACTGAAAGTTTATCCCCCACCCCTTCAAACGTTTTTTTCAGTCTTGAACGTAGTTACGTGTTTACTTTTCCTCAGCTCAACATGCTAAGGGTGTCTGTCAATCATGAAAATCATCTTTGTCAATCATCTTTGCCATCTTTGGTTGATTGTTAAAAAAAAATGCCTTTTTTTTGACTTGCTTCTGATGATTGATGATTCTGATGACAAACAGATTCATTTATTTATTTATTGTTTTTTATGCAGAAATGTATGGATTTATTTACTCATTTTGCAGGTTACGTCCTCCATAATTGTTGACTTTTCCAATTACTTTTTTGTTATGTAGTGTTTTTTGACATCAGTTATCCACAAAGAAAAACATGAGGACAATCTTCCCAGCAAACAATTTTGTGTTTAATAGACGTCTGATAAACATAGACAGCTTGGCTAAAACGACGCTAAGGGCATCTAAAATCTACTAGACGTCTAAGAATAGCCCAAAACCTGACTAGTCGTCACATAGACAGATTAGACAGATTTTATATGTGTAGTCATTCATTCATTTCTGTTTATTTGATGACTAGTTTTGGCCTATTCTTAGAAGTCTGTTAGATTATCACTGACAGCCTATTTAGCCCTGTTTTAGCCAAGATGACTATGTTTAGACGTCTAGACATCTATTAGACATCTTTTAAAAACAAAAAATGCTTGCTGGGTTTACTCAAAAAAAAAAAAAGACAAAATGTGTTTTTAGAAATGGATGATTGGGGTAAAGCTTCCAGTGTACTTATTTTGTCTTCTAGGAATAATGCATGTAGGCTAAATACTGAATGACAGTAGCCTACTAAATGAAAGCAAAATACATTAATGTTTTCAAAAATGCTCAGTAAATTCTGTGTTTGAGTCTCTCACTTGTCCTTTGTGTAGAAAGATGGATGTCAAAATCACACACACACAAAAACCAAAAACTGGTCAAATAAACTAAAGATGATGTTAAGTTCAGAATTTGCTAGAGTGGAACACTTTTTCTTAAGAACAGCAAGAACAAACAAATGGACTTAATAACAACTATCACAAAATCTAAAAGCAGTTGAGAAATTCAGTGAAAATGCAATTAACGTTCAATCTTGGGGATTATATACTGCATGTAAACATATAAATACTAAACAAAAATAATATGCATCCCTCTCAAATTGAAATTATTACAATTTTATATTTTCTGCAATTGGTAAAATTATGAGCGGATCACTTGGGATGGTTTTAAAGAGTAAAAAAACTAAAGTAATGACTTTGGTGATGTAAAATACTATGTAACTGTAATTGAACTATGTAACTGAACTTTTATAACTAGTGAACTTTAATGAATATTTTGTATTTTAAAACGCAATAAAGTGACTTGTTTTACTTTACTCCTCAACCCAGACCAGTTGAAATTGTTCAAGGCATACTTACATACATTAAAGCATACTGTACATGAAATTTGCTTATAATGGGCACACTGTTGATGGTAGGCGGTAGGCCTATATGTGCAATTAAAACGTTAGATCTTCTTTATAATTGTTCAGAGTAAAGTCACTGAATTTCTTTCACACATTAGCCCCATTGATGCAATATTACATAATTTCCCCCAAAACCTTCTAAAATGTCAAACATTAAAACGCCCATTTATTTCTGCATTAAAGTACTCCCACATGTAAATTGCAAGGAAAAATAGAATAAAAATCCACAGTAATGTTTTTGACTCTTTGACGTTTAAGACTTGTTGGTGAATTAATTCGCTGTGCTCATCACTTGTTCACTAGAATAACTGAATGGTCTGACTGCTCTCAACAAACCACTACTGCCTTGAGTTCCTTTACCCATTTAACCATTGGTGTATATTTGTTGCATGCGATCTGGCTTGCAGCGAAAATATAAGTGAGATGCTTTCTTCAGCATAGTAGTTATACTGTTATACAGTTTTACTAAAACTTCACAAACATAGCAGAAGTTGTCCACCATTTTCACACCTCTACATGTGATCTCTGCTCACTTTGGTTAAACAGAAAATGTGTCCCTTGAAATTGCAAAATGAAATAATGATAAATAAGACAGCACACAATACTTTATGATTTTTATAGAGCTGATGGAAAAGGATTGCTGAGCACTGAGCAGAGTGATGGAAGCTTCATTATTGCATAATCTATGACTTATCTGTCACACCTCAGACTGTCCAGCTGATGGAGACAATTCACAAGACTCCCCAAGAACTTCCCCCTGATTACTTTAGTTCAATTACTTTAATGATGTAACCTCAGCCTGGCTCGTTTGTGCATGCATATATGGAATACTCTTTGCTGCTACAGTATCATTTCTCAGTCTTGGAAACTCAGTAGCTAAGCTTTGACTGCACGCTCTGTTTTTGGAACTCTGTGTTGAAGGTCTTTGCCCAAGATTCTTTTGACTTTCAAGTTCGGTAGTTTTATTTTTTTTATAGTGTCTTTACCTATGTCAAGCCTTTGTGGAACTGTTTTTGACCTCACATTTTTTATGTCTAATTTTGATGTTGTTTGTTTTAATTTTTTTCAAGTGAAATATTTAAAACTTTTAATGACTATTATAAGTAAAGAGAAATTGTAAGTTTAAATAACTGAAAATGAGAGATTTTGTTGAGCCCTGATAATATATTGTTAAAATACTGATATGAAAATGTTGTTCGTATATTATTATATTGTCAGCAAAGACTGTTTTAATGTCTGAATTACACTTTATGAAAACTACTCAGATTACAAATTACTTTTTTAGCTGGCGGTATTGGTGGAACTATCCATAATTGCTGAATCAGACAAGATCCAGGCAATAAAACACAATTCGTCCACCCCTAAACATATATACAGTTGCAATCAGAATTATTCAACCCCCTGATTTATTAGCCCCCCTGTTTATTTTTTTCTCCAATTTCTGTTTAACGGAGAGAAAATGTTTTCCACACATTAATAAACATAATAGTTTTAATAACTCATCTCTAATAACTGATTTATTTTATCATTGCCATGATAATAATAATAATATTTTACTAGATATTTTTCAAGATACTTCTATACAGCTTAAAGTGACATTTAAAAGCTTAACTAGGTTAATTAGGTTAACCAGGCAGGTTAGGGTAATTAGGCAAGTTATAATGATGGTTTGTTCTGTAGACTATTGAAAAAATATATAGCTTAAAGGGGCTAATAATTTTGACCTTAAATGGGTTTAAAAAATTAAAAACTGCTTTTATTCTAGCCGAAATAAAACAAATAAGACTTTCTCCAGAAGAAAAAAATATTATCAGACATACTGTGAAAATTTCCTTGTTCTGTTAAACATCATTTGGGAAATATTTAAAAAAGAAAAAAAATTCAAAGGGGGTTCAATAATTCTGATTGCAACTGTATACACACACACACACACACACACACACGCACACGCACACACACACACACACACACACACACACACACAAATAAAATAAATTAAATGTCACAAAAATTGAGTTGTAAGTCTTCTTACCATTGTGTTTTTTAAAACACTTTTGTAACTTTATAAACAGTAACTTATCCCAGTGTCATGGAATAACAGACAGCTGGGTTTCTGCAGATATCATAATGTCAAATTTAAGACTTTTTAAGACCTTTTTAAGACTATTAAGTATTACATTTAAGACCTTTATCACAATATCAAAAACACGCAAGAGAAAATGCAAAATTACAAAATTTGTGGTAAAATAAAATTATTTAAATTGAACAGTACTAAAGACAGGTTAGATGCAGCATTGAACGACAAGAAAAAACAAACAAACATCTAAAGGCTGATTTATACTTTCGCCTGGCACCGCATCGCACAACTCCGCTGACTACGTGCGCACCTCACGAAATGGACGAGGCTTTTATACTTGATGCGCTCGCCGTTGTGATATTTTTTAAAATGACAGGGGGCAGTCAAAAGAAACCCACCGTAAAGTCAGACAGATAAACAGAGAAGTAGGAAGTTTCCAGAACTACGTCATATCATTAATATTGTTCAAGATTAAACTAATTATTTTTTATTATTTTTATAATTTATTATAATGATTACAAAGTTGGGTGACGGGGTGGCGCAGTCACAGCAAGAAGGTCACTGGTTTAAGTCTTGGCTGGGTCAGTTGGCGTTTCTGTGTGGAGTTTGCATGTTCTCTCCGCGTTCGCGTGGGTTTCCTCTGGGTGTTCCGGTTTCCCCCATAGTCCAAACACATGCGCTATAGGGGAATTGGGTAAGCTAAATTGTCTGTAGTTGTGAATGAAAATGTATGGGTGTTTCCCAGTGATAGGTTGCAGCTGGAAGGGCATCCGCTGCAGAAAACGTGCTGGATAAGTTGGCGGTTCATTCCGCTGACGTGACCCCTAATTAATAAAGGAACTAAGCTGAAAAGAAAATTAATGAATGAATGAATGAATGATTATAAAGTCAAACTTTGATGCGTTACTTGCTTTTATTCATATCTCAGACGATTCTACCTATTAAAGTTAAATATCAATGACAAGAGAAAATGGGTTGCTCTACATTTATATTTTTTATTATGGCAAGAATAAAAGCAAAAAAAAACCTTCTTTTTTTTTTTTTGCCCACTCAACAATTCACACATTACTGTCTGGCTAGTTTCTTTCCTCTACTTATAAGCTGAAAAGGCAATAATTGTCCAATAATGCTGTCCATTATCACCAATAAAGCCTAGAAATTGGGCATCAGTAAATGGTAACTGATAAATATTATATTGTATATTGATAAAATGTAAATATTCTTTTCCAGTTATCAAAGACATAATTTGTTACTTAATTTTTGTTATTACATTGCTTTAACTTTAAAATTATTCATCAGTGTAAAAGCTATAAATGGTGGAAAAACATATTCTGTAATATTAAAACCACATGGGTCTCCACTTTTGCCATGGCATCTTTATTGTTTTAACAAACTTATCCTTCAGGTTTTTCCAAACTTTTTAAAAAAACATTTTCCTCCTTTCCATGCTGTTGCAATTTCTAGCCAAGAATTATTGGTCATCTGCAGGGCCAAACAGAATCTGTGGATGTTTTTTGCTATTTTGGGAGTATCATAACTAAAACCTTAATATGCTAATAAAAAATAATATCTTTTTAACTTGTATTTAATGTTTAAAATGCAAATCCAATTAGATTAACTGTAAATAATTAACTTTAAGTAAATAAACAGAATTAATGATGGGCTAAAAATCTGCAGAAAATCTGCGGAATTCTGCGCACGCAGATTCCGTGTGGGCCTAGTCATCTGGTTATCTCTATGATGATCACGCATGGTCAGATCGTTAAGATGTCTAAACAGTCGTACTGTTTCAGACAAAATCTCTTCATAGTGTTTCATATTCAACTCAAATCAAACGCGGCACCACGCGAACTGTTCAACCGAAATCATGTCGCGCGCACCTAGGGGTGGGCGATATGGAAAAAATATCATATCACGATTTTTTCTGAGGAAATCACGATTCACAATTTTTATCCCGATTCTTTTTCAAGTTGTTTTTTAAGTACTATTTTGCAAATTACAAGGGTACAATACAACCAAACTAATGTCCCCATATAAAAATATACTCTTACCATGTATGTTTAAGAATATTTTAAAAGGGCTCTGGACCAGTTCAAGGAACAGAAACGAAAAACAGAAACGAGTGACATTTTGCAGGAACAGAAACAAAAAAACAAAAACAAGATCAACTTTAATCATTCTAAACAGAAACGTTTACAGTTAACCGATTAATAACGTTATTTTATCGTTCTCTTTATTATATGAACTTGGGAGACAAAAAGCATTCATTTAAATCATGTGTACAAATGCAACGGTGAGGCATACAACATGAAATGCCCGCGAAGCAGATGCATGAGCAGAGATGCCAAAAGTAAACACATCCTTTACTTAAGTAGAAGTACAGATAATCATGTTTAAAACGACTCTGGTAAAAGTAATTAAAGAATTAAAGAAGTACCGCCTGAAAAATGTACAAAAGTAAAAAAGTAAAAAGTACTCATTTCAACCACAGTCCCAAAGACATGCGGTATAGGGGAATAATAATTAAACTACATTTGCAGTAATTTATAAGTGTGTGTGTGTGTGTGAATGTAAGTGTTTATGGGTGTTTCCCAGTACTGGGATGCAGCTGGAAGGGTATTCGCTGCATAAAACAAATGCTGGAATAATTGGCAGTTCATTCTGCTGTGGCGACCCCTGATAAATCAGGGACGAAGCTGAAGGATAACGAGTGAGTACCTATAGGTAGGTAATCATCCTAACGCAAACTCACAGTGTTCAGCATTTTGCCACTGTTAGATCAAAAACAACAGCTGCCATTGATGTTGATACACTCTGTCTTAATAATGTCTTACATTTTACACTGAATTCTGTCCAAAATATATTGATTTTTTCTTTTGCTAAAATAAATACTTATCAGACATGACTGCAAACTATTTTTTGCATTAGGCTAAAGCTGCTTATTCTCTTCAAAGAGCAGCTCTCATATCTCACATCTGCTATTTCAGTGTGTGTTTTTTCAGGTATTGTGGTTATTTTATAAAATGAATAAACATTAATTCTGTTACAGTTTTTCTCAGTCATTTTGGTCCATTTCTCAGATCAGAATTGAAATTCTCAAAACTCCCTGTTCAATCTTCAGATTATCATTGTGTCACTTGTGCACATCAGAAAAGCAGTTTCTCTTTATGAACAAGTTGCAAATATTTTTGTTCATCCATGCAAATGGTTATGTGCAATTCTCTGATGTTTCCTACATTATCAGTTGCTCATGTCATGTTGATCAACATGTATTATTTTTTTTTATCTCTGTTGAATAGACTCACCCTCACAACATTTAATCGTTCAAATGCCTGAAAGAGTTGTCTTAATATTTAGTCATAACGCATTTTTTACATTTCTCCCAGGTGAATCTTGACTTTTTCTAATGAAGGTCTAAAAGGAGGTTGTCCTGTTCACATTTTTACTTTTGTTTTTTCTTTGTGCTATGCGGTGCTCTCTTTTCCTTTCTGTATCAGAATGACATGATCTGGCAACTAATTACAGTACAAACAGCAAAAATATTGCCATAGTTTACACCAGAACAGCCCTCCAGAGTACACTGTTATTGACAACATGACTATTAAGTAATTTGAGTCTTATTCATATACAATGACACAAGGACATGTAATTCTGACGCCACTGACATGTTTATTGACACAGAAATTTAGTTTTGAAAGCTGAACCGAAGGATTTTGAGCAGGAGACTGGCTTTTGCAGGTAATCCATGGTGTTTTGCTATTTATACATGTTGTTTTGAGAAATGCACTTTGTCCTACTGTTTTACAAATTTCAGTTCTGATCTGAGAAATGTGCCAAAGTGACTGAGAAAAACTGTAATACATTTATTCTATGCTAAAAGCAACATGCACAGGTAACATACACATAAATTGCCCAGTATAGTTAGCCTACCTTTGTTGTTGTAAAATATTTGTTAAAAATTATTAATTGAAGACAACAGTATATATGCCTATAGCCTATGTAAAATCATATAGTCAATAAAAAAATCAATAAAAACTGAAAAACAGCATAAATTCTCTATTAGGAAATATGAACTCATCAGAAATAAAGGAAATAAACCGCATTGCATACATTTTTTATAAAGTATTTGATTGTTTTAGTACTAAATGTACTAAACTTTACAAAAAGCACTATTTTCGCGGTATTAGATTGAAAGACCAGAGAAAGCCCGTGCAGTATGATCGGAAGTGGACAAAAGGCTTAAGCATTTAAACAACATGTTTTTGACTAGAATGTGTCTCGTTTACCTGTGATCCGAACGAGCAAAAGGTGTCTTATTACCGTGTAAACAGGGCAGCATCAGTCATGTTAAATGTGCCGACTCCCTCTGTCACTGCGTAGCAGAGGTGGAAAGTAACGAATTACATTTACTCACGTTACTGTAATTAAGTAGTTTTTTTGAGAATTTGTACTTTTTAGAGTAGTGTTTAAAATCTGTAATTTTACTTTTACTTAAGTATGATTTGCCTAAAGTATTGTACTTCGCTACATTTTAAATCATATCCGTTACTGAGTAAAAAATAAATATATAAAGAAATGCAACAAAAAAGAAAAAGAAAATCGCGCCCGGAAGCCACGTCACTGCAGCGGCAGCGTGAGAAATAACAGCGGTAAACTTGTCTATTTACTGTTGCTGGAGTTGGATTTATCGTCGGAGTTTAGGAGGTTTATCAGCAAAATGCCTGTCATCCCCAGCAATGACAAGGTAAGCTACTGTATATGACTCATTATTAATTTTACACTTCACTGCACTTGATCCGCGGTATAAAGATCATTACTATGCGGAAATAAAGCAGCGCGCACATGATATGATACAGACCGTGATGGATGCGGGGAGACTTTTTTTCCCATCGCAGAAAAAAAGCTGAAGTAGCGCGTGCATAGCGCAGAAGTAACTCGCAGGCGAGTGCATCAGCAGCGCGCACCTTGTTTCTGTCTGTTCTAGTTACCTATCTATCTTTCTATTTTTCTTTTCATCTGCACCAGGGCCCGCGGTAACTTTATCACATGTTGTTTAGTGTTTCCTTAACCTGGAACTCTTTATTTGACAAATTATATATATATATATATATATATCACGAAGAACTGTATGCTTCTCAAGCTTTATGAGAAGTGTCATTCATGTCTTTTCAGGTGCACTCAGAGGACAATCACCTGTTATATCATGTCATTTAGTTTTTATTGTCAGCATGATGTAGGCCTTTGTAATAATATTTATACAATATAGTTATATAATGACATGTATACATGATCAAACTAGTGTGAAACTTGCAAAACCAAAACTAAAACGATTTTAAATTAGCTTGTTTTTGTAGTTTGGCCCAAAACAAATGTTTGTTGCATTTTTAATAGTTTAATTCATTTGATCGACTATATAAAAATCAGTGGATATTATCAGGTGAACTCCAATTAAGCTACTGAATCATCTCAAGAATGATCAGTGGAAACAAAATGTACCTGAGCTCAATTTAGAGCTTCACGGCAAAGGCTGTAAATACTTAAGTACATGTGATTTTTTTTTTTTCAGCTTTTTTATTTTTAATAAATTTGCAACAATTTCAAAAACTCTTTTTTCACATTGTTATTATGGGGTATTGTGTGTAGAATTTTAAAGAAATAAATAATTTAATCCATTTTGGAATAAGGCTCAAGGCTGTAACATAAAAAAATGAGGAAAAAAGAAAATACCGTATGTCAAATGATCTGATCTCTGTGTGGAGCACTGGCTGTCCTCAGACTCCTTTTGCAAACAAAAATCTCTCAGAATAATTACAATTAATAGCAAAATGTATTTGATAACATAGACATACTATTGAAAATTCATACTTTAATTCATAAGAGTCATACTTCTGTGGTTATTTTGTTTAAAGTAACCTAAAAGTAATACAAAAGTAGCGTAATACATTTCTGAGATATTAATATTGTAATGTAACTAATTACAAAAAAGAAATGACAGTAACCATAAATTTACAATGTATTACATTTTGGACATAACTTGCCCAGCTGTGTTCGTAACATTGCTAATGTTCATTAGCACAAAGATTAGATATTAACAGGGACTTGGAGCAAATTGTTTATGCACAATGGGCTCTACGCACCGCTAGAGTTTTAAAGCCAAGCTTAATGTGACTATTTTCAATTTCACAAGGTTGTTTTTACAGCATCGATGTTGTAATGTAAATACAATACATTCAGTTAAATTGACTTAAGCATTCATTTAGTTGTTGAAGTGTAAAATTAGATGAAAGATGGTGTAACCACTAGCGCCGTCAGTAGCAACAGGCTAGCGCAGAAATTCCATTGAAAATACTGAGGTAAAGTCTAGATTGGATATGCGGCCGGCTGGATGTGCGCTATGCACATCAATATAGCAGCATTTTTTATGACACTGTATAACAATAGGCGACGCGGTGGCGCAGTAGGTAGTGCTGTCGCCTCACAGCAAGAAGGTCGCTGTAGTGTATGTGGGTGTGAATGAGTGTGTATGGGTTTCCCAGACATGAGTTGCAGCTGGAAGGCATCCGCTGCTGGATAAGTGTGCGCTTCAATCTGTTGTGGCCACCCCAGATTAATAAAGGGACTAAGCTGAAAAGAAAATGAATGAATGAATGTATAACAATAATTTATATTTTTACAGTACTGTGACAGTTGGGTTTAGGGTTAAGGTGGGGGTAGACGTTAATAAAATACAACAAATGTGAAGTTTAATAAATAATATAAATAATTCTCGTTAACTTCCGGCCGCAATTGTATCCAATCTAGCAACAGCCAAAATACTGGGGTAAAACAAACTGTTATATTTTAAAGACATGGCGAGGGGAAAATGGACATTAATGCAGTGCTTCTTGTCCGATCTGAGACCCCCTTCATATCATATATCTAACAGGCAGTGAAGATCGCTGATTTTTAAAGAAAACAGATCTTAAACATGACAATTTTGAAATGGAAAGACAGTTCATCGGAAGCATTTGGGCTGCCTGGCTAAAAATTTTAAGTCTGTGCATATAGCCCATTTAGCTAACACAGCAGATGTTGCATTAGAATTTGTGAATTTGGATAAATTGTTAAAGAGGATAATCTGTAAAATATTTTAAATAATTATATACTTTTTTGTTATTGGTCTTTAATTTTTTTAAGTTACTTAAAAACAACTAATTGGAGATTTAAATCGCCTTGTCCCTTTTGAGAAATAGTTACTCTTTACTTTTTACTCATGAGTACATTTGTAATGAGTTATTTTTTACTTTTACTTGAGTAGATTTATAGACATGTAACTTTACTTTTACTTAAGTAAAAAATTTTGTAAGTAACAGTACTTTTACTTGAGTACAAGATTTTATTACTCTTTCCACCTCTGCTGCGTAGTAATCCTAGCCTTTCTCATAGTAATCTTCATGAACTAGGGCTAGGCCATGTACGGTGCACGATAGCCTTGAAGAAGCCGCGCACAATGAGGAAAAATAGACTGACTGACTGCATCAAAAATGCGCTCAATTATTGCGCAATGACAAGAAATAATATAGATCGCGCCACCTGACACATGAAAACAAAAGTAACGACCGTGGTTTAAAAAATGTAAGAAGTAGAAAGTACAGATATTTGTGTAAAAATGTAAGAAGTAAAAGTAAAAAGTTGTCAAAAAAATAGTAGTGGAGTAAAGTACTGATACCAGAAATAACTACTTAAGTACAGTAACGAGGTATTTGTACTTCGTTACTTCCCATCTCTGTGCATAAGCGAGAGTCGTTTCTGATGCGACGAGCTACAGAGAACCTGGCTCTTTCATGTACAAAGGTATGTTTCGGTTTATGTTATTGCTAGTAAAACTTATATTTACACAAAATGAATTATTGATTGTCGATTGTTTTTAGATGGGTCTCCATAAAGAAAATCCTTTTGTTAATATTTCCCTTATGACAAATCATCTGATAAATCGATCTGTAATATTGAAAGATGAGGGGCAGATCATAAACATAAAGTTTTGAATGATATAATATATTATCAACCCACCCAAGCATTTCCAGTCGGAGAATTACAGTAACTACCCAGCAAGCATTTTTTGGTTTAAAAGACGTCTATTAGACGTCTAAACATAGCCTAGACGTCTAGGCTAAATCACGGCTAAATTTGGGCTGTCAGTGAAAATCTAATAGATGTCTATAGCCCAAGATTAAACGTCTTCATTTAGACGGCTAATAGACGACTACATACAGTATAGACGTCTAATAGCCGGTGAATTTTGGGCTAGCCTAAAACACGACTAAATTTGGGCTGTCAGTGAAAATCTAATAGACGTCTAAGCATAGCCCAAGCATAAACAAGTAATCAAAATTTCAGCTAATGAATGGCTATGTTTATACATTTTATAAACAACAAAAATACACATGCATATCAACATGTTCTCAATAAGGCACTCTATTCAAACTGATTAAACAAAAGCTTTTATTAATAAAAGCAACATTAACAAAATTAAAAACATTAAACAATACAAAATAAATATATAAAATGTCAAAGTTATGACAAAACAAACAAGATAAAAACAATGATTTTTTTTCTGTTGAACACAGAAGAAGATATTTTGAAGAAAGCTGAAAACCTGTAAAAACCATACAATAGAAGTCAATGGTTACAGGTATTTGGCTTTCTTCAAAATATCTTGTTCAACAGAAGAAAGAAACTCAAAGGCTGTTATTTTTGCTTTATATACACTCAAAATTATTCTTGTAGCTTGATAATATTCTGATTGATCAACTGAAAGCATGTGGTCTGTTTTGAGGATGTTTTAGGTATTTCTCTGGACTTTAAACAAGTTGGGACCATTGCTGTCTAGAATGAAAGAGCTCTCAGATTTCACCTAAAGTATCTTAATTTGTACGCCGAAGACAAACCAATGTTTGGAACGACATGAATAATTAAACGTTTTAATTTCTGGTTGAACAAACCCTTTAAGTGTACATAAACTCAAAGTCCATCCAATCCATATGTGACACTCAGCAGGTTCTGCAGAACTTCTACACCAACATCTGTAGCTCTGTCCCCAGGACCAGCATCCTCAGCCCAAATGATAAAGATCTCCACTGCTGTGTGTGCATTGTGAAATTCAGCCTCTGCACTTTCAGTCCTGGAGAAAAAGGAAAAAAAAAATACTGAGATGTGTTCTAAACTCTTGTGACTTTTACAAATAGATTTATGAAAGGAGGGCGGGTTGACACACTTACCATACTCTTTTACAAGTCTTCATTGAGGTAGATGCACAGACTCTTCAAAGACGTAGGTCTTCAGGAGAAGCATTATAATAATAAAAATAACCAACAGCTTACTTTATACTTGATTTTACTGTGACTAGTCAAAATACAGTTACTCATATTACTAAAAAATTACATTTTCCATAAATAGTAAAGTTTATTTTAGGGATGCTCATTTCGGTTAATTTTACTTACCGACAACCGCTGCTCATTAACCGGATATTAACCGGTTAATATATATTATTATTTGAAAAAAAATGACGTGTCTATTTTGTGTGACACATCAAATATTGCATTTTAAAATACTGATTTATTTTAACATGCAAACAGCAGCATACATAACAGACCATCTTTATGCACCTGTATGTTTCCAACATCATAGAAAAAAAAGATTAAACTAAATAAAAAGAATAAAATAAATAGTCTTGCCCTAGATATTTTTCACTTAAATGACACATTTAAATTACAAAACGAAAACACTGAACCATTTTTAAGAACCGGCAAAGGCTGTTTGTTCAATCATGTTTTTTTTTTTTCTTCTGTCAAAAAAAATATCAGGCTACCTCAAATCGATCGCTCCACAGAAAATATACATTTAATTAATGCTCCGCTGTTATTATTATGTTACAAAAACCTTTTTAACATTTTAGTAAAAGTCATTAGCCTAAAGATTATGTCATAAAGACTTATTTCCTCCGTCTCACTCTTCTCACTCACCGTTCATGTGCGCGCGATAGAGATGCGCGGATCAGCTCAAATGTCATCCGAATCCGCTCCTTCATTCTAATCATCCACCCGCCCGCACATATTATTTCATCTGATATATTTATCCGCACCCGATCGCCACTTTAATAATTCGAATTCTTTGTTTTAAGCATGATGATAGGTGTAACTTTCTCCGCAATGTCCGGCGGCAGAGTAACAGCTCGTTAATTCATGCTCGAGCAAATGATGAGACGGACAAAAGTACTCGATGCATGCCCTTCTTTGACTTATTTCAGTGTTTTCAGGTTCACAGTGCAAAACAGCTCCCGGGTGGAATTACTGAAGTAAACATAAAACAAAACCGGATAAAACTTTCTCCCTCTAATTCACCGCACGCACAGAACACAGCGAGAGCTCACATCACACAGCATGCGTGTCGAACTACACTACCCACAATGCTATGGACTGATCGTTCGTTATTAACAGCAGATTCAGCTTTTACATATACAGGAAAAAGAGAACAAAAACGGCGTCCCTTCAGCCTAAAAAGCAGCTATGTTGTGTGTACTTGGCCCTTTTCTTAATACTGTGCAAAAACAGAATAGCATCTACTGTGCCTGGATTCGGGCGATTCCGCCTCGCCTCCAAAACACGGCTGGCTGCACTAAATGAGCGTTCGCGCGAACCGCTTGTTGCAGGAATGCACAAGCTTCTCCTTGCAAGGCGCTGCAGTCGTGTAAATGGTAAATAAGCGATCTTGTTTCTCCCAGAATGATAGCAGATTTCCCTCTGATGACTCCTCTAACTGAAGTTAGCACAGTACTCTTGCACTTCATCCATTATTTTGGGCGTCTCTCGTCTTCACATTCTGCGAAGTCCACTCTCTGCTTTTTTGCTGGTCAACTGCTATGACCCGCTACATCCACCCGCGACCCACCCGCAATTAATTATAATGTATTTTTTTATTACCCGACCCGCCCGACCCGCGGATTATCCGCAGCGCCCGCGGATTTAACCGCCATCCGCGCATCACTAGCGCGCGATGCATGTGATGAAAGACAATAGCCGCTTTTCCACTATCGTGCCAAACCGTTCTAAGAACACTTCGGTACGTTTAGGGTTGTTTCTCCACTGAGCCTGAAACGGCGCGGCACGATTACAAACCGTTCTCGGCAGGGTTAGACAACCGTGCTGAACTGTGCCGACAGATTCTGTTTGTTGACGTCGCGGCTCCGTTGCCACCACATTTGGCTCAGCGGAAGCGCGCTACTCATCAGACATCCACAAGTAAACTACACCACATTTAACATGAAAAACTGATACAGGTCTAAACCATACCGTTTGCAAAGGGTTTTAAAACCACAGAGCAGTCTCTGGCAGAGAAGGGAGTCACTGGCCCACCACATTCTTACGAACGTATTTTATTTATCAAAGTTATTATTTCATTGACTTGAATATAGTTACCCGTGTATAATTACTAACCCGCAATCTAAAATCTTAAAATAATAAAATAGCCTATATTGTTTTGCTCGTGGCTTGAGCTTCATTAATTTGATTGACATCCTAGGCAGAGACGTTTATTTCGCCTGACTAAACGTGAGTTTATTGCATGCCGTGCTGTATTTGGAAGCACAAAACTCGCTCTGAGAACTTTACCAATGAGTGCATGCACTGCTGAAAAACCTTTTTTTTTCCTGCGGCGCATCGAATAAAGAAACGCTTAAGATCGCTATATCCATACAACACAAACTTGCAGACTCCTTGAACAATAAGGGAATAATTGCACTTTTTAATTAAAAAACCAGACTGCAGCATGCTTGTTTTGTAATTTAATGTCAGCTATACCACCTGAAAGACGGTTACGGCGTGTCGGCCGTCACCGGAGAAAGTCTAATCTTTCTTAAGTTTTTTTGGACTTTGCATGAAAGCTTTATGGAGTGGCACTGTCCGAGGTGCTCATTATTGTGTTAGATTTAAATAATAGCCTATAAATGCACCAATAAACAAGTCAAATGAATGAATAAATAAAATAAATATGGATTGTTAAATGCCGGTAATGTTTTTACTCAAAAAAAAAAAAAAAAAATCAATATGTCTTGACAAATGTTTTATAAAAAATAAAATGAGCAATTTTCAACATTTCAGCTATAGCCTAGGCCATTATACGATTCAGTTAAATAAGTTGGACATTTAGGGACATGTAACATGTTTCTGTGTTTTTTTTTCTCTCGATTATCTTTAATATTTACTGGGCAGCTGCGCAAAATGTTTTCTAAAATGTCAAGCGGGAATGTGACTATAGCTCGTTAGTTAATTATGAAGAGAAAAAAATAATTAAAATAACAGAAATAAAATGATAAAAATACAAAGATAAAAAGAGCAGCATTTTGCTAAATATAATAGTCCTTTATATGCTTTATATCCTGCTATGTGTTTCGTATTCGTTTTTTATTTAACTTGATGGATTCAATGTTTAATGTTTGAATACTGAAACTAATAAAAGCCATCGCTTAAAAGCTTATTTTTTACCATCAACGTGTAGTATGTTTTATATCATTTTCAACTTTTGATATAAAACCACTGTGTAATTTAATTTATTGTTAAAAATGAAATAATTTAAGTGCTATATTTTTATAAGTGAAAGTGCCCGCTGACTTTTGACAAGGCCTGTCCAAAATTATACTTCAGAATCAGAAAGAGCTTTATTGTCAGGTATGTTCACACATACGAGGAATTTGTTTTGGTGACAGAGCTTCTACAGTGCAACAGAATTACAGACAGGACTAAAAAACAGATAATAAATATATTTTTCAAAGTGAATGCAAATATACAAAATGACAAGTTCTGCCACTATAATAAAAATGCACTATTTTTGGTGCATTATCATTGTTTATTTTTCTGTTATGTACAGAGATTTGAAATATATTATTTATTTTCCCGCCAGTCATTTTCAATCATCACGTTACATTTTGGTCATTTTCCCTCCAAATCAAAATTTGCCCGGAGCCGCGCAACATGACCTATACTAAATAAATAGGCCTACTAGTGGTGTGACTTGTAGCTATAGGCCTATTTAGCACATATAAGAGAGCAACAGACGAAGAAGAATGAAACAGACGACTGACGTAAAACGCTTTTTCGGCTCAGTTGACTTTTATTTCAACTGGGAGCACACAGCGCACAATGGCATAATGTGAGGCGCGCACGACGCGTACACAGCGCTTAAACTATTCAAAATATGCGCCTCGCAAAAAGCGCATTCGGTGATCGGTCCCTTATGCAGCCACATTTTAAAAATATATAAAATAATATTTTTTAATCGTTTAACTGATACCATTAATCGGTTACAAACGCACCCTTTCGGTTAACGGTTAAGCGGTTATTTTGAGCATCCCTAGTTTATTTATCAAATCTAAATCAATAACATTGTAGCAGCATACACAATAGAGGAGGCTGTCTTGTCAAATTATGCTTGAATGTAATTTTTGTAAGAGACAAATGGCTCTAACTAAAATTAGAATTAAACTGGTGTTTGTGTCTCTTTTGTTATGAAATCACAAGTAAACAATTATTTTAAAAGCTAGAACTGCAGAAGTTTCACCTCATGACTGACTTTTTCATTGACTTCATGAGGCAATTTAATGAAGACCCCTCGCAATGTACAAAATAAATGCATAATCACCAAACTTTGCTTAATAAGTGTTTAATTTTGCGTGTTTAAAAGGTAACGTTAACACTCCTTCACACTGTTTTTATTCTCGTCTAAGATTTAGGGAGTGAAGGGTGTCTGTGCATTGATATTAGTGTAATACTATATTAAAACATGCACATATAATAAAAAACATTGCCAAACAACATGATATTAAAGCAGATTACGCTTATCTTGCAGTGCACTCGCGCAAATTTCAAACCACAACAGCTTTCTTCCTCTTGATTTTAACCGAACCTACTCGACAAATGTGCAATAGCGCCATCTATCGTGTGGAGTACGGAGCTGCGTCAATTTTGCTTAACTGATTAGATCTGGCTTGTTCTACCGTAAGATATGTAAGATATTATATATAAGATTATTACACCATATTTATTTTTAACTTAAAATAAAAATCAATCAATCAATCAGTGAAATTGAATCCCCCCTGACCATACACAAACATCACATTTCAGGGGAAGACAGGTCAACGGGAGGTAGCATTTAGAAAAAGGAAGTAAGATACAATTCAGGAAAGAGGCGAAAAAAAAAACTCCCTCTCACCTTGGCCTTGAGTTAGAGCAGTGTGAGATCAGGGAGATAAAAAAAAGCCCCAGCAGAAGCACATAAAAACACATAAACATTGACATACATCGCAACAGGGGATGGGAAAGGGGGTGTGGATGTAGTCCGGCAAGGGCGGGCAGCCGTCGATTCCTGCAGCCATGGAGGCGCTGGTCACAGACCCGCCTGCCCCCTCCAGTGGGTAAAAGCACACGAAGGCGTGGGATGAAGGGTTAGGTAGTGTCTATCTGTAGCTGTGTATGTGTGTGTGTGTAAGCCTGTAGAGTCCAACAGGTGTCCTTGACAGGGAGCAGGAATTTCAGAGCGTCTCCTTATCTTGTTATGCGGGAGAAGTTGTTTTTTCTCCAGCCGAGGCCGTCTGGCTGGAAAAACACTGGGAGCCGAAAGAGAAGAAAGTATTTCAAATTAAGGTCAATACCTGCCAATTTCACAGATATTTAATGTCCGTCACTGGTCTCCAGTCCTGGCCAAATCTTGTTGCAATGCTGCTAATTTCACCCCGATGTTTTCCAATTTGCAGTCTAATACAGCAGTCTGATTAGCAGCATATCTGCCCATTATAGTTTCAATCAAGCCGGCCAGCTTGGTGGGGTTTTGAGCTGCAGTGACCGCTTTCATCAGTCGTCGATACCCCAGGGCCCCGCATAAGCCCATCAGCAGAAACCCTGTTATCAAAGTTCCGAATAGATAGATATCCTCAATATCCTCCAGGGACAGAGCAGCCAGGCACACGATGCGCCACTTCTCCCACCCGTCCATTACGTATCCAGCTGCAAACGTTCCGGCAGGACAAGTGGGCTCTCCCGAGCCCAAACTTCTCATCGAGAAGATGGTGTCAATCGCGTTCAGAGACCAGTTGATCAGATCCATAATTCCTTATTCGTTTGGATAGCAGGGCACGGAGAGCCTCAGAGATAGAATAAGACGAGACAAGAAGAGCCAGCCAGGGAAGATAAGGGACGGAGAGGGAAAAAGTGCGACCGCCTTCGTCGAGAGCCAAGGAAAAGAACCAAAAAGGCTGTAAGTCTACAATTAAACTGTTTGTTAATTTTGCGAAGTGGGTAAAGCCCATCTAACTCAAAGCTAAAAGATGGCTATAGAACATGTCAAGAAATTACACCTTGTCTTGTGGATGTAGTACTGGTAATGCGGACGTGATGTATTAACCATTGCACGCGCTGCACGGCCAAATACTACAGTGAATCAGTTTAGGCTATCAGTGGGCTATAAATAGCCGGCCTGATGACGAGCTGATTCAGGGCTACGGCAGGCTATGAAAATAACACATATATTTAAAAACCCAAACACCTTATGAATGCTATTTACTTTCATTTTTTGAAAGAATATTATACATATCACAAGGTATTTTGCCAAAAAAAAGACGTGTAACCAAATTTAAGTTTTTTTTGGGCTAGAGATGGGTTACACATAGCCGGACTAGATTGGGTCTATACTTCACCGAGAAAGTGGAACTACAGTTATTACGGTCACACTTTATTTTGACGGTCCGTTTGTTGAATTTAAGTTACATTGCAACTAATTATCATTAGATTATAAGTACACTGTTAGGTTGGGGTTAGGGTTGGGGTTGGGGTTAGGGTTAGTGTAAGTTGACATGTAATTGCAAAGTTTCTTATAGTCAGTTAAATGTCTGTTGAAGGACTGTTAAATGTCAGTGTCAACAGATATTAAGCAGACAGTCAACTAATACTCAAATGGACCATCAAAATAAAGTGTTACCGTTATTACTTGCAGGTACCTCATAAACGTTATTGACTTTGCTTACATGATGAAGTATCATACATATCATAAGTTTTATTTTACAAAAAACAATATTCAACCAAGTTTGAGGTTATTTGGGCTAAAATTGGGTTACACGTAGCCGGACTAGATCTGGTCTATGCTTCACCTAGACGGTGAAATGACGGCTATTGCTTGCTGGGATAATAGCTTAGTCCTTATAAACAATCCATTAATAAAATACATTACAAGGCTACTGAAGAATTAATCGAATATGCAATATGATCCGCAAAATGATTAGTGAAATGAGGTAAGCGCTCGTTTTTATATAAACTATAAATGTCTGGTCGTGAT
Organism: Danio kyathit; assembly: GCA_903798195.1. NCBI lineage: Eukaryota > Metazoa > Chordata > Actinopteri > Cypriniformes > Danionidae > Danio > Danio kyathit. The sequence goes on from LR812534.1 coordinate 28,034,208, forward strand.
GCGTATTTATGCCAGTGAATAAACAGATAATATAGCTTAAACACTTATATTTTAGAAGAAGTATGTAAAGTTTGCACAACCAATGTTTGGTCTTATTAACTTGCTACCCATAATTAAACGTCATGTAGCCTACTATTTTCACCAACTGTGTCTTTCATTAGCAATTCTCTTCCAAACCGAAAGTTACTTCGTCTGTCTGGCAATATTTCGGCTTTCAATCAAATGAAAAACCAATTTAGATTGGCCTTTAGTCAAAATTTGCAGAAACTGTGTAAAGAAACCGAAGTGCAGCCGCACATTGAATCTGAAGGTGTCATCTTGCTCTCGCTATCATCCAGACATCGATATGCCACATAAACGCAATGTCAAAAATACAGCACTGAATTTAACAGGTGATGTCTTTCAGCAAAAAAGTCTTTCAGTAAGATATCTGTAAAAACGCAATCAGAGCCAATGTTATGTAGAAGTAGGCTAGTGTTGACTAAACGGCTATTAAATTTCTAATAAAATTAAAACCGAAATACAATTAATTGCATTTTTCGTTTGATAAAAATATACAGAAACGAAATAAAATCAAAAGGTGGCTAGTTTTTAATTTGTTTTAATATTAATTAACAAAAACATGCTTAGACTATTTAAGCTTAACTGTTATATACGCTGCCAATAGGTCTTTATTAAATATTATTTTACCGTGATGTTGTTCAGCCCTCGATAGTCAATGCAGGGACGAAGGGAACCATCCTTCTTTTTCACAAAAAAAAATCCCACTCCCGCCGGTGAAGAAGAGGGACGGATGATTTTGGCTGCCAGAGAATCAGAAATATATTTCTCCATGGCCTCCCTCTCTGGAGCAGAAAGCCTATAATTTGCCTTTAGGTGGAGATGTACCTGGTAATAGATCTATAGCACAGTCATAGGGACAATGCGGAGGCTGAGAAGCAGCCCGAGACTTACTGAACACTCTCTTCAGGTCAAGGTACTCCTGAGGCACGTTTGAAAGATCTATCCGCTCCTCCTGAAACACAGAACGAGACACAGCAGAACAAGCAGACAACCGACAAGACTCATGACAGCTCTCACTCCACGAAAACACTGAATTATGTCCCCAATTAATGTGGGGTTTGTGTAACGTCAACCAGGGATGACCGAGAATCACAGGCGTGGCGACAGTCTCTGTCAAAAAAAATGAAATGTCCTCCGAATGGTTACCAGATGTAATGAGTCTTATAGGACCAGTGGAGTGAGTGATTGTGGGAAGAGAAATACCACTAAGAGAGTGCACAGCAATAGGTAAGGAAAGAGGAATCACAGGAATTTTCAGTTTGTAAGCCAGTTTAGAGTCAATAAAATTCCCCTCTGCTCCGGAGTCAACAAGCGCATGACAGTCATGTACGTCAGAATTAACACCCAATTTCACAAAGAAGGTTCGTTCATAATGGCCCCACCAGCCTGTAACCTCTTACCCATGACCGGATTCTTGCATTTGACTCGACATGAAGCCACAAAATGCCCAGCGCCCCCACAGTACATACACATACCCTCTGATCGAAGTCGACGTCTCTCCTCTTCCGAAAACCGAAATCTGCCCATCTGCATGGGTTCAGGCTCGCGGTCGAGTGAAGTCATCTCAGGAGCGGTTGATGAAAAAAAGAGTCTGTGTGGTCAGATATGGTGTGTGTCATTCCTTGTGAATTCCTTTCTGTTTTAAGTTCATCAGAGAACAACTTAAAAGAGGCGCAGCAAGGAAGTTTTTGCTCCAGACAGTGGTACCCCATAGTGCCGCTTTGCCAGACAGTAGGTTGATGACAAACGCCACCTTACTCTCCTCGGTGGGAAATGACGAGGGCTGTAAAGTGATATAAAGTGAACATCTTGCTAAAAATGATCGACATGACTGAGAGTCACCTGAATAACATGATGGTGGTGGAAGTCACGGTTCAGTGGTCCAGGAGCTCTCCTCCAGTGCAAGATTTACGAGTGGAGCTGCGGAGCTTAGTCCCGAACTTAGTCTTTGTATCTGGGCGGTGAGTTTGGACACTTGTGTGATCAAAGCCTGAATGGCCTGACCGGTGACCATCAAAAGCTTGTCTTGTTGATCTAGACGGGCAGAGCTGTGTGATAAAAAGTCCTGGACCTGTGGTCAGTTCGTTTTGTCACAATCATGCAGGAGACCCAAATGCAAGTGAATGCAAGTTGATTTATTAACAGGGATAACAGGAAATAACAGCTGGTATAGATCTCACCAGAAGGTCATCGAGGGTTAGGGTAGAGCAATGATGCATCTCTCAAGGAATTCGACAACGCTTAACAGCAGTAATAGTTTCTCAATGAGACAGATCCAGGAAGATCTCTCATAGAATTCCACAACGCCAAACAGCGTTAACAGTTCTTCAGTGCAGCAATGCAAAGTGAATATCCAGTGAGTGTCAACAACGCTAAACAGCGATACAGTACTTCGGTGAATTCAAGCAGTGCTGATACTTCCAAAAGCAACAGTCTCTAAGATCTACTCACCACCAGCGGATACAGCAGGAAGAGCCTAACAAGAACAGACACAGACGTGAAACAACAACGAGCTGACAACAAGAGACGTGAACGCTGAACAGATAAAGGTGCCGTAATGCGCTGCACCTGTGGTGTGCTGATTGACAGCTGAGCATGTGACTGCCCAGCTGACGACATGAAAACACAGACAGCCACGCGGTGAAAGATACCCAAACAAACACACCCACAAACACACACACACACACACACACAAGAGGAACAGACAGATCCCCAACCGTGACATTTCTAACATATATATTGACATATATGTTTCTGACATATATGGGACATATGTTTCGGACATATATGGGACATACAGTATGTTTCTGACATATATGTTGACATATAAGTTTCTGATATATATAAGACATATATGTTTCTGACATAGCTGACCAGCCTGATCTCACAAGGAAACGTAAGTATTTTACGTTTTGTCAGTTTAGTGGCTAAGTTGTTTGAATTTGTACGACTTCAGTTGGACGAAAATGTACGATTTTAAAAAGGAGGCATGGCACCCAACCCCACCCCTAACCCCAACCGTGATTGGGTGATGAGCAAATCGTACTAAAATGTTCGAATTAGATTGTACGAATTCATACGAATTAAGCCGCGGTCACACTGGACTTTACTCCCCATAGACTTCCATTCATACGCACGCGAATGCGTCAGACCGGAAACGCAGGGTCATGCGTCAGATTTCGCAGGTTGCTGCGGTGCAAAGTTCAAACTTGGTGAACTCTGATCTGCGAAATCACATCACTAGACTGCGTGAGACCAATCCAGGATCAAAACATGACCTCTCTGAACAGAAATTTAAAACATGGAGCAATCGCTCGCTTTTTTAATGTCTAATCATCTTCTTTAATCCCGCCCCTTTTCGCAGCGCCGTACGACAGAATTTCGCAAACTCAAACTCTAGTGTGACTTCGGCTTTAGCCACTAAACCAAAAAGTTACGAATTGCCGTGAGATTGCGTTGTTCTGACATATATGTTTCTGACATTTATGTTGACATATGCTTCTGACATATATGTTGACATATATGTTTCTGCGAATATGGGACATATATGTTTCTGACATATATGTTGACATATATATTTCTGACATATATGTTGACATATATATTTCTGACATATATGTTGACATATATGTTTCTGACATATATGGGACATATACAGGGGCGTAGCAACCGGGGGGGACGGTGGGTGGATACTTCCCCCTCACTTTTAGAGACAGACCATTTAGAAACAGGTAATTAATAATTATTTGAACGTAACCTATTGGATCTCATACAGCTGACCCCCCCACTTTTAAAATGTTTGCTACGCCCCTGAACATAGCTATTCACACTGCATCAGCACAGCTGTCCCCTTTCGTCCCTATGTACCTGTAGGTGAACAGCTCCTCCGGCTGTGGCCATGGGCATTTATCTGCTATTTCTTCCTCATTTTTGCATTCTTCAGATTCATTATTGCTGTCTTGAATCTCCATATGTCAATCGATAACATTGTGACTGTATGATGACGGTCAGCTCACGTAAATCTGCAGTAGCCTGAACTTGTTTTTTGGTTCAAATAATGTACCAGGCTTTTCATTGGTCCGTTAAGATGAGATTTTTTTATTGGCTACTGAAGTCAGTGGTTGAAATGTTAATTTAATTACAGTACTCTGTAACGAATTGTGATTTTAAAAGTAACAAAGTAAATTACTCAGCTTAATTTGTACTCAAGTACAAGTAAAATTACAGACTTAAAATTATACTCATGAAAGTACAAATACCCCAAAAATGTACTTAATTACAGTAACGTGAGTAAATGTAATTCATTACCTCCACCACTGGCTTTCACTAATTTCATTTGTAAATTTTGAGAATTTTAGGTTTTGCTGGTGCACATTTTGTTGACTATTAGATATGTAGCAAAGACTATAGATTTACATATGCAGTCAGCAGTTACTGAAAAATGACACTTTATTCATTCATTCATTTTCCTTTCGGGTTAGTCCCTTTATTAATCCGGGGTCGCCACAGCGGAATGAACCGCCAACTTATCCAGCACATGTTTTACGCAGCGGATGCCCTTCCAGCTGCAACCCATCTCTGGGAAACATCCATACACACTCATCACACATACACTATGGACAATTTAGCCTACCCAATTCACCTCTACCGCATGTCTTTGGACTGTGGGGGAAACCGGAGCACCCGGAGGAAACCCAAGCGAACGCAGGGAGAACATGCAAACTCCACACAGAAAAGCCAACTGAACCAGCCGATACTCGAACCAGCAACCTTCAAGCCACATTGTTTTCAGCGATTATTTGACTTTTGTGTTGTTTTCTTTCTCTTTTTTTTTTCTTCATTAGATTTCACCAAACTGACACAAATACATTTGATTAGATTAGAGAGTAAACTCATTTCTTTTTGTTGGGAAAAATTACAGCAAGTACTTTGTGCTACTAGTGAAGTTCCAAAGGTTTGTGCACTTGCTTATACAAATGATGTATGGAAATTTAAATGTAAATTTTATTGTCTAAATGGTCATTATAAAACTGCACAAAAGCATGCAAATCATTAAAAAATGGGTGCTCAGCCAAACAACAACAAGAAGAAAAATATATATACATAAAGGCAGCAGTGGTCCAAAAATGTGAATTTTATTAATATGCAACATATCGTAACAATAGCATATATATGAAAGAACTGTATTGACAAACCTTGTCGGGTGTCGAATGACAGCTCTTCAGTCAGCTGCCATCACATCCTTGGCAACTTTAAACACCAAAAACGAGACTCTTATTGCGTAACATTTTGACGTGAAACTGTCATCACAACCTTGTCAAAGTTTTTGAAATTATAAATGAGCATGTACAAGTGCTTTGTGGTCGGAATACAAAACAGCTAGTCAGCATGCTGACGATAATGACAGAGTTTGGACACCCTTGGAGTATGCAGAAATGCTTGCAGATACATATATTTATATTGAAAGGTTATGGGTGTTTTCTTCTCATCTTCAAAAGTAGCAGTTGTCTTTGTTGTTTTTAATTTCTGAAATTGTATCAATATTTTATATAAAATTTCGTACTTTGTACTCGTACCAATTTTAACATGGCTAACAGTCAGATTACATTATTTTATTGGACGCAGGGTTTGGTTGGTTCACAAACACCTCAAACTAATTCTGACTTCAACTGTATATGTGTGTATTTGTGTGTGTGTGTGTGTGTGTGTGTGTGTGTGTGTGTGTGTGTGTGTGTGTGTGTGTGTGTGTGTGTGTGTGTGTGTGTGTGTGTGTGTGTGTGTGTGTAATTAATTTAGTAATAGTAATGTTTTAATTATATTAATAGTAATGTTGTATGTAGCTGTATATATATATATATATATATATATATATATATATATATAAAAAAGAGAGACTCAAATTTAGTTTTTATTGTGTGTTACAGTAAAAATATGTTTGTTTCATTCAGTAAAGGTATATTTCTGAGAATGTTAAACTAATGTATCATTTAAAGCATTTGTTTATATAATCAGAAAAATGACAACTGGTTAAAACTAAAAAGTTTTAATTTGTTGAGATTAAAAATAATGGTTCATTCATTTTCTTGTCGGCTTTGTCCCTTGCGGGGTCGCCACAGCGGAATGAACCGCCAACTTATCCAGCACGATTTTACGCAGCGGATGCCCTTCCAGCCGCAACCCATCTCTGGGAACCTCCACACACACATTCACACTCATACACTATGGACAATTTAGCTTACCCAATTCACCTGTACTGCATGTCTTTGGACTGTGGGGGAAACCGGAGCACCCGGAGGAAACCCACGCAACCCAGGGAGAACATGCAAACTCCACACAGAAACGCCAACTGACCCAGCCCAGCCGAGGTTCGAACCTGCGACCCAGCGACGTTCTTGCTGTGAGGCAACAGCACTACCTACTGCGCCACTGGGTTGCCCAAAATAATGGTTATTCCACTAAATATATTCATTCAAACATGTGTGTTGTCTAAATATGAATAAAACATATATGAAACATGTATACAAATATTTGTGTTATTTTAATCCATTGTATTTTTTTATATAAAAGTAAAAAAGAAAATGTCAATTTTGATTGAGAATAGAATAAAGCAAAATTATGTTTTATACATTGCTATAAATTGTAATAGCAGAGAAACTTCTTGAAGTGGTCTCTTAATCTTTTACATAGCTATTTATAATTGGCATCACAAAATCTCAGTTTAACTCTAAAACATGAATAAAATATTTATTTATTGATTTATATATAGTTTTATGTTTTGTAGCATAAATAAATGCAAACACCTTTTATAAAGCTGCCTGAAAGAAAAAAAAATCTATCAAATAAATACCAAAAAAGCATTTACACTTAATTGCTATATTTCTTTGTGGCAGTTGTTCTGAGATGATAATAATGATAGCTTTCACATCCTGCCCATAGCTGAAGAATAAATTGAATGAGTAATGCTAATTTTCATTAGACGTTTAATGAAAGACACAGTTTAGATTTGGCAACACATTGCTAAAAATAGAACAATAATCATGCTAATATTTGTCATACTGTACTATCAATCAACGCATTTATAAGATTTATAAGTTCAAATTGACTTTAATTGTTAAAAGAATTTTAGGAAAAATTTAATGGATGTGTAGCCTTAAATGTTTCAGTTCCTGTTTATAAAACCAAACCCAGACAACTCGAGATGATTCACATCATGGTGACAACCTCCACGAAAAAGCAGATTAGATGAGAGAACTAAATCAACAGCATTTTATTTTTTTTAAAAAATCTGCTATTTGTCATTTTAAATATTTGGAAAATTAAAAAACGATATTATTTTATGTAATATAGCCCATATAGGCTAAATTGGACAAAAAAATACTGCTGGACCAAAATGACTTGTTCTTTCCTGCCAAAAAAATAAGTTTTTTAACTTTTCCTAAAAAAATTAGCTATGGTTTTAGTAAAAATGTAGTAAACATGTTTTTATATTTGTATAAGTTTTACTACAATAACCATGGTTAAAATATGGTGGACAATCATGATTATTTTGTGGTAACTATGGTTTATTTTCAATAATTGTGGGATTTTGGCAGTAAAACTAAGGTCAATTGCAGAATCCGAAAAAGCTTCATTGACGGGTATGTTTACACATGCGGTGGGTTTGTTTTCGTGACAGAAGCAACCATAGGACAACAGAACACAGATAAAAAAAAATTGTAAATAGAGAATAAAAATAAAGAGAAATTAACATTTTATAATTATAATTAATATATATTTTGAACAAGTTTTTCTGCTTGTTCCTTTACTGCACTGTAAAAGCCAACAGTCAACTTTACCAAATGAAATGAGTGTAGTTAACTCAAAATTTACTAAAAGTTAATTCTACTCATTTGAAAAGAGTTTTGAACTCAGTGTTGAAGGTGATGAGTTAATTAAATACCTCATTACTTCAACCTAAATGGAGTAAGTTCACGGTACTCATATAGATTTGTTTTTTTTTTTTTAACTCAAATGGTTTGTTGGTTTGAGTTGCCTTAACTTATTGGGTTTTACAGTACTCAGTTGGTTTGAGTTATCTTCATTTATTGGGTTTTACTCTGCTCAAATTGCTTCATTTACTAAAATAGATTAAGTTCACAGTACTCATTAGGATTAGTTTTTGAACCTAAATGGTTTGTTGCAATTGGTTTCCTCAAACGATTTGAGTTACCTTAACTTTTTGGGTTTTACAGTGTGGTTTAGGCCTGTATAATGCATAAGTTAACATGACCGCTTTTAGTTGGCAACAATCCTTGTATTACCGAATGATTTAAAGACTCATTCATTTCAATTATTTATTTAAAAGGCAGATTCATTTACAAAGCAAGTGAAAACATGCAGATGATCTGTAAAAATATATCAAAAATGATCAAAAAGCCTTATTTAAAGGGATAGTTTGTCCAAAACTGAGAATTCTATCATAATTTACTCGCCTTTCACTTGTTTGAATTTCTTTTTTTCTCTTGAACACAAAAGATATTTAAAAAAATGTTTTTGAAAAAATGTAACTTCTATGGTATTTGTTTTTCCTATTCTCAATACTCAATTCTAGTCAATGGTAACATGTATTTCATGAAAATATTGGGTATATTTTCAGGTATAATAACAGGTATTTTTGAAAATATCTTAATTTGTATTCAACAAAAAATGGGTACTCATAAAAGTTTGGAACCACTTGAGGGTGAGTAAATAGTGACAACATTTTACTTTGGGTGAACTATCCCTTTACACACAACCACTATTAATACACACTTCATTATTTTATAATGCCACATTTTTAAAAAAGGAGAACCATGGAAAGCTTCAGTTTTTACTCTACACAAACAAAAATCTTGCTGACTTTTCCAATTCTGAAGAAAAACAAGCGTCACTTCTCCTCTTGCCCTCTTGTCAAGCCATGACAGAAAAGTACGAGGTGTTATCGCTCGCCACTGAGCTAAATGATCTACTAGGCCTTTGAGTGCTTGATCTCCGGCCGTTTGCCCATCCCACCAACCCGAGGCACCCCTGGGGTCCTAAAGCAGCCTTGCACATCTGGGCAAGCTCACGGCGAAACTTCACTCCCACAAGACCATAAAGTAGAGGATTTAAAGCGCAATGTGCCAAGCCCAGACTTTCTGTCACCAGAATGCCCACATCCAACACATTGTTCAATGCACAGGATTTGACAATGACGCCTAACATCTGCAAGCTGTCAGTCATCCGCAGACCATTATAAGGTGCCCAGCTGATCACAAACACGATGACTAAGGAGATGATGAGCCTCAGTGAGCGGCGTTTCTGCCTACGCGTGGCATGGCAAAGAGCTTTGAAAATGTGAAGGTAGCAATACAGCATTACCAACAGAGGAAGTATGAACCCAAGAACCATGCTCACCAGCTGCATGCCAATCTGCCATTGCTTGGAGTATCGTTCAGAATACACTATCTGGCACACCATCCGATTCATGCCAGGAATTTGCACTATGTCACGAAAGTGCATGTCCACCATGGACAATCCCAAACAGATGACCCAGATGAAGGCGCAGGCCAGCTGAGCGTGGCAGGTTTTGCGTCTCCAGCTGATATTGATGGCGTGGACAATAGCCAGGTATCTGTCAAAGCTGATACATGCTAGGAAGAGCACCCCACAATAGACATTTAGTGAGAACAAAGCTCCAGTTATTTTACACATGACCTTGCCAAACACCCACTCGCTGATCCACTCGACGGCGAAAAATGGCAATGTTGCAGCCAGAAGAAGGTCTGAGACGGCCAAATGCAGCAGGAAGGTGTCTGTCAGTGAGAAGGAGCAGGGACTGTGTTTAGATTGGCGATATCGGCGGATAACACAAAGCACCAGTATGTTACCCACTAGCGCCAGGATAAACACCAGGATGTAAGCCACAGGTGCAAAGCGACCAAGAAAATTCCATGTTTCTGTCAGACTGCAGGGGGCAGCATTAGGATTATCGTCATCATAGGAAGAACTGCTGTAGTCATAATCTGTAGGCTGTAACAAAACAGATACCTTTCAATATCTTGGTCATTTCAGCTTCTTAAAGTAGTAGTTCACCCACATATGAAAAATTGCCGTTAATTGATTCACCCTCAGGCCATGTAAGGCTAAGTTTACACAATAACAACGTAGCCAAAAACAGAAAAAATCTAGTAACGCTTTATTTTGATGGTCCAGTTGAGTATTAGTAGACTGTCTGCTTAATATCTGCGGATACTGCTCCTTCAACAGACATTTAACTGACTATAAGAAACTTTTCAAGTGCATGTCAACTTACGCTAACCCTCACTCTAACCCCAACCCCAACCCCAACTCCAACCTAAAGTCCACTGAAAATCTAATGAGAATTAGTTTGCATGTAGATGCAATGTAACTTAAATTCAACAAGCGGACCATCAAAATAAAGTGTGACCAAGTTTCTTTTCAGTGTTTTGAAAGTTTCACCTTTACATAATAATAATTTTTTTCAAAACAATCCGCACACTTTACACCTATCTTCAAAAACATTGTGTTATGTCTGCCAGGCCAGTATTTGGCAATTGTTTAGTAAACAGTACTGATGACATGCCATTGGTGGCTCAGTGCTCATGTCTATGTTTAATTTGCCATCTGTCGTGTGAGATATGCATCTCTGCTTTTGGTTGTAATGTGAATTAAATCCACACTTTGCTGATAAAGTGTTAGGAAACACTTGAGCAACAACACTTTTGAAGACTTCAAAGACAAAGACAAAAACTTTATAACCCATTTTAAAATGTATGTATTATTGGCCCCAAAATAAAGTTGTAGTGAAAACAAACAGGCAAAATGTATAAAAAGTTTCCTGTTTCTAGCTGAAAAGTTGTGTAAATGGCCCCTAAGATGTGGGTGACTTTTTTTTTTAATTAATAGTAAAACAGGGCTTGTCAAATGAATCAACTTTGGTCCCAATTGATACTTAAATTTTAAAAACATTAATTTCCTGCTAATATTTATAAATAGGTAATAAATGTTATTGTTTCACCACTCTTCACCCCTGTTCACCAAGCATGATCACATTACACTATTTCAAGCACTCTAGTGTGTGTTTATCTGTGTTCTTGTTTGGTGAACAGAGGTGAAAAGTGGTGCAGCAACCCTGCAGACACAGGACGTCAATATGACGTGGGGATGTTGGATTTTGTTTGGAAAAAAAAAATCGGCTTGATGTCAGAACCCAAAATCAACCTAAAATCAACCAAATATCAACGTCTAATCATGTTACACCTTGACGTTGTGTAGACGTTACCACTATGACATCTATCAGATGTTAAATTTTGGTCACTTTCCAACACAACCTAAAATCAATCAAATATCAACGTCTAATCAAGTTACACCTTGACGTTGTGTAGACGTTAACACTGTGACATCTATCAGACGTAAAATTTTGGTCACTTTCCAACACAACCTAAAATCAATCAAATATCAACGTCTAAATATGTTACACCTTGACGTTGTGTAGACGTTACCACTATGACATCTATCAGACGTTAAATTTTGGTCACTTTCCAACACAACCTAAAATCAATCAAATATCAACGTCTAATCATGTTACACCTTGACGCTATATAGACGTTAACATTGTAACATCTATCAGATGTTAAATTTTGGTCACTTTCCAACACAACCTAAAATCAATCAAATATCAACGTCTAATCAAGTTACACCTTGACGTTGTGTAGACGTTAACACTGTGACATCTATCAGACGTAAAATTTTGGTCACTTTCCAACACAACCTAAAATCAATCAAATATCAACGTCTAAATATGTTACACCTTGACGTTGTGTAGACGTTACCACTATGACATCTATCAGACGTTAAATTTTGGTCACTTCCAATACAACCTAAAATCAATCAAATATCAACGTCTAATCATGTTACACCTTGACGTTGTGTAGACGTTACCACTATGACATCTATCAGACGTTAAATTTTGGTCTCTTTCCAACACAACCTAAAATCAACCAAATATCAATGTAATTTGACGTTGTTATTGGACGTCAAAATAACATTGTCCTTAGACACTGGCTAGACATTGACTTTTGGTCACCTGATGTCATGACCTAAATCTAACCTAATATTAACATCATATGATGTTGAATGACCTTCAAAGAAGCCAATCACTGTCATTTCTGTTGAGCACAGGAACACAATGGCCTGTCGGCAGCATTTAGGAAAGTGCTCAACAGCGATAAAATGTTAGTGGGACTTTAAAAAAAAAAATCTGTACTGATTGGAACCAAAGTCGATACTTTGGACAAGCCTAAGTAGAACATTAAAGTAGATTTGTAGCTGAAGCTGTTGTAATTATGATTGTAAAATGGAAGTCAGTTACCATTGCAAAGTACAAGCAAATCTGAGGTTAAATAAAGTCTAATGAAGCAAAACATTACAAGAACAAGAACATTATCAACATCCTAAACATTTTTGGTAATCCACTTATATGAAAATTACACATGTTTTTATTTGTAAGTATAGTAGCCATGGTTTGTTTGGTATATTGATGATACAGTTTTTGATAAAAAATATTATAGTTAGTGTAGTGTACCATAATTATGGTTCATTTGTAATTACAGTGATTTAAGTACAATATGCATGCTACTTGGTTTTATTTTTATTAATTAATTAAGGAAAGTCAAAAATTATTAATTTTTGCAAACTGGTTTGTTTCTATTTTAAACCCTCACATGCTTATTGTTCAGCTCATCAGTTCTTTGGTCTCATTTAGAGCTGGCTACTCATTTCAGTCACAGAAAAAAGTAAATGTAGAGCTGAATTTGGACCAAAAGAACACAGCTGAAAGTGAGTTTTGATTAGCTCGTAGATCTTTTAACTGTTTCAGATCTAGTTCAGTCCATTTTCTGAACTATTTAGTTCTCTAAAAATGACTGTTCAAGGGTATGATTCATTGGCAAATCTGAAATCACTCCATGTTGGCCCAGTTTTCCTATTAGTATTTTCCATATTACTTATAGTGTGATAAATGAAGAATAATATTGTGCACAAAGTGAATGGCCTCATTGTATCATCAGGAGCCATGGGTATTTATCTTGCCATGAGTTTTCCCTGTGTGTTTGTGAGTGCGTATGTGTGTGTTTTAATCTCCTATGGCAACGTTGGATATAGCTTATATAAATCACCAAGGACCATGGTTTCTACTTTAATTATTTACTAAAGAAAAAAGTCACTTATCTAACATGGTTTGAAAATGAGTAAATTAATGGCAATTTTTCAGTTTCAGGTGAACAATTCCTTAAATTTATTTGTTGTTTAATGGTGACCAAAACTCACCGATGAGACCTCTGCGGCTGTTGTTGAGTTCTCCATGATGAGCTTCAGAGAAGTGAGACATACAAATAAAATAGTAGGCACGAGATGTTGGGCACGTCTCGTCTCTCAAGCTATCTTGTCTATATGTCTCTTCTTTCTATTGGACAATTAACACACAAAAAAAGAAAAATAGAGGGACAGAGAGTGAAGCGTTAGACCACAGAAACTGAATCCCACGTTGTCAAGCTACAACAAAAGCCTAAAATGTGGAACTGAAAGCTGCATGAGCAGGAAAAAAAATCTGCATTAAAAATCTGCAAATCTGAAATTAACATCCTTAATTTGTTGAGTGCAGACACTTTTTTCTTTCTACAATTTTATTGAATTAATTCATGAATCAATTATCGAAAACATCTTGACATTTTGAAAACTAAAAGGTTGAAACAGATTGGTAAATCTGAAAGTTTGTAAAAAAGTTATAGTAAAACATCAAGTGTTTATTGTGTAAACCTGGGAAGAGTAGAGTACAACTACAAGGAACTGAAAGTGCTGAAAACTCAAACTGTAAAAAGTATATTATTTTTATTATATGAAATAAAATAAATCACAAGATAAAACTAAATGAAAATTTTAATAAAATATGTATTTTTTAAAAGTCTGCCATCCTCTTACAATACATGTTGATGGATCTGCTGTTATAGTTAAAGTAAAGCATTGACAACGTAATTATTATTTGATGCTAGTTTTACATTTAATGAAAAACTGAGAGAATATTTAACTCGCGGTTATTCATTTCAAGAAAAGATTTACACTCTGAAGTGAAATTTCATAACAATAAAATTGACATTACAATTGTATCAGGGTCCCGCATTAACTTTTAGAGTATAGTAGAAGCAAAAATCAAAGTCACGTACCTGTTGTCTCGCCTGTTGTGCTGTGTGCGCAGGGCTTGACTTGCCCAGATCTGATGATGGTCTGATTACTTCTCAAAGTGTTCAGGAAACATGTTTATCTTTGTGCTTCCTGCCTTTTTTTTTTTCTTCCCCTTTCACTGTCCAAAAAACCATACACTTACTGGAAATATTTTCAACATCATAAACAGAAGTTTTGTATTTGTAGTAAGGTGCTTGTAAATCTAAGAGCTAGCATTTTTTGGTTAAATGTTTACGGCTCCGATGTGGTTTATGGTATTTTTTTAGTAGCCAGGAAGCCAAAGCCTTGCTCTTATTAAATTAATGATAGTATACATGATAATTTGTTGTTTAGTTTTATAGCAATTGCAGTTCAAAATGTCCAACCCACTGAGACATTTTTATTTTTTCCCCTTTTTTTAAAATGATTTTGTTTATTTGTTTGTTTGTTTGTTTATTTATTTAGGTAGTAAAATGCATTCATTCATTTTCTTTTCGGCTTAGTCCCTTTATTAATCCGAGGTTGCTACAGCGGAATGAACCGCCAACTTATCCAGCACATGTTTTACACAGCGGATGCCCTTCCAGCTGCAACCCATTTCTGGGAAACATCCATACACACTTATTCACACTCATACACTACGGACAATTTAGCCTACCCAATTCACCTGTACTGCATGTCTTTGGACTGTGGGGGAAACCAGAGCACCCGGAGGAAACCCACGCGAACGCAAACTCCACACAGAAATGCCAACTGAGCCAGCCGAGGCTCGAGCGACCTTCTTGCTGTGAGGCGACAGCACTACCTACTGCACCACTGCGTCCCCGGTAGTAAAATTGTGATATCTTAATTATTCATTCATTCATTTTCGGCTTAGTCCCTTTATTAATCTAGGAAACATTCACACACACACACTCATACACTACGGACAATTTAGCCTACCCAATTCACCTATACAGCATGTCTTTGGACTGTGGGGGAAACCGGAGCACCCGGAGGAAACCCACACAAACGCAGGGAGAACATGCAAACTCCACACAGAAAGGCCAACTGACCCAGCCGAGGCTCGAACCTGCGACCCAGCAACCTTCTTGCTGTGAGGCGACAGCACTACCTACTGCGCCACTGCGTCGCCCCATATCTTAATTATTCTGGGCAATATTGCTGTCTTTAAGTAACTTGATTATGTAACCAATGGGTTAAGACGCAGACAACAGGGGTGCGGATCCGTATGCAGGACTTTATTAAAGAGGATGTCAGGCGAGCAAAGATCAATACAGGAGCAATCAGGTGTATAAGGGAAATCCAGAATCGTCGTCAATAAGCAGGCAAATGGTCACAAGGATGGCAGCAGACAGGGAGAAACAGGTAAACAAGGCACAGGTCAAAACACGGCAAAAACAAGACAAGGAAACGCTTTGAATTGAAGCTGTAAACAGGCAACAAGACTCGGCCATGGAGTGAGTGTATGTTCTGCTTATGTAGTGTGTGTAATCAGTTCTTGAGTGGCTTCAGCTGTGGGATGCAATCAGTGAAGATGTGGAACCGGTTGTGTGTGATGTCAGAGTCGTGCATGTATGGAGATGTAGGTCATTGAATGGCGGATTTGTAGTCCATGAGTGAGAGTGCATGTTTACCAGCGATCTATGGGGAGACGATCGCTGGTGATCGTGACAGATTACATGACAGTGTATAAAATTGTGGTAAAATGCATTTAAGCTTTTGAAAACTCTATAATAAAACCCAGACTTAATTAACTGAGGCTGTTACCCATGAATACAATTGAAGAGCAGACATGACCAAATCAAAAGAACAACAGGCAGCTTTATTCATTAATTTAAATTGTGTTACCATGTGTTTTTACCTTGCAACTCATGACCATGAAAAACATCAAATGATGACACAACTTGACAACTTGGAAATGATGACTTTAGTTAGTTTCCTAGATTGACCAAGATTCCCAAGGTGTTTTCCAACCTGGATATAACAACCTCTGAAGGGCACTGTGGAGTGAAATCTATCATAGCCAACATGTTGAAGTGTCGTTCCAAACTGAAGAAAACTGCCACTTCGGAAGGCCCTTTAGGAATGAAGGACTTCGAAGCGCACAACTAATGGACACTTCAGTTCCCATGGTCCTTTGTGCAAGGAAGTTGACTGGTGTTGTACACTGCATTGTTTTTAAAAGGGCACATCCCTATGCCCTAATTCATTTTGTGTTAAGCAAAGTGGGTCACTATACAACTAAAGACTGAAGCCAAAAATTGGTTTACCATCCATCTAGCTGCTCTAGTTAGAGCAGAAGCAGTGGTTTCTCAAACACCACACAAGTGTGGATTTCTAAAACTGGATGTCAGAACAACTTCCCTGATCACTTTTTGTGCGTTATCAACCTCGCCACCCTGAATAAACACAGACATGAGGTTCTTAAAAGAACTCTGTGATGGACACTGATAAACAATTGATAAATATTCAACATCTGCCTCACTGTGGGGGACAACACAAGCCCTACTCCAAACCAAAACCCCAGCCTGCCACCTCCCAAACATATGGTAAAACACGATTTTAATTTATGAATAAAGCTGCCTGTTGTGTCTCTGGTAACTTTCAGTGCCTGCTTTTAGCCAAAGACTTTGTGAGAGTTCTTTTGATTTGGTCAAGCTGTCTTACCTGCCAAATGCAAAGCTGGTATTTCCTCCATCTTTCATGAGTAAGTAGACACTTTCTTTTGGAGTGTCGGTCCTATGCTGGTTTTGGTGTAGGTGGTCTTAGTAAGGGCTATCTTCCCCTTTACTTGATCCGTTATCACTTGGTGTGCTAGCTAATACATGTTGATGCTTGTCCTGGGCTTATTGTTTGCCTTTATATGTTTTTATGCGATGCTCCAGGACTCATTATCACCCTCCGGCTTATGGAATATGTTCTTTTACTCATCTCTGGATCTGCATTACCTTACTCCTAAAACCCAGTCGAACCTGCCCGTCAGTCTCTACAATCACTGTGTTGTTCTTGGAATCACGCACCAGCCTTGCTACATACATCAGGGTTCTTGATGCAAAAGATGTTCAGATATATGTTCAGATGGTCATCAGTTATGCCCATCCTCTGGTCTTGTTATTTTTTTCTGTACTCCAAGGCTTAATGGACTTGGTGGTTGCTTAACGACAGTTTTTAAAAACACATTTAAATGTAGACTTCATCATGTTGATGACCTGTCTAGTTTTGAAGCACAAGTAAAGACTGATCTAAATGACCCCTTTGCCTGTGTACTGGTTTATAGAGCTCCCAAAGTTAGCATAGCCTTCATTAATGGATTTTCTGTTCCTGTCTGATTTAGTGTCTCGCTGTGACAGGATGTTGGTTTTAGGTCATTTTAATATTCATTTCTGTTGCCAATCAAAGCTTTTAGATTCATTAGAATTAGTGCAGACTATCTTCAGCACCACTCATAATCAAGGCCACAGTTGGTATCTTGTTTTGACCTATGGTTTTTCTGTATCTATCCATGAAATTGTTGATGCTGGTATTTCTGATCATTTTCTTGTGATGTTTGAACCTGCTATTTCATGTAATCAGCCCATCCTTCCTCATTCTGTCTTTCTATGCAAATACTGCTCTTGAGTTTTCTAATTCTTCTCCAAATTTCTTTCAACTGTTGATGCCTCTTTGCCATCTTGTATTTTGCTTTGAATGAAGTTGCTCCTCTTAAAAGTAAGAGGCCTAGGGTCAGGTTAAATCCTCAGCTCTGGTTAAATTAATCTACCTGTATTCTCAGGCAAGAAAATTGAGAGTGCAGGTGGAAAAATGATGGGCTTTAGGTCTCCAGCCAGATTATAAAAGACTGCTTAAATGCATATCAAGACAAGATCAGTCAGGCTAAATCGAAATAATTTTCAAACATAATTGTTAAAACGCATGAAAGCCGCAAGTCATTTTTAAAACCATAAATTCAGTTATTAATCAAACTGTTTGCTCAGTTCCTGTTCGTTTTTGCTCAGAAAATACAAGATATTACTGTAGATCACACCTCTATCCTACTGACAGATCACTGTAAATTAGTCCCTCCATCCAGCAGTTTCACAAACTTTCAGCCAATATCTTCATCTCAGCCACTTAAATAATTTCTCAGATGAAACTCACATATTGTCCTTTAGATATAATGTCTTTGCCGTCTCTTTAGAGAGGTTTCACACACAATCAGCCCTTCCCTTTTAGCTGTAATAAACAGCTCTCTAATAAATGGAGTTTTTCCAGAAATGTTCAAACATGCTGTCGTACAGCCCCTATTAAAGAGGCCTCATCTTTATCCCACTGTGCATGACCACTACAGGCCAATTTCTAAACTCTCATTAGGGCGTACTCACACTATGTACAATTGCGTTGAACCGGGCCAAAGCATGCTTGTCCCCCCCTCCTATCTCCCCCGACGGCCCACACTCACATTACATTCGGGCCTGGGCACGCTTACGTCATCGATGACGCGCTGTTCAGTTTAGGAAGAAAAGCTCTCTCGCTCAGCACAGCAGAGATTTCTTTAGTTATATCGTTTAAGTCGTTTGATATGCGGTGACACACAGTCAAATGTTTAGCCGAACAGATCAACCACTTTTGACGCTCATAAAGTCTTTGTGCTGCAGGAATTAGGAGGTTTGCTGAAGGTGCAGCTGTCGTGCAGTGAGGGCTTTGCGTCTTTAATAAACTACGACAGTTTGCGTTCATTGAACAGCATGAATGATTAATTAATCCATATGATACAGTCCCTTAAAAGTCACGTCTCGCTTTCAGTTTCGGGCTTAGGCATGCTTGCACTCGCACTGCAAGCGTACCGCGCCTGAGCCCAAGTGAACCGCGCTTAGGCTCACCTCTAGGGCCGGCCAAGTGAACCGTGCTTGAGCCCGGTTCAGAGCGCTCACACTTCTCAAACGATCCGGGAAACGGGCCTGGGCATGGTTCGGATAGCATAGTGTGAGTACGCCCTTAGTCTCAAAGGTTTTAGAAAAAATTGCACTTTCACAGACTTCATTTATGGATATTTGAAATTTTAGACCCATTTCAATCTGGTTTTAGTGCACAACATAGTACTAAGTCTGCACTACTGAAAGTCGCAAATGACATTTTACTCACCTTGGATTCTGGGTCATCTGTCATATTTAAAGGGGAGGTCTTTTTCTGTAAATATTGGGTTTTTTACTTCACCACCTGAACCCGTTCATTGTGGCAAACCGCAAGGATCTATTCTTAGCCCTCTATGCATAGGTTTCATGTGATGTCACACAGTGTTGCGGCTACCATTTTTCGCTTGAATTTATTTATTACTGAACGAAACCACACTGTTGTGCATTGCACTGCCAAACAATCATTCAGACTATTCAAACATGACTTTATTCAAATTATTTCCTGTGAAATCATCTTCATAAATGATAAATTATCACAGCACTTCTGGGTATCTGATTTCTGAAATGGCGCTCATAGTGTTGAATGTCATAGTTAGGAATAAAGACACTGTCACTGCTCAATTGTCTGGTATATCCATCACCCTTTCTATGTGTTCTAGTCAGTAGTATGTATACTGTGTAACATAGAGACTAATATTAAATTCATTCATTTTCTTTTTGGCTTAGTCCCTTTATTAATCAGGGGTCGCCACAGAGGAATGAACCGTCAACTTATCCAGCACATGTTTTATGCAGTGGATGCCCTAACAGCAGCAACCCAACACTGGGAAAGACTAATATTATATATTGATTGTATAATTTCTTTAAAGTCATCTTTAGGATCTTTAAAGTCATCTAGTATATCTTGGTAAACCTTAATTTTTAAATGTAATGTGCTCACTTAGTGCTCATCTTTAACTTGCACAGAACTGCTCTGATGTATAACGGATGTTTTCTAAGAGTGTTAACCACATTCTACTTTTAGAAATATAAGACATAGCAACCGGATTTCACTGAGCGTATAGACCAGGGCTATTCAATTGGTGGCCCACGGGCCGAACCAGGCCCCCGAGGCAATTTGTTCCGGCCCCCCAAATAGTGTGACCAAGACATCAAAATTTATTTAGTTCAGTCGAAAAACGGCCTCTATAGTTATGAAGTGACGTGCGTCTGTTCAAGCACGAGCTGCAGTTAAAGGCTGCAGAGCGTGAGTCACCTGACATTGAGTGAGTGCTGCAGTGCGTGGCTTTCAGTGCAATGTAAACAAAAGATATGTTAGATGAATTATGAAAAATTATTAAAATTATTATGAACGCAGATAATAACAGCAGTCCATTTAAATTATTAGCTATATATAGCTTAAATTAACATTAGACAAATACTATTTTTATTTATTCTTATTTTTATGTATTCATTCATTGTTCTGTTATTTATTTTCATTGTAAAATTATCACTCATGTTTAAATCAAAAACTTTTTCATTTATTTAAGTCCAAAGACAGAAATGGACTATTGTTTGTTTTTTTATTAATATTTTGTGCTGTATTTGGTTATTGAGCAGCAATAAACAACACTTTAATATATAAGCAGTTTTCTTGTTTCTAGTTTAGTTTTCTAAACTAGTCGTGTTTTAAATGTAATAAATGCATAATAATGGTGATAACTGTGAAACCATGATTATTTTTCAGACTATAATCGTACAACTAAAATCTATAATCGTTGCATCCCTAATTGTTACGCAGTTGAAAACAGAACATATGAATGTGTCTAAATGTAAAAGAAGTCTACTTCAGCAATACACTGATTTTGTGCCTCGAAATACATTTTGGTATGTTAAAAAAGCAACATTGTACAATGCAGTGATGTTATGTAGTTTCAAAATACAACATATTAACGTTTTAATGTAGAAAAAGTCAACGTGGGTGTCTTAAGGAGCAAAAATACAGCATATGAGCTCTTATATTGCTGTTGTGTCATCACTTATATTGCAAGTCATATCTCTCCGGCCCCCCGTTTGGGATGCTTTTCATTAACTGGCCCCCATGACAAAGTAATTGAATAGCCCTGGTATAGACTATGATCTCTCTGTCCAATGAAAATGTTAAAATGCTTTATCTGCTTACAAGAGAATTCAAGTAAAGATTCCACCTCAAGATTAAAATGGTGTATTGAACATTGAATGCAAACAAGATATCATCTAGCTGCTTGGTTTTGTAGATTTAGTTTCAATAACTTTTCCAAACTGTGGTTTATATGCAGTTGACAAGTTCACAAGTGTAAATATCAACAAGTGCAAAACCATAATAATGTACAGTATGTCTTAAAGGAGCAATGTAGAATTCAAAAACAATAGTTTAATTATAAGCAAATGTTTGTCTATTAAGTCTTCTCAATTTTTTATATTTAAATGAGCACAAATGGAAGTCATTTTATTTAGGTCTGTGTAAAGACTAGGTGTTACTTTCGATTCTATTCTGAAAATCAATAAACTGATCAATTCTGAAATAAAAACATGTTTTTTTTCAATCAAGATGATGGTGATGATAATGAAAAGCCTTTAACTGCCACATACAATTTTACATGTAGCGGAATTGGACCTCTCCGACCATACAGAAACATCACATTTCAGGGGAAGACAGGTCAGACAAGCGGTAGCTTTCAGAAAGAGGAAAAAAGATACATTAGGGAAAAGGGAGGAGAATAAAAGCCCCTCTCAGACTATTCTTGAAGTGTGGTTTATTTATAAACTAATTTCGAGAGGATCACGTGCTTATGATTGAACACAGCTGGTACCGCATTAGCTCCGTATACTTGTACCAATCACATGAATACTGACACACTATAAATTACCAGAACTTTCTACTCCAGTCATCTTCGTCTTGAAAACCGCTCTGCGCCAGCTGCTACTGCTACTGCTACAGCTACAACAATGACATTTCCAACTATAACTCCAACAACAACTTCAACAACAACATCAAAGCCTAAACTCTCAAGACGCCGGCGATCCAAGCCATTGCAATGAAGCCGAACCCTCACCGCTCTCCTAGCGGTGCACCAGTGGTAACGTACATAGCAAGCTCCAAAGAGAAGCCTCGCCAAAAATAACCACTCTCCAACAAAGACTAAACATTTTATAAACATTTGAAAGACGAGACTAGCGCGAATAGAATTATTTATACAAAAGAACTCACCTCTCAAACCTCCCGCCTGTCCACAGATCCATATCATTCTAATAGCATGAAGCAATTTGACTGCAAGGTTCCAGTCAATCCAATCCACAAAACATTAGTCCACAGCATATTAATACATCGATAAACATCCATTAAATGCACTGTCATCATCCAAACCACTCGCTGGAGTGCGTTCAGTAGCGTCTCCAGTCAACAATAGTGATTTGTCAAAATGGCCGCCGGCCTTTTGATTGACACTCCTTTGAGCCAATAGCTGAAAGTGAAGCATCACCATCCAATGAGCTCAAAAACTTGATGGTCCAGCCCTCTCTCTTGACAGGTTAAGAATGGACTTTGACTTTGTGAATGAACTGGGCTAGATATGCTTGTGATTTTAATCACGTTAGGATTCCAAACCTAATTTTATTTATTCACGAATTAAAGTAAAGCCTATAACTAGCATTGGCACTAAGTGATGACATTGTTTAAGTTCAGGGTTTGATGTTGGCAGTTGATGTATTTAATAAAAAATAAATAAAATAAAAAAAAAAAAACCTCTGCCACATCCGATAGCCATTTAACTACTGAAAAGATTATTACCCAGCTATTGAAAAACATTAAACACATCGAGCACATAAGTCCAATCGTAATACGCCAGTGACTCATGTTTATACACGAGTCATATTTAAGTTTATAATGGCAAGTCGGTTGGATGCGAAAACAGCAAGTAACAAACTTACCGCTTGACTGCTACGTATAGGAGGAGGACATTTCTGACAAATGGATTAATGTTTCATCCCTTTACTGGCGTTAGATACATGTACCTTTTAAACAAGAATTCTATCACTAAGGGGTTTAAACTCCTTTACTATCACGTCACCTACTCAGTCTTCAAGAGGTACTTCCAGGACCACCAGACAAGCACACCCCATATCCTCAGCTCTCCATCCATCTGCCATCCTGTGTGGGGGACGAATGCCCACCTCTACCATCCTCGCATATTGCGACAATGAAGTTATTGTACCATGCATTAACAAAAGGCTTATCCATTCACAGTTGCCTATGCCCTTATTAAGACGCCTCGCATGGATATCAGCTGAAACAATTTATTATGTCTGCCGTATATGTACAATGTTGTAAAAGATTTCATTTCTGATTCTCTTGTTTCTCATTTTCAGAGATCTTGACAGCCGGCTCCAGAAGCTGACCTTCATCCAACCTATCACACTCCACATCCATTCCAAATACATTCACACTCTACACAAA